>NDFZ01005050.1:22633-37942 GCA_002192655.3 Mamestra configurata
CCCCCCCCTAGCTACGCTACTGCGCCAGATGTTAATATGAAATTAGGAACTTACGTGCTTCGGCTATGTTTTCGGAAAAGCACACTGGCTGTGGCTTCGCGAGGAAATTGACTTTGCTATATTAGGGAAAATACAACTAGTAAACGATCGAGAGAATTTATTTTGATCTTCCTAAATATATTTCATATTGTCTACTTGCTAATTTAATGGTCATCAACAACGGTTCTTCAGAAATTATCAGTGAGCAAGAGCAAGAGCATCTGAGTTCTACTGGAACTAGTACCACAAAACGTACTTACCAAGTTAATTTACTTAGCTCTGCAGCGGGATCCCTTCTTTTCGCATAATATTGTTTTTCCTAATATATTTTGGCATAAAGATTTTGGTATAATTTGTTTTGCCACAATCATAATTTGCCATAATTTTTTTTTGCCATACAGTTTATGTTGGCATAATTCTCTTGAAGGCTAATTTGTTTTGGAATCAATTTAATTGGCATAATGTTAATTAATATCTAGAACGCCAACAAAATTGAGTTATTTTTAAAATGACTATTTATTTAACTAAAAGTTAACTATATTAACTGTGTATTATTATTTTAGGTTTATATTAAAGTTTGTGTATTATATTTAGCAATTGCTTGTAAATATGCAAGTTTCGAAGTATATTCATCTTTTGTGCCAATAATTTTTTCAAGCCTATTGTGTTTTCCGTGTTTGTTTTCTTTTTTTTGGTATTAGTGATATTACAACATAGAGTTAATCTATTTCAATGGTTTGGTGTTTTATTTCTTTAACAATATTTTTGGCCAAAAAATAAAATCCAGGATGGTGTTTTCCCACAAAATGTGCAAATCTATTGTGTCACGCTTCTGCATGATTTTGTGTTCTAGGCATATTTTCCTTTTTTAGTTGATATGTACTCCAGACTTTGGGTGGAAATTGTGGCAGTGCCCCATACATAATTCTGATCAAACCATTTTGCTATAGTTCTGTAACAATTAAATAATATTGTTGATAAAAAAAAAATCAGGTCTCAATTCAATACTTTTAAGATAGCATAACGTTTATTTAGAGAGTGTCGATTTTTGGTAAAATTCCATATTTAACCCAAAATTAAAGTATTGTCTTAAAAATTCAATATGTCGGGCTACTTTTTTTAAAAATATGTAATTTAACTCACACACTGCTACATTGTTGTTAATTATATTGTAAATATGTGAGTACCATGTCCCTTGCTAGCAAACTTAATATTATCTCTGCTGGTATTGCTTTGTTGTACCTATTAGTATATTAGTGTGTGCTGTACATTAGTGTAATGTTGGGTGCATTGTGCTCACATAATAGTTATTATCAATTGATCAAAAATATTGTAAAACTTATATTTGAAAAGAGTAACTATGGAGTTTCTTGTCCGTTCTTCTCCATATGAATCTACTTTTTGCGAATGGACAACTAGAGTCACTTATATTTTAATTTTAAACTGTAAATTTGACGTTCAAAAGTGCCTTTTAATGGTCTAGTTGAAATAAATGAATTGACTTTACAAAAGTAAGTGACAGAAGCGAATCGCTGCAAAACCGACTCCACGTAGTCTTGACTGCCCTACCCCTAGAGTATAATCTATGCCCGCCAAGGCGCGGAGGGGCGAGGCGGCCCGCGAGCTGAGGAGCAGGTGGTTTCAACACTGGCCGGCGCGGCTGAGGCTGCAAAGCTAAGCTGCGGTGGTTAGCGTACAACACACAACACATCTGCGACGATAAGTTTGCGTGGGGCCGCCGGAGTCCCGCAGCGCCGGAGCCGTGACAGAAACCATGACCGTGACAGAAATCGCATGTTGCGTGCTGCATGCTTTCTTGCATGCTGCATGCTTGCTGCATGCATGGTGTATGTTTGTTTACATGTTGCATGCTTGCTGCATGTATGGTGTATGCTTGTTTACATGTTGCATGCTTGCTGCATGTATGGTGTATGCTTGTTTACATGTTGCATGCTTGCTGCATGTATGGTGTATGCTTGTTTGCATGTTTCTTAAAATATGTTATATATGTTATTTAAAGGTTGAAGGGTTTAAAGGATTCACTGTATTTAAAGGTTTCAATTACAACTTTGCAATAATACACTTTTAATTTTTGACATGAGTGTTTACTTTGTTAAGTATTCTATTTTTTTCAGGCAATATTTACAAATACATAAAAACTTATAGATACTATAGTATCTATAAGTTTTTTTTACAAGCGAGTAGAAAATATACAAGCGGATTAAAAGGGGAAGGGAAGAACTCACAGGCCATCGAAAAATTCGTCCACATCGCTGTCAACGGGAAAAGTGCCCAGGACACTGGCCGCATTGCCACGTTGAATGGCAATGCTGATTCGTTGGCCAAAGAAAAGGCCAGCCCTCTGGTCACGTGAAGCGGCGACTAACTGTTTGCTGATTTCACGAAAAACTCGATTAGCACTCGGACCCCATGGCCCTAGTGTTTCAACCCCAAACGGCTCAAATACATAATTCCCAATAAGGTTGTTGTATTTGCGCCGTTTAAGATTTTCTGCACCCGCAGCAGCCGCCCCAGCACAACCCGCCGTGCTAAGAAGATGGGATCGCGCAAGGGTGTCGACACATGTTGCATCCCACACCAAAGGCCTACCCACCTTCCAAGGCATTGTGGTCATCCCATCTGCCCTTTTCCCATCGTCTCGCGCCAAGCCATTCGGTTCTAATACAGCTGGCACACCGGCGGTGATAAGAGCCCGACGGATGATGTCATTAATGCTGACGTGCCGTGCTATCCGACCCGCGCTTCTACTGCAGGATAGGCCATGGTGTCCGAGGCAGTTGACTGCTTCACCAAATTGACAGCGATGTGAAGCTCCACTAGGAGCACCCACACGCAGATATGTAGCGATCCGGAAGGTGGTGTCACTCAGCATGGTACCTAAGTTGGGTGACGGTAATGCCTGTAGCCAGAAGCCCGACTCCCATTCACCCACAGCCAGCAGGCGGGCACGCTCAGCAGTGTTGGTTGACATATTTAAGAGGTTATTCCGTACCAACCTGCTGAGCGGCTCATCCCACTGTCTCTGGGAAGATGGGTTCTCCGGCAACGCCGTATTCGGGCAAGCCATTTTCCAAGCATTCTCTGCTTCGGTCAAACATGGCACTTCAAAGTCAACCAGTTATGGAGCTAAAATTCTTGGGGTTAACTCTTCAGTGCTGCGGACCGAAGACAGGAAGCCCGGTAAACTCACACTAGAAATTTTGCGGATGCCGAGCCCACCGAAACGAATGGTTGTGTTGCTTGCAGCCACGCTCGGTCATCCAAGGCCACATTTAAGATTGATCTTAGAGTGCTTCGAATAGTTTGGTCAATTTTGTCCAAGAGATGTGACTGCTTGGAAGCAATCATATCTCTTGTACAAAATTCCGCTCTTGCCCGTTATGGATAGCGGAGGAAATACATAAAATTTGGCCCAAAACAGCAATATCTAATGAGGGTGAAGGCCGAATGTAAGTTAATTTTGGTAAGTCTTTTCAAAATACCATTAAAATTATAAATTTTTCCGTCAATGAATGGTGAAAAACTGTCTTCCAAAATAGGGGAACCTAAGAGGTGCAGTGAACATTTTCAAAAATTTTGATCTTGTTATTGCATACAATTTTTGAAGGGTCGAATGTCTGTCGGTATTGTCAGTAAGAAAAATTTCATATTTGGAATGGTTGAGGTCAAGGCCAATGAATTGAAATTGCGTTTTCAGAAATAGGAAATCTTTCAAAACGGTGTGTCTACGTCACCACCTAGTGTTCCATCATCCAAATACCAGACTTTTTTTTTTTATTTATTTGTTGAATGATGGGATGAATAGCCAAACTGAAAATTACTGGCCCGAGAGGATCACCTTGTTGGCATCCAACTGCAGATTCCAACAGGTTTTCTTTATAAAATAATTTAGAGGGATGCCAGTAACTTTGCCACATAAAACCAAAAATTTCAGGTAGTTCAATTTTTACTTCTGCCGACAAAGTGTCCCTGTTAACAGAGTTGAAAGCATTTTTGACGTCAACCTTGAGGATGACCTCACCCTTGCTAGAAATTAGGAAAGTAGATAGAGCATGTACGGCAGCCTCACAGCCCCTTCTAGAGCCAAAGCCAAGCTGTAGGGGCTGGAATTTGTTTTTCAGCCTCTCACCGAACAATTTGTAACAATTTTTTTCTATTCTATTTTATCTGAATTTACTTTTTTTTTTGACTAGAAACTTACTTTTTAAAGTGTTATATTTTTTTATTTTATTATTGTGAATATACTACTACATGTCTATATGGGTTTTCTTTTTTAAAAAGATTGACGCGTAAAGGTGTAATGTTTAATCTACTTACAAAATAAATATCATTTATTCTTTGCGTTAGTTATAATCCCCAAATCTGACGCTTACGTAACTTGTCGGGAATGGGCGTGACTACAAAAATAGGTGTAGGCTAGTGTATTGTTCACCATCACCTTCTATTTTTTATATAGCAATACCTTGCAGGTACTAGTTCCACCATCATCGCTACCACCACCATCTCACCATGGTGGTCAAGTCTTTTGTGGTGCGGGTTCCAACTCAACAGCTCGAGATGTTCCTCTAAGAAGAGTTTTGGCCGAAGGGTGTCGTGTAATGACGGCATCGTGTTTCCGCGGCCAGCTGCGCGACACCAGTCAGCGAAACACGACGCCGTCATTTCGTGTGCAATAGTTTAATAAGGTTTATTCAAATGTATTAGTTTATTATTGTTTAAGATTATTTTGTGTATTGTGTCTATGGGCCTCAGTTGCCTGATACTAAAATGATTAATTATTATTTATTGATTTTCCAATTCTAAATGAAGGTGAGAGGTCCAACCTTTATTCAAATTCACCCATTGAAATGTGAGAGTGAGATTAGTTAAATGATAGGTACCAAAGTTGATTAATATCTACATGAGGAGGTAAACTGGTAAATTTTGAAGACTTGTGTAGCGATAGCAATAGCATCCATCAATCCTCGTGAACTCGGGCTACTTAAATAGAATTTGTTTTGTTGCAGGCCCTGGCCCCTGGAGCTCGGAAGGCTCGGATTATTTGACTAGTACAATTTTTAGGCTAGCCTATTTTATGTTGTACCATCATGCTGAATCTGAACAAGAGTTGTTGTAATTCGTATCTAGATTGTTTATCGCACCTGTAATTCACGCGGTCACACCCAACTAGACAAATAGTGATTCGAATGGATCGCGATACTTTATAGCAAGTCAAAAGTTTATGATGGGGTTTAGAGCAAGAGAAGCTTCTAACGCCTTTTGTATAAGAACCTTGCAGATGCACCACTAGGTAAAGCCATTCAGCAACACTAATATGAAAATCCAATACCCGAGTAAATAACGTTTTCAACCGACTTCCAAAAGGAGGTTATCAATTCGACTGTGTTTTTTTTTTTTTTTGTATATTTGTAATGCGATCATTCCGTCAATTATGAATGGATTTTGATGATTCTTTTTTATTCAAAAGCCTATACTCCTGAGGTGGTCCCATTGGCACCAAGACAGAATCTGATGATGGGATCCTAGGGAAATCGAGGGCAACCCTCAAATTTTAAAGGCACATACATTGTTTTTCATATATTTTCTTACGCAATTCAGATAATTGTGCCTGATAATCAACATCTCATCTTGCTGAGCTGATGATGGAAGGCATAAGTTAGGATCTGATGCTGGGATCCCAGGACATTTGTTTGATCAGCGATATTTTCTCCAATTGTCAACCGATTTGGAAAGAATCATCCAAATCGGTTGACAAGTTTTTGTTAAGAAGACTATTTTTCCAAACTGGCTCCATTGCAATTCGGTGAAGATCTGATGAGGATTTCGGAGGTAGACAACGGAACTCTTCAATAAATTATAGCAAATCTCCCGGGATTGCTGAAATCGCATGTCTGTTTATTGATTACACCAGTTCATAACATAACATCACGCCGGTAGGCTTTGAACGGGTGGAAGGCAAACAAGTCAACCTGAATTAACATGTTTGGTTATCTATTCGGGCATAACTTTATTGTTCATTAACCGATCTTAATGATTCTTTTTGCATTGGGTTTAGTTATATCTATATTGCATTTGCACTGTACTGTTAACTTCAAAGATAAACCAGTGACCTCCTCACCTTAATCTTAGTAAAAACTAGTACCAAAGCAAAGTAGATATTTAACTATGAGCTGGTGTGGATTTGGACTGCGAAGGCACACAGAGAAACTCCTTAACCACTCATTATGGGAATAATGTCACTTAGTTGTGGCACCACTAAAAAGTGGAAAATAAAAACCTTTTTTACAAAAAAAAAAAAAACCGACTTCCATGTAAAAAAACACTACAAAGTATAAAATAACTTTAATTTCGGAAGTCGGTGTCAAAAAACGAAAAAACAACCAAACACACACCAAACATCAATTTGTCGTTAAATAATGGGAGTCGGCTAAGTCATTCTCATTTGTTTTTAACCTTTTGAATGCCATTGTCACGTTTACCTACATGATAAGCAAGTGCGTGCCGTGTACGCCAAACGTCACAAATATGTGACAAAAAGTACGGCGAAAATGTGGCTTGGCGTCGGGGGCACGCCGATGCGTTTATGCTCTGGTGTTCAAAAGGTTAAGCAAATAACTTCCGCAAGCGCCCCCGGATGATTTCAGTCAGTTGTTCACTGAACAAGCTAGAAATAACTCACAATTTGTAAACCAAGCAACTAACTAAGGTCACATTGTAGAGCGCGGCGCCATCAAACGTTTTACGACAGCTCGAGGTAGCCAAATGTAATTTAAATTCTGCGAAGCTCGTCTAAGGAAAATGTATAACCAGAGTCAATAGCTAGCTCGACCAACAGGCCAGTGTTATAGCTGTCCCCTGCTGGACTATAGACAAAGTTCTTTCCAATCATAGCATTAACTCGACCCCGGCTACTCTCACAGCCGTAACGGTAGCAGCTGTGAGGGTAGCCGGGGATCGAGCTTGAGCACTGCACCCCACGAAGATCCTAAAAGGTTGCATTCGTCTTGGCACTATTGATATATTGTTTCAGAGCATGTAATCAATAGGATGGAATAGAACGGCATCGTAGTGAAGCTTTTCAACTTGCGTAGTGACGCAATATGTGTGTCCTTCAGTTCGATCCGGAAAGCATGCAAATTCTTTTCAGCGGCGATTCAAACGTTATTGAAACAAATCATCAAACAAGAGAACTGAAAGTTTTTAGAGTTGGTAAGTCAAGTTCACCGCAAATTGTTAAGTAGCAACATCATTAGGCCAACGGTATTTCGTTGTCAAGTAAACAGGAAGTATTGAAAAGCCGCGTCTTCGCACTCGAGTGAATATAATATACGTACAACATTCTGGTGCGTAGTACATAAGAAGATCCTTTCGTAACAGGGTCAGGGCACTATGTGACGGTGACAGCGCGTGCGCGTGTAAAGGTCAAGGTCAATTGCCCTGGAAGATTTCCTCGGGGTCGTCGGCCGAGGCGCTTATTTTCAGAGGCCTGGTCCGGGACCCGCGACCTTCACCGCGATATGACCCTAACGCGGCACGTGTATTGCCGTGCGTGGGCGTTCACTTTACAGGCCTGTGTTAGTGTTACCGATACCTATTTAATAATGTTGTTAGATTTACCCCAAAGTTAGTTTAAATTTTACTATCAAAGTTAATTGTGGATACTCTATTTTCACTTCGCCGAGAGTTTGAATTAGAAACCATCATCGAGGCTTCGTTCATATTTGAAGGACTTTATTTCATGCAAGATAAGTTTTCAAAACACTACTTTTTCGAGGTGGAATGCAGGCGTGAGGACTTCTGTGGTTTTGAGTCTTGAGTGTGTCAAGCACTCTCAAGGTCGTCTCAAGGCAATCTTGAATTTTCAGAGCACAGCCTTGAAGAGCGAGTTTTTGGGGGAGACATAGTTTTGTTGTAGTTTTCAGTGACATTTAATATTTTTCAGTCGCCGAAGGTGCCGACACATATTTAGAAAGCTGTGAGTAAATAGAAACGTAGGGAACGTTTCTATTTACCCTATGTTCCCATTTCCAGGAAAGTAAAAACCAAATTCGTCATAGGACGTCATCAATGGCGCTGGTAGCTGGCAATTGCGACGCAAATCAATACACGTTCTCAAACAGATTATGTAGTAATTAAGTACATTGTTTCAATCACGCCTTTAGGTTATCAGTAATCGTAATTAAAGGACACGGTCGTCCTATATATTTAGATAAGTATAATATGTAACTATGATTGATAATTTCGATTAGCTAAATATTATCAAATGTTATCACTTATCAGGCACGTTGCCCCTCACGTGTGGTTCAGACACTAAATAATATGCAAAACATTATTGTTATTGCTGTTAAACTAACAGATGATAACTTACGGTCACGTTTTCGAGATGACCATTAAATTGTGCCACTTGCATAGGTATCAGCTGTGCTTTGACAGGAAGTTTTATTTTGTTTGTTGGCGGCGCGTTGGTACAAACGAGTAAATGAATTCGGGAACTAAGCAGATAGATTATTATCTTTTATTGATACATTATCTCAAAGTTGGTAAATGTATTAACAAGACTCACCCCCCATTGCGTAAAAATCACCAGCCAGGCCGTGTGGGTGTGTAATTGTGTACCTATCAGTACATCGCTTCCTACTTCTAGGGGTCATACTCAAAGATTAAAACATCATTTTTGACTCATAGACCATACTTACATAAGTATTGTGATCATTGTGAAAAGCAATTATTGTCGATAGATGGCGTTATTGTTCATCATGTTAAGCGTTAGGAACTCCTAGAATTGGTGGGAAATTCTTCTGAAAATCTGTTTCAGAGAGAAAATCGTAACATATCGTAATAATCATGGAGGCACTCTCGATTCTACGTGGGTGTCATAAGAAACCGCCCGTGTTTCGGTAAACAACAAACTTATTTTCGTTCAACCAAAACTTGCTTCGTGAGTGGTTTAATTTTTTTATTGTTTCCAAGTTTATGTTAAAACTTAAAAAACTGACTCCTATTTCTATCGCACCGCTAAAGGGTTCTGCAGGGTGATGCAGTGTGTTTCACTTGCAACGCGTTTCCTTTTTCTATATTTGCACTCGTGCGGAAAATTGTACTACCGGCCCCCAACCTACCAACCAATTTATTAAGTGCATTTATAGCCGGATAGCCTGAATATCAGGCTATCCGGCTAACAATCCGAGAAAAAAATCCGGTATCCATTTGTTACAAATATTTGTTAAAATACTGCCACTGCTATGCAACGAATATGTCATGTTTATTAACGTAATCTTGATTTTAGAAAATTAAGAAACTATTGTAGGCGCTAGATAAATGTGTATTAACGGTCATTGACTCACATGCATTTATTGACTTTCTTAATATCAAAAACAGAAATAAAGACATAAAGCTGTCCTGAATCGACTTCTATCGTGATTTTTTACTTTCTCTAGTAATGAAAATGGTTCATAATTTATTGTTCGGGTAGGTATCTACGAGGGGATATTAGAGAATGGTCAAAGTAGGTATCTACTTAATTGCATGTTTATCTGACGCCTAGCATAACGTCTTATTTTGTTTCAGCAGAGTGAAATAAATTCTACTCTGGATTATTTCTGAAAAACTATATTACAAAGTTATTTCGACGAGTCAATCTGCTTGCACTCGCCTAAGTAAGTGACGAAGGTTAACCGAATAATTTTCTTTTCTCCGCTTCCCTATACAAACTTAAAGCTCACATGGAAGTTCTAAGTATACAGGGTCAATAAATGTATAATTAATTGTGTAGAAATACTGTGCGGCAGCAAGTTTATTGGTACGCGCGGGTGTACGGCGGGGGCGCGGGGGCGCGGGGTGGTGGCGCGGTCACGGTCGAGGACGCGGCCTTGACACGCGCCGCGCAGCCTCCGCGCGCTCCCCCCCACCCTTACAAAGTATCTTGGCAGTCGGTGTAATGGGGAACTAAATTGAAATGTACTGAATTTGACATTACTCTTGACATTTCCCTTTGCAAGCAGCGCCACCTTGAACCGCACTGATATGTTGGACGTTTTAAACACGCTCTGTCAAACACAATCCCTGTGGTATTAATGTTGGATACACTATTGTTGTATACAGCGACACTTCCTACATAAATTGTATTAATTCCAGAGTACACTTTTTCATCGCTTTCCTGAAGTTATGAAAAGCTTATTGGAAGTCTTTGGTAATGTTTTCATTAGTACAGTACCTACGTTAATAATTAGTTTTCTTGTTTAATTACTTATTTTTGATAAGAAACAAATAAAAGTATTTTAAATTAAAACAACGATCAAGTAAAAGTATACAAAATTGTTATCCATTTGTAACGCAAGCTTTTGTTGTTCAAATATCAATTACCGAAGCAGCTTTTGTTAATTATTTTTTAATATGGAAGGGTTATGTGGTTAACTGCCTGATGAATATGTATGAAACGATAACTTATAAAAGATTATGATATTATTATGTTTCATGTTGACCTTGGGTAACGTCCCGTATTGTGAAAGCCCACACTTTCATGTCGTCACGAACATGACAACATATGATCGACGGCGGTATATATATAATAACTACTCGATCCAGGACAAAGCAGATGTGTAGCTACTAGAGTTTTTGTACTTATGCTATTTCATACATCGCGTGATAAGCCAAGCTTTACCGACGTGGCACTATTTAATGCATGTTTCTCTTGAAAAAATAAGATGGTGTGTTGTTATTCTTAAGTTTACGTTGGTGCAAGTACACATGTTTTGTCCATAAAATTGATGCATTTAGGTATAATAAAATGAGTACAATTGCTTAAATGATAATTACATCAAAGTTTTAATATTGAATAATTATGAAAGTGTGTTGGTTGCTGAAGAGTCTATACTGTAGGTTCGAAGGATAAGGTCGCAAACAGGGGCTTATTGAGGTTTTTAAAGCTGGCGTATAAAAACCATAATTTTTAAGTTTTTTGCTAAAATATTATTTCTACAGATGCGTAAATGCAAATTAACTAGCATATACTTTTCATATCATGTTGTAAATCTTAAATTGAAAAATCAGCAAAACATTGTTTCATGGATACCCTTAAAGCTACACTTAAAACTAGTTATAATGGTTGGAATGTTATCAAATATCGATCAGAAGCTATGCAAGCTTAATTAAAGTAATGGCCTTGTGGCTAGAAATGCTAAATCAATTGCAAGATTTTTAGTAGAAAAGTGCCGACTGTTGAGCTTTCTAATTTCTGATAGCCATAATGTAGAGCAGTAGTTGTTCAGAAGCTTAATGGCTGAAATTAAAACACTATCTCTGCAAGGACGCAAATAAATAGGTAGGCACGTAGGTCGCTTTTCCGTTCTATTCTAGTTTTCCTCGTTTTCTCCATGTGTAGAGAACATCCATAGGTAAACGAGAAAAAAAAATTAAGAAAATGTAATGAATACCTTCCTCAAGCTCTTAACTCTGCCGTCATTGGGTCTAGGCACACGGTAGTGCGCCTGACCAAGTTCCGGCCTAACGCACGCAATGATTAAATTTACATCACAATGGTTGCTGATAAACAGAGAAGAAGCAATATAGATTAGATTAGACTGTCATGAACTCATGACGCATTGGGCTAGGGTTGCCAACCATATTCTAATGTATGTACCTACAGTATTTTACTCTTATTCGCTTAGGCGTACTTTACTATCTGCAAAAGCAATACATTTTATGTAATTTAATGAGTTTCTATCGTTCCACTGAGAGAGTTCAAAAATATCAATAAAATGCTCTTCATTTACCTCTCTCTAAAATCAGTTATACTCTATTTTTTCTAAAAAAAGTTGGGCCACTAAAGCAAATAGCCAGTAAGAAGCGGAAAGTGTGGAGGGAGGCCTGTGCCCACCAATGGGACAGTTTGGCCCGGTGACATAAGCTCTTCATCAGAAGAAGAAGAGTATGATTTAAAAAAACCGGACAAGTGCGAGTCTGACTCTCGGTTCCGATCGAGTCTATTCTTTTTTTTTTTAATATTTATTATATTATTATAATATATACGGAAGTTTACAAACATTGAAATTTTATAATTTTTAATTCATTCCTCTGACTCTCATTACTCTGACAAAATAGAACAAGTAACATTTAAGGACAAACTTAACTTTGCAGTTCAAAAAATGTTCTCCCCAACATCAATGTAGTACGTCACGGTTAATTCTTCATCCGAAAATATAAGTTTCTAATCGCAAAAAATAAAAATATGATAATTTTACAAATTCCAAATTTTCTGACTTTTTACTTTTTTCCGTTTTTCTGTAAGAACCTTGCCAAATTACATGACTCTAGGTCAAGGGGTCGCAAGGGAATCAAGAGCGTCAAAACTTGTGACATAAACGGAGCATGAATGAAGTTTGGGCTCCAAGGGGTAGCAGACTTGAGTATTTGAAATTAATTTCAGCTTGATTCCTCCACGCATTCCTGAGAAAAAGGGTCTTGACAGACGGACAGATAGACAAAAAAGGGTTTCGTTTTTGCCGACTGAGGTAAGGAACCCTAATAAACCCAAAGTTACTACAAAAAGCTTTGTTTAAAAATAAAAATACCCACCAACACATTATCAAATAGCTCCTGAGTGACACGTTCATAAAATAACCTCATTTACATCAATGGCGTACAATTACTAACTGCGTGACAATTAAACCTTTGTTGTTTTTAACCGTTCCGATAACCTTGGCAGAGCTTACAGGTTCAAGGTTGATATCGTCAGGTCACGTAATTGCTATAGATCGTAGTCAGCAGACGACAAAGCAAGTTTCGGTTTGGAATGGAACTAAAATAGCTAGAATTCATCTAAGATTTTATTAGGATTTCAAGCTTTCTCTTAGATTTAGGGCTTTAAGGGAATCTAATTACTATTATAAGTGCGAAGTTTGAATGGATGGATTCTCAATCATGCCTGAACGGCTGAATGGATCTGGATGAAATTCGGCACAGAGATAGGTTATAGTCTGGGAGTATGTTCTCTTGGGAATAATTTCCGACATTCACGCGGGCGAAGCCGCAGGTTGAAGCTCGTTGAATATAAGGGGACCATCAGGTTCACCAAACGTAAATAGTTCGAGGTCACACAATGCGTAGGTTCAATCATCAATCAATCGATCTACATACCTACATAATTTTCTGTCATTGAACCTGGAATAGGTTTATATAGGTATTATACTCTTTATTATGTACACCATGTAAGTTATAGAAATGATGGGTGGAACGGGCGGTCTTGGCTATGGAAGTGATCTCTTAAACACAGCTTTTGGGTGGATTTAAGAGTGCTGCACTGCAACCTGCAGTGCAGCACTCTTAGTCATTCCGAGAAATTGACATAGGTTCGGGAAGTTTCAATTTCAGGATTCATTCCTCATAAAGTTTTCTTTCATTGTAAGTGGTGTCTGATATTTGCTGTGGAAGATAAAATAAGATTGTAAATTGTTGCCTCATATAACCCATTACTTTATATAATGCCTAACATAGGTAAGGTATATTTCTTGGTTTAATAAAGTGTCGTTTGGGTTTTCTTTAGGGTTCCACGTACTTTCATTAATATGTGAAAATTCTCTAAATTTTGGGAAATCTTTGCATGGGCTTCTTTTTTTTTAATTTAATATGGTTTTGCTCTTGACTCTAGTCGAGGTCATAGATGACAGAGACAAAGTTGACGATGGAGCGAGCTTACCCAGAAGAAGCTTGTTCACTCTAATTTTGAAGAGATTAGGGTTGTCTGCGTTCGGAAACACAGACGCAGGCAGAGAGTTCCACTCTTTTGCTGTGCGCATTATAAAAGACGTTTGGAAACGTTTAGTGCGAATTGGTGGAATAGCAACAAGGTAGGGATGGTAACTTGCAGTGCGTCTAGATGTCCGATGGTAGAAGGCGGCCGGTGGGATGAGGTCGTGGAGTTTCTGGACACTCTCCCCGAAGTACAATCTGTAGAAGACCGATAGGCAGGCAACCTTGCGGCGATGAGCCAAGCTGTGAAGCTTGGCATCCACCAGTTTTACGTCGCCAATGAGCCTTTTAGCTCTGCGTTCCACCGAGTCAAGCGCGGCAAGTCAAGGTTCTAAGTCTGGACAAACATAATGAGCCTTAAAATCACAAATGGAGCGTTCGGGGTATTTTTACTTGTAAGTACGATTTTTGATTAGCTCGTGTGCATTATGTAATTTAATAGTTTGCCCTGTAAATAAACAACAATGGTAAGTTGTAAAAAAAATACATTCAGTAAGTGGGTACTTTTCTTTTATGGAACTTATTAAAGTATGTAAAATAACCCTTCCCGACCGAATCTCGATCATGGTGGCTAGCAGAGGTAAGTCAAGTAAGCAGGAGATATAATAATGCACAAGAGTGTGCGCAAACAAATGTAGGTGCACTCTGTACGATTCTTTAAACTTATAGTCCGATGGCATGGCAATCCGGAAGAAATTAGGCGCAGGACCCCACCACTAATTTCCAATTTCTGCCACTGAGAAGCGCGTAATGGAAAACCCCATAACACTTTTGCCCGACCTGGAAATCGAACCCAAGACCACGCTCAGTAGTCGCGCCACGAGACCAACGAGGCAGTTAATTAATCTATTTAATTTGAACAAAAGTCGAAGGAACCTTTTTCGCTCCAAGATTATTAAGTTTTTCATCCCCATTCCTCATCTCAATGAAAGCTACTTGATGAGGAGGCTGTGTATCTGTGGCAGTTGGCAAAGCTTTCGCAAACTGTTGTGTTTGCTCGACATAAAGAACCAACTAACAAACGATTAAAGACCATAATATGAGTTTGACAGCCTTATTGTTTGTTTTCTTTGATTGCTAAATAACATTACTTGGTCTTTTCTTTAAGTTTTCACTGCACAACTTGTTATTTTAATGTTCCGTTATTTGCAAATAGTTTTAAATTAAAGCTTTTGTCCCTGGCCATTCCTAGGGAGAGTATAGTGTAGTTTAAGGTATTTGTGTTATGCTGTGTCAATCGAAATCAAACGAAAGCATTCGTCTTTAGGGAGCATCTAATAAATCGGACAAATTGACAAAAAAAGAATAGGGTGAGTGTTTCATTGTCTCAAGTATGCGAGCGAGTAATCGTTTTCATTAGCTCAACGAACTGACGAGAGTGGAGAGAGACCGCCGATGGGAGCGTTGCAAAAAGCGTGGTGCGTGGCGCGCCGGATACGGGTTCCCGTTGGAGCGGCGCGGCAGGGCGAGCGTGGGGGCAGGAGGGGGTGCGGGGGCGGCGGG
>NDFZ01005050.1:38266-48614 GCA_002192655.3 Mamestra configurata
GGGAATGCATCGGGACGTTGACTGTCTGGGCCCTGCCTGCGTTATCTGCAGTTGCCCTTTCGTACGATGCACCGTAACCCTCCTTCCACCCTTACTGTGGGGGCCACCAGACTACTGCAGCCCCCTCTATTCTAGAATTTGCTATTGACCTGAAATAAGAAAGTAAACATGTTTTGGTGGGGTCGATGAACTTTTTTCAATTAGGTAGGTACAAGTTCATCTTGCTAGCAATATAAGGAGCTTAATAATGTTTGTTTTTATTATTGCTAACTTATCGTAAAACTAGGTTAATACATATTATCACGTGCCATCTTTAAAGATTTTCTTTACACGAATGTTTCCACAAACAACAAACAATGTACGAATTGATCACGCATTATACTTGTCTTATAAAGGGTAAGTAATTTAAAGTTTACATTGTAAGTTTTAATTGTAGCCTGTAAGTATCTCGAGCTAAGCAGAGTGGCGAGTGGTCGTCGGTCGTTCGTCGTCCTCAGGAGTCGAGGCCGCGTGATAACGATAGCAGTAAGTAATGGCCGCCGAGCCTTGAACCTGCAGAGTAAGGACCTTCACAATGTCTCGTTCATTGTTTATTGAGCATTGTTATATGACCAGTCTATTAAAATACAGTTGTATTGATTGTTCTTACGTGTATGGACTAGTTGGATTAGTGAGGACTTCGCATTGCTGGCATTCGCATTAGTGATTCGCATGTGTGTGCTAATTTGCTCTGATTTCAAATCATTGAAGAGTGATGAATAATTTTCGTGAAAAACACTGCACTGGACCAAAATATGAATATATATTTGTAATTGTATGAACAGATAGATACCAATTTAATGCAAACGAAATAAATGGGAAAAGTAACTTAATGGCATTCTTATAAAAAAAATACGAGCAAGTATCTGTTGCAACCAGTGAATATCAATTCCGGTAATTGTTATTCGCAAACCCGGGATCTCGCACCAAGAAGAGATCAGTAATGAAGGACTACACTCACACGTGCGGGAGTGGTGGGATTAGCGGGTCTGATAAAAATGGTATTCAATGAAAAATGATATTATTGATTTTGTACGAAAAATTGTTTCTTTTTTCGGCATGATTTTTTTATTATATTAATATATATCAGTACTCTTATAAACAACCGTTTTAAAGATAGAATAAAATAAATATTCAAAGTAGACAAATAATATAATTATTCGTGTTATATAAGGTGGCCAAATCTGATTTTTTCAACTTTGTTTTGCCACCATTTCGATATAAGCCTAAGGTTTGCGTTAGAATCATTGTATTAACTTCGGTAATTGTAGTCGAAAGTTCTAATAAAATTGAAGAAGTTCTTATCTAATAGAATTGAAAAACGATCCAATTTTTTGGGTAGCAAATTTCCCCCATACTCACGAGATTTAACGAATCCTAAATTTTAGTTGGACATTTCTATGCGAAAATATGGTGAAAATCACGACAAATACATTTTTAGGCAGCAAACAGGTAAAAACTTGGTAGCTGTTTCATCCAATACATATTCATCGCTGACGGTTTGACAAAGCTTTTGACTTTATTGAGACATGTACAGAGGACAGACTGCTTTGGAGGCAACGCAGTTTCGACGTAAATGGCTAGAAGGTACATTTCACAATTGAAATAAGCAGACGACATCGCAGACTTGCAGCAGAAGCTGGACGGCCTATTTGATTCGTCTTTAAACATCGGTCATTGGAAGAACTTTGACAATATCCACCTGAGTTTTGTTGTGTTGTGTTCAACTAACAGTCACACATTTCGAGAATACGTTTTCCTCTTCTTTTCCCTCCTCCTTCTTTTTCACTAATTAAAACGATTTCGATGCCCTAAACAAAGGGATTTTGAAGCAATACCTAAACGAATCCGAAGCTTTGAAAAGGTAAGCTTTGTCAATACCTATTGATTGTTTTCGAAAATTAATATTTTAATTCTACTAAAATTGGTTAGAGGTCATTTTAAATAATATAATAGACATTAAATCATGTAAACTAGAATCACGAAGGTCAGAATCATGAAGGAGTAAAATTTTCGGGACTAACAAATTTTTATTTACTTTTCAGTTGGATTTTACATTTTTATATTATTATCGTCTCCCTCTTGACCCAATTCTGAAATTCACGCAGACGAAGTCGCGGGCAGAAGTTAGTATCTAAACTCAATTCTTTTCATAAGCTGGCAAGAATTTACTTGACATATTGATGTTTGACGTATTTCAAATACTGAAAGTTAATCATTTATTTAAGCCTGTTTCTTGACATAAATGTGAAATAAATACTAATTTCCTGTGAAAAGAGTCCATTGTCGCCCTCAGATAGGTCTTCCGAACGTTGGACTTTATTCAGTTTTTGTCTCTTATTTCATCCCATTTTAGGGTTCCGTAGTCAACAAGGAACCCATATAGTTTCGCCATGTTCGTCTGTCCGTCCGCGGTTTAGCTCAGAGACGCTTAGTGCTAGAAAATAGAAATTTGGTATGGGTATAGATATTAATCATGCCGACAAAGACATAAAATAAAATCTTTAAATAATTTTTATTTAGGGTGGCCCCCCTACATGTAAAGTGGCGATGTTTTTTTTTATTGGCTACCCTACGGTGTGGGGTGCTGTTGGAAAGGTCGTTTAAAAATATTGAGGGTAGATCTTCGGCAGTCGTTACGGAAAGTCAGAAGCCAGAAAATTTGACAACAGTCTGGCCAAGAAGTTCCGTGTTGTTAACACAGTTAATGGGTTGTAGAGGTCTCGTAGGCAGCCGCTCCACGTAAAATATTGGTATTCAGCTGAATTCGGTTTGACTGGAAGCCGGCCCCAATATAGTTGGGAAAAGGCTAGGTATGATGATGATGATAACATAAAAGTATAAAGTAATTGAAATCTGATGAGTTTTTAGCTGGATAAGGAAGTTTAAAATCAATCTAATACAATGCGCATTGAAATTGAAAATGGTAAAAGATTGTTGTATTTTTTTCTATCGAGTAGGTAAATTTCTTCGCATCGTGTATTCCTATAGAATTTTGCTAAATCATAAAGTCAAAAAACATAAACTAAAATATCAACAGGCACTTCTTGCGCAAGAAAAAGAGGACGGACACCAAAAAGATGGTACGATGACCTGAGAGCGGCTGCAGGTGCAATGTGGAGAAACTCACTATCGGGAAGGATTTGGGGGAGGCCTATGCTAAGGCGAAATAATCTTAACCGATGTAAAAAAACACTTTGTTAAACATTTTATAGATGAGTAGTAAAGGCTTTATTTTTATATTATATTACAGGTACTTTACAAGAATAAACAATTCTAAAAACGGCTTTTTATTCGCTTATCACCTACCAGCGCGGGACCTGTAGCAATTTTTACAAAGGGGCTAAGCTATGTTTTTTCTGTAACATTTAAAGTGTCGAACCTAATAAATTAATAAAACTAAAAGCTTACTATGAAAACTAAAATATAAAGTAAATATAAACTTTTTGATTTATAGATGGGGAATTTGCACAGTTTTTAAACGACTTCCAAAAAGGTTCTCAATACGACTGTATGTTTTTTTTGTATGTTTGTTATGCGATCATTCCGTCAATTGTGAATTGATTTTGATGATTCTTTTTTTATACCAGAAAAGGTGGAGTGCCCTATTGTGCGGCACTGGAATAGGGTGCATAGTTCTGATGCTGTCATATTTAATGTAAGGTAAGTTAATAAGTACTTTTAAGGTACTAACATAGTTTTTAAGTCTTACTAATAATTTTGTATGGAATTTTGTTCTGAAGTAAATTATTATTATTATCATTATTTATTCGAAAGCCTATACTCCTGAGGTAGTCCCATAAGCACTAAGTCAGAATCTGATGATGGGATCCTAGGGAAATCAAGGGCAACCCTCAAATTTTAAAGGCACGTACAATGTTTTTTTCATACATTTTCTTACGCAATATAGATTATTGTGCCTGGTAATCAACATCTCATCTTGCTGAGCTGATGATGGAAGGTATAAGTTAGGATCTGATGTTGGGATCCCAGGAAAAATGTTTGTTCAGCGATATTTTCGCCAATTGTCAACCGATTTGGATGATTCTTTTTTTGTTTGGAAGAGTATTTTTGAGCAACCATTTACAGCTGAGCTCGGAGCAGCTTGCTTAGAGAATACTGAAAATATCTCAGAAAATTTGGCCTAAAAAGCTCGTATTAATTGAAATATTTAATACTTTAAAAAGTAAATATTCATGTCAAAATATATATGATCGGCAGAATATTAAATATCTAGGTGTGAAAAAGAAAATAAACAATAACATTAGCCAATATCCATAATTGAAGTAGCTCAATCCCAAGATGTTTTGCCCTCAAGATAGTCTTTAACTGTGTAAAAAGCTTTCTGCCACCCTAACCTTTATAAATGTTTAGAATTTATTTATTGGTCTATATCTTATTTTACAAAAGAGAACTGTCAGAGCCCTTTATAATCTGCGTCGCCGTGATTCTCTTAGGGAACTTTTTGAAAAGATATAATAGTCCCTTGCCAATTCATTTATGAGAATATTATGTATGTACGGAAAAATCGACATGGTTTTAGTAATTAGTAATAATATAATAATAAGTTCGTGATAGACATCATTTTAATACTAAAAATAAAGACAAATAAGATCAACCATTTTATAGATTAGCTAAATTACACACATCTTTTATGGGGTACTGTGTTAAATGTTACAACAATATATCTTGTGACGTATTAGAACTAAATGAAAGAAAATTTTAAACTTGCGTTAAAACACACTTTGTAAACAAGTGTATTACAACAAGATTACATTCGAATAAGAATGCTTGGAAACACGCTGGTCCTGCTCCATAGGACAATGAAGGGTGTAGACAAAATCAAACTGGTCGATTTATGTATTAACTTTAAAGATATACCTACTGTTTCTTTTTTGTGTTTTATTTTTCTCTTAAACTCACACACTGTTTTATTAATGGTTCCAATATTAGTAAAAATGTGAGTACCATTTACCAATTTTTTTTTAGAAATTGAATATGTTAACCTCTGCTGGTAATACTTTGTTCCAATTAATAGCATACTCTGGTTGTATCGTCCTTACATAATATTAAACTTATTTTTGCATATCAAATATTGTAAAAACATTATTTGAAAAAAGTAACTATTAAGTTTCTTGTCCGTTCTTCTCCATAAGAATCTACCTTTCCGAATGGACAGTAGAGTCACTTTATTAATTTTATATTATTATTTTTAACTGTAAATGATGACGTTCAAAAGTGTCGTTTAATGGCCTAATTGAAATATACATTTTGTCGCTAATTTTGACTTTGATATATTCTAAACGATAGACCTAATCATTTTCGATTAAATAAACGTTATATCCGAAACTATATGCACTGAGCCTAAAATTTTGAAAAAAAATCAGGTAATTGTTCTTTACCTAAAGCTTACAAGAAAAACCAGGAGAAGTTAATTATTTATATTAAAATAGATATATACAATATAATAACAAAAAAAAAAGAAAAACAAATAAAAAAAAAATACAAAAATAGTAATAAAAGTTAAATTTGTTCGGAATCCTTTGCCCGCGAGTCCGACTCGCACTTGGCCAGTTTTTTTTATTTTGAAGTCGTTTGTATATTTTTATAAAATGTTTTTCTTTTTTCAAATAAAAATTACGTTGCACTTCATGCATTCACTCAGAACAAAAGGTATTTTTGCAGTCCTGCAAATCGACATGATGGATTAGATTCCCCAGTTGAACGATGACTAAGAACTATAGTATCTTATGAAAACATATTTGTACTTCATAATCTCTATCTTTATTAATCTTTAAATAGTGATGGATCAAAGGTTGTTAACAACAATATGTTTTCGATACCTAATTAAGGTTAGCAACGTAAATGTCTTGTTAATTCGCGTGGCTCAAAACGTAATTTCAGATGAGCCTAAAATCACAATTAACAGCTTCCACGTATTTATGTAGATTTCAACGTAATAGTGGAATTCCGTAACTTATTAGTTTTTCTGGAAACAAAATAATTTAGACTTTCAGTTAGCCTGCATCACCTAGCCTTTAATGAGATTCAAAATTATTGGTATTTTTTTTTACAAGGCATTTGAGATGAAACTGTTTAATATAATTATTTGTTTGACTAAATGTATTAATAAAGGTTTTCAAGTAATTTATAAATATAATCGATTAACAACAGATACTGAACTGTAAAGTATTAATAAAGTATTCACCCTAAGGGCTACTGCGTTCAATGGCCCATGTTGCCAACTTTAACGTTCATTGCTCCGTTTGAATCCAAGACGTCCTTCAAAGTAGTTAGAAATTAGAAAATATATGAAAATTCACCGAAATCGTGCAATCAATAGTGATTTTCACAAGAGCTTGTAATGCACCTCTTAAGGCATGCCTGAAGAGGTCTCAAGGTTATCATGGCGTGTGGCGGTAAAACCTTTATTGTGGTTTTCACGCAATAAACTTTCATTTAGTAGAAAGTAAATGCTGGAAATATAGATATAACACTCTAGAAAAGTTGGTTTCGACTTGGGTTGACTATTATAGCTAACGAAAACATTTCAAGGTCTTACGGATTTTTTGCCCCTTAACTGGGGTGGCGACACGCAAACCGACTTTGTTCAGGCGTCAAACGCAACTGTAAATCTAGAATAACGCAGATTTTCAATTTTCTTTTATTTTAAGAATGCAAACAGACACAAAAGAATATCTGGGAGATAAAGAAGCAGATTTTTCTGTAATGACAAACTTATAAATGGGCATCGCATCAATTTACTCGGGAAATAATCGATTAAATTCCCTTTCTTTAATGTATAAGTCCAGCAAGGCCACTTCCGGGCCCAAGAAATACGAATACCTACACCCTAGTTATTGTCAAACTTTTTACGTAAAGTAATATAACACGGTTCAAAGCTTGATTTATACAATTCCATGTGCAGTTGCATCCATTTCTGGCGATGGCCAAACTTTTGAAAAGGGATTACTGAGGGCCGAGCGACCTTGGAGCCCGTGTCCTCGGCCCGTGTCAATGACAGTGAAGACTTCGGCTTCGGCGTGCGCTGAATCCCCCCTCCCCCTCAACCCTCACCACCATACCACCATACACCCAGCCTGCCCACAACCGATTTCCAAAAATTTCATGAGCTCAAAATACAAACCCATTCTTCTATTACTGCTGAGTAAGATTTGTTTCTGTTCTGTAAATAAATTAGATCATAGTTCTAAGATCATTGTTACAATTGAAGCATTATTATTGAATCGTTATATTTGTCTACTCAGGCGCAAATGACTTTGAAATAGGAATTCATTTTAATTTTCGTGGATAGTTTTCCTTTGTTTTTAATTTTCCATTATTTCAGATTATATCGCAGTTAACCCTTCTCGCTACACTTTTAGGCTTTACCCAGCGCGTGCCACATAGCCTATTTGTTCGAGATTTGTGCGTGAGATATGGTATTTTACGAAATAATAGGGCAATGTTTATTTACAAAGTGGTAATATAGTTAAGGTAGTTGCAGGGTTGAGTGCGACGGCCGGGGGTAGTGAATCCGAGGGCGACGACTAGCACCCAGAGCCCGACATTGAGGTACCCTCAGGAGGGCATTCCACCGCTGCACTCTTCAAGGTTCCAAGCTTAAAATATATCAAATTATATGAACAGATCATCCAAAAATAACTGTGCTGAACAACATTGGTGTAACAAAATAAATTGATTGTCATCTCGAACTATGTAGGTACGGTAATCTTGAGTTTTAAATCTTTTCTGTCGTGAATGTATTTGAGTGGCAGGGAAGTATAGAGTTGATGCCAACTTATTCGCCAATTATTCTAACTGGAGCAGCCCGTCTGAAAAATATGTATGGTAATGTGAAGGGGTGGAGTCGAGTAAATTAGTGCAATGGACCTGTTATGTCTGGGAGAAGAAATACATGTCGGGACGATGCATATCGATCGGGGAGCGCGACGCCGCCGGCAGTCGCTGCAGGCCGCGCTCACACCGACGCTGTGCACGCCCGCACGCCCGCTGGATGGGAATTAATCGGACCACTAATCATTATCATGCCGTAACTTTTATTTTATGGCTAAATAAGTGAGGCAGCCTGTGGGAATATTTCGCGATTAAATTCAATTTTTTAATCCAAAGCAAACTGTAATATAGTATGAGTAAGAAAACATTTATAATGCAATGGTGTGGTAAGAAGAGATTAGACAAGTGAATTACAAACCTGTTTAAAACTTAGAATATAATATTCCGTAAGAAATATTTGTATTTTTTAATTAAATGTTAAATTGAATAATAATTGCTTCTGAAAAAAAACAAGTCACTTGAAAAATAATTGAAGTCAACTCACGACCTATTTACTGATTATGCGTGACTATCGCATTCAATAAAACGTGGAAAATGTTCAAGATTTTCAATGGGTAGGGTTAAGGCTTTTTGCGACACTTCCTTCTGTAACACTGTTATCTTTAAACTTGACACGTTATCCTACACGTGGGTTCTAGTGTCTCGGCAATGCATCTAGCCTTGATATTGCTTTGTCTTTGGCACATAATAGCGTAAAGATAAGATAACGCCTTTTGTTGGTTATCTACATAACAAAATCTTATTTTAGTAATATCTCGATACTAGGTTGCGCAGGTTACATAGAAGTTACTCTGTGGTAGATATCTTCGCTCTGGCCGTTTGGCCAAGAGAACGTAGCAGCAGCGCTGCGTAGAAGTATCGTAGCAGCAGCATAGAAAACGAGAAAGTAGCATCGTAAACCTCGTCGTAGCGTCGAACGTATCCTGATGCGCGGCGCATCCTGCGCCGTAGCGGCTGTCCTTATTCTGTCGTAGAGGCGGCGTAGCAGTGGCATAGACCTCTCGTCGAGGCGACGTAGCAGCAACGTAGGCGTAGCGGCGGTGTAGCAGCGTCTACAGCAGCGTAGACCCCGTATTAGAGGCGATGTAGCATTGTATTTATACTAAACCTAACTAATTAAAGATCAAAATCGAATACACTTAGGCGTTGAAGTACTCTTCCACATCCCTGTTATCCGGAAACGTGCCCAGAAAATGGTAGCACGGCCACGTTGAATCACTGACCTTGCTGAAGAACGTCATCAATAATGTTTAACGCGAAAATTTTGCTTAAAACGATATCGTTTTTAAATAGTTAAACCTTTTGATGACTTAAAATAAGGAGCTGTAAAAATATAAATAATATTGGTCGGTGTGAGCACAGGCCGCGGCTTGCGGCAGCAGGATGACTCGCGGCGTCACATCGTTGTGCGCATGCGCGTCGCTGCCGCCGCTGCCACCCGACTGCACCCCATCGTGTCCTGGTGCCCTTCTATGCCCGCCAACTTTCACTCCCAACACACTAAGCCATAAAAAGCTATCGATAAAACAAAGTCATTTCACTACCAGACCATTTCTCTTAGGGACAATTTGTAATCATTAGATTAACTATTATAAAGACGTCGAATGCTAAATTTGGTAAATAAATATAGTGTCACACTATAAAAGCTCCTGCCGCCTGTTCAGGTTTATCCTACTACCAACTGGCATCTAAACGTTGTCAATTATATTTTAGGTTAATATTTTACAAAAACAAAAAAAATCTTAACTGTATTGTATTATATCATATGTTATCATAGGAATAAAAATGGTGGTTTACATCTTATAATTGAAAAAAAAAACAAACAAAAGTTGTCTGGCGGTTGAAAAATAACCCCACACTTACATAAACGCAAAGTTATGCGTGTTAAAAATAAGAAACCTAATCCAAAGTCATGAAAAGCTACACCTAAATGAATATTCGACCTAGGTCGATTAATAGTTTGAACCGATCCAATCGTTCAAGTACATTATAATATTCGTACGTGCTCATGACTGTGAAAGTAATCTACAATCTACGTAAGTATAAAGATATAGCGAAACCTAATTAAGGTCATAGGTATATTGAATATCATCAGTTATTAAAGTCAGTAATAAAAACAAAGATATTTTTCACTTAGAAACTCGATAAATGAGTAATATTATCTACTTTAAACATGGCACATAAAATATGGATTTTCCAATTTCATTATTATTTGTTAGTGCAAGTCTACGAAATAAAGATGTCTTTGCACATTGAGGGTTATTAAGGTACACACTAGAAAGTAATTATAATGTGTAGACGTAGTCAATAAGTTTACGATGCATGACAGAGGCTAGAGTTCAGTGAGACTGTCGCCAAAATAGTCGTGAACGCTGAATCCGGCCGTGAGCGGCGGTGGCAGTGACCTCGGCTGGCGCACCCTGCGACTGCACCGCGCTCCCCGCCGCCCCGC
>NDFZ01005050.1:49198-74921 GCA_002192655.3 Mamestra configurata
CCCTCTCATGTTTATGTTTCAAAATGCTGTGTTAAATTGCAGAAAATTGAAACGCTTCTACATGCACTTGTTTTCTTTGTGTAGCGAATATCTGTGTCCTAGTTTACATGGATTAATTTCAGTTCTGGGTCTTGCTACTTATTAAATTTTTCATAAGTTTAACGTACAGAATACTAATCTGAAAAGGACAAAGGCGTTAAAAATCGATTGCTGAATAGTTCATTGAATAAGTTCATTAAACTTTTGAATACAAGTGTAGGCAGAGTCATAGAATTTCTTATTCAAAAGTCTACGTCAAATATAACTGCGAACATTGTCATTACAGCCGAAACGGAATAGACGCCCTAGCCGAAGGCGAGGGCATTATGAAGCCAGGAGACTGCAATGACTCGTTTATGAAATATGCGCAGTTTAAATACTCTCCTTCTCCGCCCAAATTGTTTGCACCTCTTTGCTGAGATACAAAAGAAAAGGTGAGGGGCATATATAGAAAAAAAAAAAGTGCCAGTCGGACTCGCTCGCCTCGTGCAAAGGATACCGAAAGAATATTATATTTTTAACATGTTACTTTACAATCATAGACTTTTTATAGGTTTTCCTGTAATTGAAATACCTATGTACTTATCCGTCTTTTTTCAAAATTTTAGGCAGTTTCGGTGATATGGTTAATTTCCATCAATTTTCTTTAAAAACTTTAAAATTATGAAAAAAATACTTCAGCCCTTTCATTTGATATGCCACACGGTCAGTTAGAAAAGCGTGTTTGGGTCACAGAAGTTGATATGAGCACCAAATTTGAACTGAATCGGTCATGTAGATTCGGAAAAAATCGGTTGTGAGCCAGTAAGGAGTGATCCTATAAGGGTTCCGTATTTCCATACAGAGGTTCAGAACCCTAAATATAAAAGCATTTGAAGGGACAGATGGAAAAATACTCATCTGAATTTGACAGTATTCTGAACCTATCAACATGGGCAATAAAATCCCGTGTTCGGGTAAGTGTGCTGAAGAATAATGGTGCATTAATTTTCACATACAACGGATGTAATTGCCATTCCCTATACACCTATTACTTCACAGAGAAAATTGGTTCGATCGCGATAAACGTGTGAGAAGCACACATCACATGTAAAGCTAAACAAATGCCATCTATCCATGGAGTTACTAGCACACGGGTAAACGTTGCTGCCGTCCTGCACGTCCCTTTAACATAATTCCTCAGGCACTATTTCACACAACCTTTAGAAAGCTAGACTGTGTCATATTTTTTAGCAAGGAGCACGCGATCGTAAGTAGTAAACGTAGCTACGTCGTTTCCGACACAGGTTGATTTATCTTTTGCGGCGTATTTTTTAGGTTTTTCACGGCCTCATCACATTCGCCCGAAAACTGAATATTTATGACAATATGGTTAATTTGGTTAGACGATAGTACAGGATTGTTCGTGTTCGATGCCTTTTTATTGGAGTAATGCTACGGTTAGTTGCATTTCATTTATGCAACTTACCGTAGCATTACTCGTCCGCTTTCGTCAAAAACATATTTATCATCCTAATATAAATAAAATTCTTCCGTTACTGACTGAGTGAGTGAGTGACTGACAGACAACGCACAGCCGAAACTACTGGTCGCAGAAAGCTTTCCGAAATTCTTACGGGAACGGGAAAAAACGGGACATGCGCGTACGAAGTCTCGGGCAAAAGCTAGTTTATAAAAAAAGTATAATTAATATTTATTTATTTAGCATTGTCGGTACATAAAATATATAATGTATTAAGGATGTAAGCGTAACTTGTACTGAGATAGAATACTCAGAAAGAAGTTTAAGAAAAATCAACTGATTTAGGAAAATTCCATGTTAAGGAAACCTTGACAAGAGATCTGGAGATGAGACGATAAGGGAAGTTCCCGATAAAATATTCTTAGAAAGTTATAATAGGTGCATACTGAAGGAACTGAGTACATATGTAATCAACGGAGCATCATGCTGTATCAGCTTCACAAATGCCCTATCGTGCACGTCATGAAGATGATAAAAAAATCGTGTATTATCTTAAATCGGCGATAAAAAACTGTTCTATAAAGCACATAACAGTTTTACTCGTGTCCAGTTGGTGTGCTATCTACTAGATGGTTATCAGTCGTTATCAGCGAGCGTGCTCGTGTGTCCGGCGAGCATCGATCGAGCACACTGTATCACTGCTCCTTCGCGGAAGTGATAATAGCTGTTACGTCTTATCTCCCGACATTAACACTGACCGGGTTAATTTAAGATAGCGCTTGAAATTCGGCAATGTTTTATGAAAACGTGGTCGAAGGTGACGTGTAAAATATTTCAGGTATCTACGCGAATTGAAATTCATAGTTTTTGTCAAGGACAAACCAGCATCTCCGTATTTTTCTGTAATAATGTACAAACATGATGAATTGCAGTTTATTGTGAATAGAATTCAGTATAGAAACTAAAAGATAATAGTTTATGTAATGTACCTACTTAATATCCACAACCAATTTTCCCACGATTTCAAAACCATCAATTATTATTTTTGTAATACGGGTTATATTAAAAATAAATCCCTCTTTTATGTCTAATAATAATACAATTCCACATTTTTTATAATTGGAATTTGGAATACACTTTTCTTTTCTTTTCAAATTGATATTTATAGTTTTATATATGGTAGAAGCATTTTATATTTCAAGATCTGTAGATGTGAGGACCGTGGACTATTATGTTAATAGATAGTTTCCTTGTTTGACATGAAATGGCAGGGGCAGTTGAGGGTGAGTCATGCTCACTCCAATGTCTCGCTGATGGTGGCGCGTGTATCGGATCATTCAGTCCCCTTCAAAATGGTTGAGCTGAATGGTGCTGATGTACACGTTGTGAGTATAGAAGCAACAAGGTTAATGTAACTAGGATTTTTGTAAACATAAATGGATTAAAAGAATGTCCGTGGAGTTTCTTGCACGTTCTTCTCCATAGAGATCTACGCTTTGGACTTTGAAAATGCTTTCAAATGGCTCGTCGATAGTCGGATATTTGTTTTTTATGTTTCTTTTATTTGATATTTCAAAAACTTGTTCAGGTTTTCGAGCGGGAAAAGTTAGCGTTTTCTGATTTTGTAAACAAAATAACTGTTAAAAATAAAAATACTTGTTTTTGTTCAATCTGCTTTAGGAACGGAGGCCATGTACAATCAACTACTGTTTATTTTTGTTGTGGGCTAGATTAATATTTCAAGAATTACATTTACAAATAGGTGATTAGTCTATAATCTATTATTTCATACATAGTTAACGACATAGGTACTGGTACGATTAACAAGTTGAATGTTAGCCTCGTTGGTACGTACGTCACCATCCACAAGTTCAAGGGCGACATGCACCGTAATTAATTCGTTTGCCACAAAAACTTGAATCATTCCATGCCATGCTCTCTGATTTATTTTTGGTGCTACCGTTCACGTACGAGCTGTGCTTGTGACTGGTTTTTTTTATTGTAAAATAATTAATGGCAGCAAGGGCTGGATATATTTTTAAGAATGTGTTTACGAATGTGATATTATTTGTAATCGAGTAAGGTGTATCGTGAGTGCAGTGCACTCCCGTAAAGGTCAGAGTTAAGGTTAAAGTTGATGTCGGATGGGCGTTGCAGCGGCGGTGGCGGCGGCGCTGGGCGGGCGGTGCAGGACACCTGAGGGCGGAGGGCGAGGGGCGCACGCTGCAGATTCACTTTCGTCCGGCTGCGAGCGCCCGCCACGCCAGTGAGAGAAAGTTAGCCGCGGCGAGCGAACGAGTCTCGCGAGTCGAGCGGCGCGCCGCGCACGCACGAACCCGCGCTCGATCTGGCGCCGATACTTGCCCTTCAACTTGTACTCGCTCCACGTAAACAATGCGCTGAAATGTCCCAGCTATAAGAAGATTTCCGTATTGCATGTGAATTTACTTTCGATATTTTTGTGGAGTAATTGATAGTTTTATAGTAGCCGGTTTCCGAGACTATAATAGACAATTTAATAGACGTAGTGACTTGTCAGTATTGAAGGAACGATGCAGTGTTATCCTAAGTTATCCCCGAAGCGCGAGCCGATGGACATGATGTACGAGGCGGAGATGCTGCCCGGAGCGCGGAGGCTGGAGCTGCCAGCGCCGCCTGGCAAGGAGTTCCGCGCGCCCGTGCTGCTGGCGGCGCCCAGCATGGCGCCCGCGCATTCCGTGATCCAGTGCATGCGCCCGCCGCCGCCGCCGCCGCCACCGCCGCCACCGCGTCTGCACAAGCCGCCATCCTTCGAGGAACCATCCAGCTCCATTCCAGATTTAGGTAAGACACCTTATCATTAACTTAACATGTCAACAATACCATCGACCTTATGTAGCAAGAGTTACGCAGCGAAGAGGTTCTACTAGCTACAAGCAACTAGAAATAAAAACAAAAATATTTTGACACTATGCGTAAGTATTTATTTTATAGTATTTTTAGTATCTATTACTATTTTAGACCCAGTAAAATGTTATTTCACGTGATGGCATCATTTTATTTTGACGTAAGTTCGCGTAGCCTTTTTGTTATTAACAACGTAATATGTAAATAGCGGAGGATTTAAAGGAACTCATTTTATTTGCTCTTAAACATATTATATCAGTTACCTTCATTTGAGAATATATCAATAAATATTATGAGCACTGATATAATGTGTTTTGTTTTCGGAATTGCGGAAGTTTGTATAGTTTTTCATTCACCTTTGACCTTGGATACTTGAAAACAAATCCGTAGCGGAAGAATGTATTTTTCTTGATGTTGAGGTTACCATTTTTAACATTGTATAAAAATTATATTAATTTTTTTGCTACGACTACAAGTTATTCACTATTTAATTTAACAAAGGATTACCTAAACTGGCTCTGTATGGTAGCAACCATACGTGTTGGTATGCTATAAGATGCAACGTTTTTGAAGATATTTGATAGCTCCTAATGATTGAAAAACCAACTAGCATTTAGCAGACTAGTAAAAAAAAGTACGAACTTGTGAATTTAAATTGTCCTTATTTGTAAATAGTTCTTAAGAACATCATTGATTTAATATATTAAAGTTTGTTGGTAGTTCTTCACATACTACGAAAATTTTAAAAATACATTTTCACCCTTATTACAATGAAAATATACACCAGTTTGGCGGAAAATAACTTGTGTTTGGTGAATTTATACATTTTCCAATTTCACTTCAAAAGACAGAATACAGTTTCCAAATTTTTTAATTTTGTGTTTAACCTACATAGTGTCGATAAAATAAGTATTTCTTGAAATTATACAAGACGTTCTCATATTTGGTCTTTGCGCAAGAAGGATAAAGAAAAAAAAAAGATAATTTAGGGACCTTGAGCGATAATTCAGGGACCCATTATTAGAACACAGACATGTCTTTGTCTCCAGATTATTATCAAAACATAACTTAGTGCATAGATTACAACTAAATAATTTAATTGAGTGACCTTTTTGTCAATGAAGCTCTAAAAGATATGCATTGTGAAGGTCAGTTCCTACTAAAGTCGTTTGTCAAGGATTGTTGAAGTGCATTTTGATATTATCTTAGTCTATATTTCCGTTATCCTATTATCTCAGTCTGAGTCTTGAGAATATGATACCATTGCTTACACAAAATACGTAATTTTTACGACTTTATTGAATTTTCAGTAGATATTTGTGTGTTTGAAACGCATTCTAAGTCATTTTTAGGATCTGGAAGGAAGAAAAAGCCGACATTCCTAAAAAAACATTACTGTTACTAAAGTCTATGAAAATAATTGTGAAAACCAATAAATTCTTTTACGAACTGCATTCGAGTTTACACTTTTCTAAAAATAACGAAGATCCACTGCAAATGGGAAAATCCGGCCAAGTGCGAGTCAGAGTCGCGCCGATATAAAGACAGGTCGACGGCGGGCGTAGCCTTTCGTAGACACCCTTCTGCTGGTTCTTCCAGCCAGTAATGTACATATATGAATAGAAGTCCAATAAAAAAATTGTATAAGATGCCAACTAAGACCTTAGAAACCACAAAATAAAATTGTCATGCTGCTTATTATAATTTTCGTAAACTTTCAACAAAAATGTACATATAAATCAGAGAATATTTCTGCAAAGTTATAAATATTAAAAATCATCCGTAAATCTGTTTGTCATCTTGATCGAGACCTACTCGTAAAAAGCAAATGGAGCTTTTCTTTATGTACTAGTTATTATGTATCTTATGTTCATCTGCTAGACTTTGTCCATACGCAGTGGGAAATTAAAATTTCATCAAATACATATTTCAACAAATTCATAAACCGAATCGAACCATTTGGATTTAAACAATTTTGCATATACCATTAATACATACATGTATGTAGGTAGGTATGCGAAAAGTCCAGTTAGTAAAGTAAAAAATATTTTTCAACACATTTACTTGAAAACTGGCTCTTACCCCACCGCTTTTAGGGACGTTTTGATGTGTATTCCGCACTAGTGTCGAAAACTGCGCCGGCCAACCTCCCGGCGGTCCAATTAATTATATTATTTTATAATATCATCCTGATCGTCGCGCAACCCCCACTGGTCCCGTGCTGCCCCGATGAACATCGAGCGCGACGCGACGCACCAAAACAAATCCGTGAACCATTCATTACTAAATATTTGGTTTATAAAATCTTGTATATTTTTTGCGAGTAAAACTGTTGAAAAACGTCGTTTGAGACACGTGGACATTTGTATCTATGCAGTCTCTCGACTTCGCAATGGCTTCACCTTCGGTTCGGGCGTCTGTTCTAATTTCCACTTCGGCTGTATCAACCACTTGCGTAAAAAAAATACTTTATTGTCATAAAATATCTAGTATTAAATTCTACAAAGATTATATCCAGCCAGATTTGGCCCAGCGCGAGTTAGATACAAAGTTGATAGTCTGTTGCACCGAGCCACCTTCAACATGCAATATAATGCATCACAAGTTATCTCGAACGCGTACTGCTAAATGCAGGTAAAAATATAAATTTCACAACAAGATAAATCAAGAGTGATTTTACGGGGTGTGACACACGGAAAACATAGTCCATGTTTTCCGTTTGTTTGAACAAGACAAAACGGTTCCAATATTCTATGACTACGGAACTCTAAAAATACGTTCGAACAAATACCCTTTTTACCAACATGCTAAATATAAATCCACGCAGATCTATTATAATGTCAAACATAATAATTAATAAAAAAAGAAATTAAAGTAGAAAAAAGACAATCACTTTTTTTCAATTTATGTAAAGAAGATCTAGTGGTATTTAGTTAACATTTGCGGTAACCTTCAGAGCATCAGGTAATACCTATAACAAAATGATTGCGTATAATAATTTTACATCGCCTTGGCCGCTGTGAATTCATACTTCCTGCTTCGGAAAATTGTAACAGCGTACTACTGCCACACACCAATTTCCGGGTGATGACGACACATCATGAAGGTCGCACTTATTAAATAAACGACACATATATTACTGCATTGATTAAGTATAACGTAAGGCTATCTGAACAAACACAACAAAGGACGTGTTTTTTTTTTAAGTTTTTCACGGGGAATAGGACCGGACGATTAAAAAATGCAGTTACATTTCATCAATCTTTATATTTTTTTTCTGTAGATTAGGTATTTACCCTTATACATTTTTTTTTTTTATTTGAATTGTTTTTGGTCTGGACTCTAGTCGAGGTCATAAATGACAGAGACAAAGTCGACGATGGAGCGAGCTTACCCAGAAGAAGCCTGTTCACCCTAATTTTGATTTTTCCATATTTTCCATGTTCTGGATGGCCTAAAATAAAAAAGTTAAACATCAAAATTATTTGAATATAACAGCGTTAAGTCATGAGAAAATTGCAACAATTTTCTTTTACCATATTTTTTGCGGTATTAGAAAAGTTGAAAATCATGCGCAAAAAAAAAAAATACTGTTTAAGCCAGTACCTACCAATAATTATAGACAGTAGACTTCTGCTGACCAATTTCATGAGAAAAAACGTGCTCACGTTTTCAGTTGGAAAAAGCACGTGCCTCTTCAGTAGTGATCCGTCATCTAAAAATATGTTACTCTGCATCGCTTTCTCACGTTTTAGAAAGATTCATACACCTCCACAAGTGGAAAATTACAAAATTACCTAATTAACTTGGTACAAAAGTATAAGAAAGGATTTTGAAAATGAGGACATCCGTCTCAAGATTTATTTGCCATTTTTTCTAGCAGCCGACTGCTTCTGAAAACACAATCCTAGAAGAATTCGTAACACTTTAATCGTTAAAGTAAATATATTTAGCCCTAATTAGACGGTTTTCTATCATAAAGTCATGGAGCGAGATGGTGTCCTTATCCGGAAAATATACCTATCTAGTATCTATCAAATTGCCACTCATTAACATACGTCTGAACTTGAAAATTCATAGAGTATTCCTTTGTTCCATGTATACGTTCTATGTAAACACTGACATATATGGAAAATAATCGTGCTAACAATATTTTCGCGAATAAGATTAGATAAATATCGCAAGGTCACAGCGACGAACGTGTGCGGCGCGTCATTTGGTGTCATTAAGGTCACTGTGACATTGGACCGATAGCACTGACAAAATAATAGCCGTATCTTATCTGGCAATGTCAGCGTCGCGGGCGCAGGTGCGCGCGACCCCTGCACCCCGCTTGTTTGCGAACCCTCTCGGACGCGCTAAACGGTTTGACAGCAATCCGTCAGATGAGTCACACGATATGCTTTGTGCTCCTTCAATTATTTATCGCCAGCAGCACCCGTGAGTGCCAAAATGGGAATAATCATAAAGATGGCTTCTTATGAGCTTGTTGACGAAATGTCAGAGAAGGGAGAAATGGGTTTGAAAATCTTGCATAAAACAACAATTAAACTAATGCACGTTTCTGAAAAATAGCTAATGGTGTTGGCAATCATGATTTCCTGATTTTCAGGGTTAGCTGAACTATAATTATCTATGCGTACGTGAATAATGTGTGCAAAGATTCAGCTATATAGCGCAAATGATGTGTTATCATATCGCCATAACCTTCTGAGTGAGCAAATTACTTCCTGCTGATTCTACTAGTAGATATACGTATATATCTCATTATTTATCGAGCATTTTTATAATATTAGCACAGGATTTTTACCCAACGACAGCGTCAGTTTTAACGACCCTGTTATTGGATCGATAAATATTTCTTGAAGGACAGTTTACATATTCTGCGACACAAGCACGTGTTTGAAATCTTTCAGATTAAATAAATAAGCATAAAAGGTTATTCATAGCAGTGCTATATAAAGTTACCTCTAATGAACCGGAAACGTCAGCGGGAACTGAATATATAATAATTAAATAAAATAATCCAGGTATCTTACAAGTTCTTTATAAAATATATCCCGGAACACAATAAACTGGGCATGTGATTTGATTGCTCTGCTATAATAGCTACCATGTATAGATTAACATAAGTATGTTCGCTATAAACGACTGAGTACACAGGGAAGTGTTGGCTCGCAACCTTGGCCGAGGTCGCGAAGCGTCACTCGCAACACTTATAAATTGTTTCATAACAAGTCATTCGTGGATCCACTAATTGCTCGGGGTGGAGTTTTCCTGAAAAGCTTTTAGCAGTTGGTATGGAAACGGCTGAAATTGTGAAAGGTGTATGAATGTTTGGTGGTCGGCGTCCCCCGACGCCCCGGGGTCCCGCGCGCGCCGCCGGCCTTCGCTTTGAACCCGTCCCGCGCCACCCTCGCGCCGTGACCGAGCAGAGGTCACGGCCACACATATTTTCGAAGCACGTGCTCCATCAATTTTCGATTACAAGTTTATGAAAGGTGTCGTGACGCCTCTACACAATAGCTATTACAGCTTACTCCATGAAAAATAGGTTCGATAATACTTACTTTGACCTACAAACGACTATAGATTTGGAATCAATAATCCAGTACTCGTATACTTCATATAGCCTTCTGTATATTAATATTATAAAGCCAAAGAGTTTGTTTGAACGCGCTAATCTCTGGAACTTCCAGTCGGATTTGGAAAATTATTTTTAAATATGATGTTCACATTAATGAGAAAGAGGCTATACGGGAACGGGTATAAACGGGATATACGCGAACGAAGTCGCGGGTAATGTAATGTAAATCTTAGGATAGTCTCGTTTCCTGTTTTGATTTGTGCATAATAATTCTTTTAAACATAGATTTATATATCAGTATGCTACGTATTAACTCCTCCTTTGGCACACATTCACCTACAAAAACGAAGCGAAGCAGATAATATCCGAAAATGAAAATATATTACACTTTTGTATTTGTTTGATTGTGCAAGTCCGAGAGTTGTATGAAGGTCATTGATAAGAAATCAGCAATGTTACAAACGTTGTTTGAGGTGCCTTATGCTTTAACGTTATAAAAACATAGCGTAATCATAATAGGTACTTAGGTACACATAGTTACTTTGATTAATTCATATTTTTATTGAAATCACGTTTTTTAGGTTTCAAGGTGAAGTGACGCTAATCCTTCAATACAAAAACATAAGTAACGTTAGCATGACTAAACGTACACAGGTACCTACAGTAGTAAACAATGAAAATATAACAGGCGCACTTATCATTATAATATTCAATCGTATATTATCTTCGATAGGTACACAAATATCCTTGACACTCGATATTGACACATTATTGCATTTGGAGAATGATCACATTTTAGCACACACGAATTTGCATACGATCATGTTCCGAAGATCGAATTACATCAAAATATAATGTAGAGCAACTGTATTCACATTTGTTTCCATGACATTGCGATTTATCCCCGAAGTAAAAAATGTAATTCGTAGCAACTGGTTTGTCAAGGTGACTATGAAGTGGGTCCTCATTTGGCACTCGACCAGGGGTGTATTCAGCCTTGTCCGTTCACATAACAGTGGGATGAGTTCAAATCTAATTTATTTATTTTATGATAACATCTTGCAAACTAAATCTATTTTCAAAAGAATTTTGATTACGGAAATTTTACAATGTACATCGGTTTGATTGTATAATATGTTCAATGAAAGTCAATCATTATATGTATGGCCAAGAAGATATAAAGCGGAATTTCCAACCACCGGCTGCCTTCAATGATTTTGAAAAAGTTAAAACAAGTATGAGAAACGGTTTCCGAACAAATCATGTATTTTTTAATTTTTGGTTTTGAGTTTAAACTACTACAATAAATAATTTTCTTGTTATCTATGATTAAGGAACCGGTTCAGAAGATGCGTAATAAATTGGCTGTGATTGACGGACAGATAGATACGAGAGTGATCCTATACGGTTCTGTTCTCTCATTCGGACGTACAGAAGTTTTAAAACTGAGTGTTTGTACGATACGATACAGTATTGCAAGCTCAAAGTTTGTCGCGGAATATTCGTCCAGTAACTACGACATCAAACATTTTTTCAAGGAAAAAATCTATCCTATAGTGATAAATACTGAATACGAATTGTTATTCTCGCTATCCATATCCATTAAAAGCAGTAGCGTTACCTTATTTAGGAATATAATATTATTAGGAGTATCCGCATATGCAGACCAATCATAGTGCTCGTATGACACCAAGCTTCTATTCTTATTTTTAATCTCAGTAGTAGTTTCATGTCCGTTGTCGTATTTTAAAAAGTTGTCTTGTTTGTCTCTTTTTTCTTTTAAACAATTTGGCGCAGATGCTAATCTGTTATAAAACTTGGCAATATTCAGAGGAGACTGAGTCGAGCCGATTAAACTGCATCGTTTCATTTGAACCCATTACGGAGAGTCAGACAGAAAAAAATAATGTCTGAAAGAAAAACGAATACAGCGTTGGTTGGATTTCGTTGGCCGCCCCGAAGGGCTATCCGTGGCAAAACACAATGGGTTCTCAGCACCGACCGATTTACGGGCTGAAAAGGCTATATAAATAAATTTTTAACCTATAAATAGAAATACCTTTCAGACAAAAGTTGTACAATCCATTGAAAATAAGTATACACTCTGAATAAACAACAGTTTTAAACTTTGTTAATTATTCTACGATTCTCAAGCCGATGAAGCCGAGAGGAGGAACTAGTAGTTGTATAAGTGTGTTAGACGAGCGAACATGGAAGCGGGCGGGCGCGGCGCCCCTGACCCACGCACTCCGCTCCGCGTTGCCATGGTCACGGCCGATCGATCCGAGCCGGGATGCACCCGGAATTGAATTTAATATCCGTGCTCAAGGTTCCTCACTACTACTGTCAAGTGCAGCTACGTCTATACGTAACATCGTGTTAAATATTACATTATATTGCTTGCTCTTTATTGATGCTATATTTCTGAACCCCAAGTGTATTTTAACTTCGGTGCGCTATTTTAGGAGTTTGCGGGCCTCGTTAACTAAAGTTAGGTGGTTTATCGTTTATACTTTTAGCGTGAGAAATACTTAAAATAAAGATAACTTATATTGTTATTTAATTTGTTGATTTTGGTTAAGCAATTACAAGCAAAAGCTTGAATTGTTTATCCAAAAACCCGGTAATTGCTTTCAAAGCTCGTATTTATTGCCGCAAATGAAATAACGTAGGTATGTCGTAACAAGGTTGTTCACAGACAAAAGCCTCGATGTAGTGGGAGCCCCCTCCCGCTACACACGCCGTCCTTGGCCAGCTCCAAGGACAGGATGCCGTGTAGCTGGCAGGGTGAGCTTTTCCAGGGACTACGGTGTACCTACTTAGGCGGAAAACGTGGAAATATTGACCCTGGAAATGAAAAACCGTGCTTGTGTAGGCATACTTAACTACAGTCACATTCATGCGCACAAAATCTTGGATATTTCATAGTTCTTTTTTAAAGTAACAGTTATTTTCAGTTTTATTTTAGTTATATTCCTTTCTTAATATTGTTGGCTAGGATTACATAGTAAATACAAACACAAACAGAATACTCAAGAACGACGTAATAGCAGAACACTTACTCCCAAGTTACAGGTTTCCCCAGGGTTTTTTAGGAGGCAGGGTCTCAATCATTTAATAAAGTAATTAAGGTTGTTGTGTCAATACAGTTTAATACTATTAACGTCCGCTACTAGATTAAAAAGTAGAATGAGCAACAACTAATGGATGATACTATTCGAACATCACAAACACCCTAGTTATTAGAAGTATTCACAATTCAATTTAAAATGTAGTACACACAACATTATCTTGGTACGTGTAACAATAGTTTAGTCCCCAATTTCATTCTATTCCGGATAGATGACGAGATGAGATGTTTCTGTAACGATATTACACATTTGTTTGTCGGAGGACTGGGTCAACGAACGGCCGGATAAAAATAAAGAGCTCCCTAAACATGCCACGTACATTCAAACTCGGCCTGCCATTGAAGAATGCTAACACAACCGGATAAAACTTTAACAGAAAAAAGTTTAGCGAGTGGTCTATTCCATTTTAATGTTGCCATGTCACAATTACACGATTAATTTTAAAAATACTTAGCCATTTTTTGAAATTTTAGCCTAACTGCATGCAAACATTGAAACAGCATGCATAATGATATGTTTAGAATCACGGTATTACGGACACGAGTTCCTTGCGACTGATACCTACACACTTAACTCTCTATCTCAAAAACGACTGAACCAATTTTAATGAAACTAACACTGTTCCGTAAGTTGGACTATACTACTCCAACTAAAAATATTTTTTGCAATCCGACTTATAGTTTTTGAGATATGCGCGGAGAAACTTACAAACATATGCACAAACAGTCATACATACATACAAACGTACGTACAAACATACATACAAACATACGTACAAACATACGTACAAACATACATACAAAAATACATACAAACATGCATACATACTTCAAACATATACATACATTAATTTGGCACACATGTTTAGAAGCTGGTATACACTAACATACACAAAAACTGTGCAATTCTGACAATATAACATATGTACATACGGCTCGAATTGATAACCTCCTCTTTTTAAGTTGGTTAAATACGATACTCGTTTTAGACTATCATTGTCTCTTCGGCACCGCTGTATCTTTTCTATCTTAATTCTATTTTTGCATCGAATCATACTTCGAGGTATGTCATATCCTAATACAAAAAGTATATGTGCAATAGTATTATGTGTTGCGGAATTTGTTCGAAAGAGTCACAGCGGCCCTGGAACGCAAGGGGCTTTAGAAGGAACAAGGATGGGTTTTAGTCAGTAAGAGGCTGACACGCCCTTCCGCTCCACCCAGAGCGGAAGAAGTCATTTGATAATTTCCCATCCTTAAAAAAACGTACTATTATGTATTTTTATACGTATAGTTAGGTATATGTTTACTTTGCTGTACCTCTAATCAGAAATGACAACAAGGAACAGAGCTATTAGATTAATAATGTACACAATAAGTGATCTTATCGCACAAGGCGATCTTTTCAAACGACCTTTGAATGTACTGTGCCAAATCTCATTTTTCTTCTTCTGAAAAAAGCGAAAAGAATAATCTAAAATCCATATTTGAGTATGAGCTACTAAAAGTGAGAGTAGCTAGTTACCACTAAGTTCTCCAACTGTTCCATTATCAACAACATCGCATAGATTGAGTGAAACCGTCTTTGCTGATGGCATTCTCTAGTTATTTTTATTAATGTGGAAAATAACCGGTTTTTCAATGATACTTTATTTTAAAATAATGTATTTTATTAACGAATCTTCATTAATCTATATAAATTGAAAGACGTTCTTAAATTCACGCGCCTTTTTCCAAAAAAGTAAGGAAATGTGCTCGAAAGCAAATAAATTGTTTGGGCGTAATGTGTTGTCTGCCGCAAACAAAATCTGGTGAAAAATACGCTACAGTACGAGAAGCTGTGGTATGGACTGCAGGAAAATCAAGAGCTAAGAGTTAGTTCGTCTAGAAATGTTCTTGACATGATTTGAACAATAGAACATCGAACAAGTCCTTTTAAGATGCTTTTAGGACCAGAAAAGGGTTGTATAGTATGAGAACCTTCGTCACCAGGAGAGCATGACTCGCGAGGCGATCGCTTGTCCACGTCGCCCTATCGCCGTCACAACGACGTCAATCGCGTCGAGCCACTTGCACAAGTACATAATGCGAATGCATTTCATACATCAACAATCTATATAGAGGCAGTTTATATAATTCTGTTTTAATTATTTCACGCTACATCGAAAATCCATTTTACTAATTGCTATTACAAATAAATAACTTCGAATAGATAAAATTTTTCACATTATTTTTTTTACTGAAAAGGTTTGCAAATTACTGTTACTTTTAATTAACTCATTTAAAAAAAAAGTATGCAGCAATAATAGGATGGTAGAATGAATTTACTTCAATTTACATTGGACAATAGAGATTGGAAATTTTCCGTAGTTTAGTTTGCGCATGACCTACCGCAATATGTTTTGCACTGCATGTCTACCCACGTTTAATATAATCAGAAAACAAATTAATTTATAACGAAACTTAATATTTATACGTTTTTATATCCATCGTATCGTATCGTATTTAGATCCATGTAAACTCGTCGTTTATGACATTGAATAACCAACAAATCACATGCACTGCAACAAAGTTCACAGCCAATCGAATCTGTGAACGTATCGAAATGCATACAGACGTACATTCATGCAATTTACATATGATTATCGCATTGGCAGTAGCTGCACACATGCGCATTATTATGGCTATCCTTTTCACACTCGCTGGTGGCGATACCTCTTTCGAACTGCATGCGAATGCATTGCGCCATTTTCTTGGCACGTGCAAACTCTTCGCTTGTTCAGTTGCCCTAGTAGATAGTAGTGAAACTTAACAGTTCACGATGATGTTAGTGACTTTTCCTTCAAATAGGTACACGGATGGGCGAAATAAAATAAATGTAATGTAAAAATTCGAAAAAAATTTTTTTTTTAATAAATCACGAAATACAGAAATTCCTGTAAGTATATAAAAATAGACTGTATAACAGTCTAAGTAATACTCTAAGTATATAAAAATAGACTGTTATAACTTTAAGGTTTTGTTTTTCCTTTCCAGATTATGATTTTCCAATCTTAGCCGAAATGGTGGAACCCTGTTAATGTTTCGTTCTTTTGTGGTTTTATGTTTATATCTCTACCCACTACCAATTATTGTATTACTATCATCTAGACGACAAAAACAAAAATACTAGTCAGAAAACTATTAAATCTCAATGTGTGATGAATTTGAATAGAAGTGAAGTCGCAATACCGCCGCGCGGCGCTCGACCGAGAATGCAGTTCAGTGCAACCGAGTACCAGGGCAACACGACGCTACAAGAGATCTGAATGCACTTTTCTCTCGCTAACTATATACATGCACTCTACATAATACTCACGTATTATATTAACCTATAAATAACAACTGAACACACATGTGCCGAATATATTATTAGGATATTCATAGTAATATGATGATGTTAATGGTCGATTAGATAGGTTTAAGCGAGTTATGGAATAGTTTAAATGTTACAACATAATATTATGCATTTATGGCCAAACTATATTTTAAATTTGAACTATTATTACATTACTCTGCAGTCAATTTAGAGAAAATAATATACACATGTACATTTCAATACGGTCTATGAGAGTTACCAAGGAGATGCCTCATTACGTCAAGACAAAACGTCGTTTTTCATTGAGACGAGTTGTTTTGAATAACATTCACTCGATTGCAACGTCTCGGCTGCAGGTGTTGACAGCCCAATTTGATTGGTATATCATAACACTCTCTTATGCAAATATTTTTCTTTATTGTCATTGAGACACTTAATTATTGTTATTGGGACGAGTTTGGATATGGGAAAGCGTGGGAACAAATCGCACCACACTAACGACAATGCGCGGACATCACCTGCAGCGACCGGATGACGATTCAATATGGAAACTTAGCAAACTTCTAATTGAATAACATACGATATTGAAATGAGCAGTGCTCTCGCTTTTACTTGTTTCCAAGTCGGTTATTACGCGAGACTGCAGTAGTGAGCGTTAGACGTAATAGGCGTTGCTTTCTAAGCAGTGAAGGTGAGGTGCACGCTCGGCGCATTGCTCGCAGTTCAAGTTTAGAGTTGCGCGGGCGCAGCGATAATTGCAGAGATCGTTGCACTTCTAACGCCCTGCGCAGGGGCAACGAACGCACGCAGCTGCCCGGGAAATAGATCCCGTCCCGACTATTTCAGAGCATACTTGCTTAGTTTGATAGACCGCTCCCGTGCCTCGCCCTAACTAACGACTTACCTGTAATGTGAGAAGCCACCATGAAAAAACCATGACTGAGCTTCAATGAATAAGTAGGGTTTTTGGAATATATGTAGTTTACTCATTCGACTGAGCTTGATCCAATTATGTTTTAATTGAAATAGCGAACTATATTTAATCATTCGAAACAACACAATTTAATTTTTTTTAACAAATAAACTCAGCCATTTGAACTCAAAATATGTAGTAAAGATCATACAAATATAAAACAAAGCTAAATTCTATTAGTTCTCCATCATTGATATATCAATATGGCATTTATTTACAATATCTAGGTTTATGAAACAATTAATTGGTTCACAATTAATTGCCAATACTTTTTGTATACGAGTATGCTCGGCCCACTTAGTAGCGCGAAGTTCACCGGGGCGTTGCACTTTCTGTGCGATTCCCCGGCGCGCGCGCAGCTCGGCCGCGAAAGTGATTCATTATGTGATCTGCGCGCTGCGGCGTGCACTTCTATTGTTTGCATTTACCATTCATATAAATTCTCTTGCGCATCGTATTTCGTTTGCGCATAAGTCAGGAAAGGCTTTCAAATGTAAAATAATGAAGCAACACTGATTTTTAGTACTCTTTTCGTTATTATTATGAACACTGGTTTATTATTTATAATAATTGGAGTACGAATAAAAAAAACAGTTTTGAAATTATGGCAGAGAATAAAAATCGTGTCAAAACATCTGCTTAAAATGTATTTCAATTTGCACGTGACTTTCCAACTTAAAGCTCGACTTTAAAAAAATATTTTATTATGCTCCTGATGCACACAAAACAACACGTTGACGTAAATAAGTAATGAACGAAACAGTATGTTATTCCTGTGCTGACATGAAAGTCCAAAATTAATGTAAGAACGAAAGTCAACAACCTTCACCCAAGTACCTAGTTTAGTTAGTGTAGCTAGAGCTAGACTAGCTAACGCAGTATATACGTTATAAAAGTGGTTTGAACGCAGCGGGTTGGGAATGTTAGCAATAGAAAAAAACCTGCAATGTTAGAAGTATCTAAGCAAGTCGGGTGCAGTGGCCGGGCAGTGCCAGTGACCCGCAAGTGAACGCGACGACGCCGATGAATGCTCTAGAGAACTCGTAGAGTCGTAGCAACCCCTACGAGGCTGCTACGAGCGTAGATCACGTCTCCTAAATCTCGTCTACTAGGTAAAAATTATTAATCAACTATTTACTCTCTCACTCTTGACTCAACAAATAAGGGTTGATTTTATCCTACCCCAAGAAATTACAAATGATTGCAGCGAAATGAGATGAGTCATCTTGTTTTTGTGTGGGGAGAAAACATGACGTGTCCTGATCAATACCTATTGGAAATCCCTGTTGAGCCTGAAAACTAGTGTGAGTCACCGCGTAACCAACTGAAAAGGTTAGGATTTTTGGGTCTTGGTTACGATAAACGTTAACACGTGTCATAGAGGAGTCATTTTATATCAATAGTAGTATAGTTTAGTAACTGGTAATGTTACGTGGTTGTTAACATAATACTGATATTTTGAACTTAACTTTAAAACAGTTCCTAAGTCAACAATTGAGAATTCATTAAAAATAACGACCAAATTGTTTAATTCATAAAAGGTGTCATACGCCTTTTAAAAATGTATGGAATATTACAATTGGATGTATGAATTCAGAATGATTTGCGATACAGTGAGCGAAGGGTACGGGAGCCCGCGGAGTCATCGTACGCCACTGACCGACACCCCGACACCTCACACCTTACATTTAAACTCGGTTAAATCGATTATTGATTCGACTCGTACGTTTGGTAGCTTAGGCCCATATTCCAAGTCATGTCCTCCAACTCCAATCCACCTCGAAAAATTAAATTGACAGTTATAGTCTAGTAGGTATAATTTATTGACATTCATTCAGGGTTTTTTCCGTTATAATGGTGACTAAGACGAGTAAAGGTTCAAACTGACATGGAATATAGCATTGGGTTTTCTTTATTGTGATGATGTTTTTCTTAGCAGCTTACATTTAAATGATTTATTTGGATAAACCTATACGCCTTTTGTGTCACATATTAAAATGCAGTTACGTAAACTGCAACAAAATATACAAAATTTAAAAGTTAGCCTATGAATTACAGTCATCATTGTAGCTATCAAATAAAATAAATCTTACTTAGAAAATGTAAGACGTACGTAAGTCATAAATAATGGAATGCGGCGAGTGGCGTAATGAGCAGTTGAGTATGTTAGGGGTGCATCGACTCTGAGTGGAAAGTGCGAGTGAAACTGTGCAGCTAGCCTCGCCGCCTCGCTGCCTCGCTGCCCAGCCAGCATTACCAACAGGTGGCTAATTATTTATCCGGAAAACCTGTCCTAGCCGTGCCGACCCGCCCAGGCTCGCAGTTCCTAGGCCACAGCAGCACACCTCATTGTTAATTACATACATTTCAACTACTGTGTAAACGTCCGCCTTTAAGTATGGTAGCATCTACGCCTTTCATTCACTGCTAATTGAGCGCAATGGATTCGTATAAAATGTTTTATTCTCGCAGCGGTTAAGAAAATTGAACTTGTGCTAAGAAGCCATTGACGAGGCTCAACAAGGCTTGCAACGGTTCAATTGAATATTGATTTAATTATGAGAATGATATATGTTGTTTCCAAAGAGGTACGCCGCAAAGACCATCTTGTATCGCAAGAGAATCAGTTTATTTCTGTGTTTTTTCTTTGAACTCTACAATGAATCTGGTTTTAAATTGTCGTATTGTGACTTTTATTTTTATTTGTGGGCCGGTTTAAACATTTGAAGCACGTAGATAGGTGGCAGTAAAGATGATAATGGAGCGATGTAGCATCAATTCAGAGCAGCGAACCAGGCGGGCGCGGCCGCGGGCGCGGGCTCGGTCAGTTTTTGCAGCGTGTTGCGCTTGCGCATACTGATGCGCGACCCGCGGCCGACGACCCGCCCCTCGCGCCCGGCGCTTGACCCCGCGTCCCCGCTGTGAGCCGCCCAGGGAAAAACTGAACCAATAAGTAAAGTAAAGACACAGTTTTCTCACTGTAAAGACAGCTTAACAAATCCCTGGTACGGAATTCTAATAAGCACTGGTATAAAATTTGAACTACAAAAAAAGAAAATCTACACGTGGACGAGAAAATTCTAGGAACATAACAACAACAAAGTAGTTCTAGCAGAAAAATATTCTTTTAGCATTGTTAGTTATCTTTTCTTATTGCCCTGAAACACAAAGCATAGTTCAAGGTCTTCCATTTTAAAAGATCCATTCAAAGTCAAAGTCAAAGTCAATTCATTTATTTCAACTAGACCATTAAAAGGCACTTTTGAACGTCAAATTTACAGTTTAAAATTAAAATATAAGTGACTCTAGTTGTCCATTCGCAAAAAGTAGATTCTTATGGAGAAGAACGGACAAGAAACTCCATAGTTACTCTTTTCAAATATAAGTTTTACAATATTTTGTATACATAGGTACATTGATCAATTGATTATATTATGTGAGCACAATGCATCCAACATTACACTAATATACAGCACACACTTATATACTATAGGTACAACAAAGCAATACCAGCAGAGATAAAATTAAGTTTGCTAGTAAGGGACATGGTACTCACATATTTACAATATAATTAAAAACAATGGATCAGTGTGTGAGTTAAATTACATATTAAAAACCTGAAAGTACACCAGTAAATAAAACAAGTTTGACTTTTTCTACTATACCCTCGATTGTCCTATGGAGCAGGACCAGCATGTTTCCAAGCATTCTTATCTTTAATATAATCATCTAGTTTGTAATATGCTTGTTTACAAAGTGTGGTTTTAATGTAAGTTTTAAATTTTCTTTCATTTAGTTCTAATATGTCACAAGGTATTTTGTTGTAACATTTAACACAGTACCCCATGAAAGATGTTCGTACTTTGGCTAATCTATAAAATGTTTGATCTAAATTATTTTTATTTCTAGTATTAAAATGATGTCTATCACTAATTTTGTTAAAGAGATGTCGATTTTTTCTTACATACATAATATTCTCATAAATGAATTGACAAGGTACTGTCATAATATTAATCTTTTTAAAAATTTCCCTAAGAGAATCGCGGCGACGAAGATTATAAATGGCTCTAACAGCACGCTTTTGCAAAATAAATACAGATTCAATGTCAGCAGCACGACCCCACAGCAAAATACCGTACGACATAATGCTGTGAAAGTAACTAAAATAGACCAAGCGCGCGGTTTCTACATCTGTTAACTGTCTTATCTTTCTAACAGCATAAGCGGCTGAGCTTAGCCGCCCCGCAAGAGATGTTATGTGAGGTCCCCATTGCAATTTCTCGTCTAAAGTGATTCCCAGGAAAACCGTCTGATCAATAAATTCCAGTTTTTGTCCATTCAATACGATGTCACATTCGGTGCTTCTAACATTTGGTAAAGTAAATTTAATACATTTGGTCTTTTTTTCATTTAGTACTAAGTTGTTTGCCGTAAACCAAAGTTGGACCTGATGAATAGAGTTATTGACATCATCAAGACTTTGTGACCGTCGGTCTATCCTAAATATCAATGATGTGTCATCAGCAAATAATACCATCTTTGGTTGATTTTGAAGCAATTCGGGCAAATCGTTTATATATACTAAAAAGAGGAATGGACCCAATATTGAACCTTGCGGAACGCCCATTGTCATTTCAGACCCTAGTGAGTTTACACCGTTTACCTGGACTTTAACCTGTCTGTCTTTCAAGTATGATCTAATCAAATCAAAGGATGTATTCCTAATCCCATAATGCTCGAGTTTCAACAAAAGCGTCTCATGGTTAACGCAATCGAACGCCTTCGAGAGGTCGCAAAAGATTCCAATGGCGTCTTTTGAATCTTCCCAGGCGTTAAAGATGTTCTTTATTAGGGTGACACCGGCGTCAGTTGTACAACGCCCTTTGGTGAAACCGTACTGTTGTTCATGAAAGAAGGAATTTTTATTAAAGTGAAGTAACATCTGATTAAGCATTAACTTTTCGAACACCTTACTGAGAACCGGCAGGATTGACACCGGCCTATAATTGTTGGGTTCATGACTATCACCCGATTTAAACAGTGGAACGACTTTACTGTGTTTCATGAGATCAGGAAATACTCCTTGATCCACACTAGAGTTAACAATGAGAGCTAAGTAGGGAGCAATAGTTTCAATTATAGATCTACAGACTTTTACAGACATTCCCCAAAGATCTTCTGTTGATTTAATTTTAAGATCTTTAAAAGCTTTTATAATGGCCTGGGGGTTCTGGGGGGCCATTGACAAAAAAGTAGATTATGTAACGTTGAAACTCTGAAAATCTTCGCTATTATTTGAATTTATAATAATCACAAAAGCTCCGAATTGTGGACATAGATCAGAATTAGATTAATTTATTTTAATCAGTGAGTCATAAGAGCGGTAGAATTTTCTTCGGAGTTGGTAGCGATTAATGGCGGGAGAAAGATCCTCAGAATAACGCTACTACGTGGCGAAGTCGATTTCATATCACCACGAACGATTAACTTTTATTACTGCCAACATTTTGCAGTACACTTTTTACGAAAGTTATAGCGAACTGTAAGTCAACATGTGGTGCAGTTTTGCAGTCAGGCCAATTATTAAGTATAATAATAATATGGTATGATCTAGGTACCATAGTGTACTAGTGTGCGTACGCAAGATATCTGGGTTCGATTCTCGGGTCGTGCTAAGTGTTATGAGGTTTTTCATCAGAACATTGTCAGTAGCAGTCTGAAGTCTGGCATTCTTGTCTGACGTACATCTCTGCCTGATCCTTTGGGAGTACCGGCGTGATTTATGTAATTTTAACATTCAGATTATTTCCGCTTTAAACTTTATAGACCTACTGACGGTATTTAAAATTTTAAAGCGGGAATAAAATGAGAAGCGAGACTTGATAGTAGGGCTCCGACACGGGCGCCCGAGTCGACGTCCGCGGCCAAGGCCCGTCGGTCAGGGACACTCTATCTAACTCGATAACATACTAACTCGCGTATTAGATAGCTACGCAAGTATTAGAAGCTCTTAGCGATATAAATCCGTGCAGTATAATGTACATATATTTCTAGAGATTTCCTTTCAATCTTGTTTACGGAGAGAGACTGTATTATTTTTGTGATAAATATAATTTAATTTCGAAAGAGCTCATAACTTTCGTAATTATTAAACAATAGTAGGTTTAGAATAGGACTGATCGTATTTTCCGACACTTGAGGGCAGACGAGGTAGGGTATCTCCCCTTGGTTAGCACAAAATGTGATGAGAGGATTATTCCACGCGAGTGGGTACAACACCTGTGTGAACGACACAACTATGATCAACAATCAGCAACTCATCGGATAAAAGTCGTGGTTACGTTATGTCCACTTCATTAGTGTCACTAGTGGTAAGTTGATGGACTCGTAGGACGTGCTGAGACCCACCGGAGTCTAGTAGCAAGGGTTGGGAATACACCCAACTTCAGAGACTTTACAAATTGTATTGATTGTGCAGATGCCATTTTAAGGCACTAGATTTCCCGGAAAATGGCATCTGGTACTTACCTAAAACGTTCATCTACGAGTTCTACGAATTCAAGGAAACGATATCATGTATTTATGGCGATGAAAGTGAATCTTAGATTTTGCAAACATGAAGTCTTCCCAATGAGACCCTAGGCGGTAGCAGTACAAAACTCCTGCCAGGGTTGCGGAATTTGTTCGAAAGAGTCACAGCGGCCCTGGAACGCAAGGGGCTTTAGAAGGAACACGGATGGGTTTTAGTCAGTAAGAGTCTGACACGTCCTTCCGCTCCACCCAGAGTGGAAGAAGTCATTTGATGATTTCCAATCCATAAAAAAAGCAGTACAGAATTGCGTTATCAGAACATTTTCTTGGAAAAACATATAAAAATGCTGAAACCGATTCTGTACAGACGCTTTCTTGCGGAGAAAATTGTAGTGTTTCGTCTTGTTGGTTTCGCATGCCGACTCATGATTATAAGTTTTTTCAGGCCAGTTCATATGACACAATGTAATTGGTGAGTAAACCGATGTTTAAGGTGGGAACTGCCTTATTACTACAGACCTTACATTGTAACTAACTGGCGGATACAGGCAATTAAAATTGACCCATTTGTAACTTCGACGTATACTCTATACTTGTCCCCACAAGTATAGAGTATACGTCGAAGTTAAAAGAAAGGGTAACCTTGTTGGGAACAACAAGGTTATCGTTTCTTGAAGGTTAAAAACAACTATAGAATTATGGACAGTAGAGTAGTCTTCGACATTTTAGGTGTCAATCGTTTATTCGTTCGGTTACCAAATATAATATCAGTATGTAACCCTAAACCGACAAGTAGGTTAATCATTAATTGATATGTGTTGTACATACATGCTTAAAATATTGGCTAGCTTAATAAAAAAAGGTAAAAATAGTGCATAAAATTAAAGAAAGATAGAATCAAATTCATTTAGCACATAAGTACATGAAACACGCACGTTACATAGAAATAACAATAAAAATAAGGTACGCCAAAACCGGAGTGTGTGCTAAAAAGGCCCACTAAGGATTAGGGAAAAATGCTGTACCTAGTAACACCACTTTGTACTGGGCCAGTGTGGAGGATGTCCTAGCTGTGGGTATCACTCGACAAAATTGTTCAGAGTGAGCTCACCAAGTTCACCACACAGCGACTTAGGTACCTACTACTTATTTACTAACATAGAATAACATGCCATATAGACAACAAGTATTTAAATATTACGTTTATCATACTGACTGTATTTATTTATACTTTATACCACGAGACATTTTCCACACTCAACCTTTGGGTTAAAAATTGGATGATGCATACTGATAGACAGCCATACAATAATACTTAGTTAAAACGACATCGACAGTTTCAGGTCAAAAGTCAGACATAATAAACTGCAGCAATGGTTCGTTCAGTTTTCCATTACGAAGTAATAAAATCATGAAGTAATGTTAGTTATTTTATGCTTCACGTTATTGTACATTTTAAATAATTTCTTATGAGAACGTATTGCAAGCTTTAAGTAACTATTACCGAGCACATTTACCAATTCCTCTTTCAAATATCGCCGAGAAAAGCCTTTAAAACTCGGTAAAAGCGTGTTCCATTGGCTTGCAATGTTGCAGACTGTATTGTAGCCGCGATTACCCTCAGTAAGTCGTGGCTACATGTACGTATATTTGTGTATGTTCAGTTACACTACACTTTGGTGCGGAAACGAGGTGCGTCGGGCTTCTCCCGTCTGGCCCCACACCCGTAGCCACCCTGTCTGCAAGCACCCCCACCC
>NDFZ01005050.1:75909-86596 GCA_002192655.3 Mamestra configurata
CGGTGTCGAGGGGAAGTGCCCCCATGTCTAGACTGGGTCGGTAGTTTTCCGGGATTCAGTTGGCTTTGCCTGCAGTCTGCTCACCCACTCACTGCAATGTACTATATCCATGGATACGTATGGAGCATGTCTGAGGACCCTCGTCGCGAATGACGCAGTTTTGTATTATTTGTCTATAACGTAGTTATACTATGAAGGGGTGGCAGAATGTACGAGTGAGCTCGTCTGCAGGGGCTGCCAGCCACGCAACAATCGATATCGTTCGTTTTGAAAAATTATGTTGCGTAATATGATTAGGTGTCTGCGACTTCTTCTTAGTCGCCTTATTTTGTCCGATTTAAACAAGATTCGTCCTTTATAAAAGCTTTTTATAGGGAAATTAAGAAAAATAACTGAGCTTTCACTTATGAATACTACGTACTTACGTAGGGCCTGTTTAGTCCATTTGTGATTTCATCAAGCGGCAAAACAAAATGTGAACGAATTTTTATAAATATTTATTTTAAGGCTTGAGTATCTTTATTTTGCTGAAGGCAAACAGTTACGTCTTATTCTATTAATATATGGTGACGAAAATAAACTGCCCAAGCTAACACATTGTTACAATTTAATTTACATACAAAAACTTAAGTATTCCTAACTTAATAATCAGATATATTGATATTAACGATATCAATTACGATTTCTCAGTCAGTAGCACAAAGCAAGTTAAAATAATCAGTAAAATATAGACATGCTGTCATCATCTTCGTAGCCTTTTCCCAACTATATTGGGGTCGGCTTCCAGTCAAACCGGATTCAGCTGGATACCAGTATATTACGTATCAGCAAAATAAAATTTGGTATATTTATAGAAAAATCTTCATTACCTATATGTTTTTCATCATCCGAAAAGTTTTCGTAAGGCAAAACTTGTTTGGTTGGTAAACTTTGCCAGCGTCTGACACGTCATTCTTGCGTTTTTCCCAACTTAATCCACTTTACTAGGATGTGAAAATCACTTACATTCATATGTCCTGACTAGCTTTTGCCCGTGACTTTGTACGCGCCTATCCCGTTTTTTCCTATAGCATTCCTGCACATTCATGAATGTGGCTATGATATACAAAAAGAATTTTCCAAATCCGACTGGTAGTTCCAAAGATTAGCGCGTTCAAATAAACAAACAAACTCTTCAGCTTTATTATATTAGTTACATTGTATAGATATAGATAAATAGATTGAAATATAGTATAGATTTAGGGTAGCGCGAGCGGCACGGTACACTTCTTTTTCTTTAGTTAACAAGTCCAATAACAAAACTGAAATAGTCAAAGACTTTTAATGGAACCACACATAAAGCTAACAAGCAAAGAGTGGAGACGTATCTCCGAACATTTGAGCATCAGCGGATATAGCCATAAAGTGAACGAAGAAACATAAACCCTAACACAACAATGTACGCATAGACAACCTTACATCTATGGTAAAACTTTGATAACGCTTTTATGTCGTAGCGATAAGGGTTGTTTTCCTAGTTCAGCAGTATAGCGCGGTTGACCGAGCTCTGTAGAATCTATTGAGTGTCTTCTACTAACCTCATGATATGTATACAAAGCCTGTTCCTTGGAAGTGTTATCGATGGTCGAGTAACATGGCGTCCGCCGCTGTTCCCGGGAGGAGGCACAGGTCCTATTCCAAGCTAAACAAGTCGTTGAGGGCTCGTCTATGAATTAACAACAATAGGCAGTTTCCTTGTAACAGGCCTTTGTGATATTGAACTATATGCGTGTAAATAAGCGCAGATCGAGCTTGTAATAAAAGTGTAAAGTGCGTAAACGTTATATAGAGTTAGGGTGAGAACACAATGGCAATTATTTTCACAATTCGTTGCAATTGACTTCGTAGAGCGATTAACGTAGTTTTACGTACTAGCGAAAAGCTACTTGATTTAAATAGGTATTTAAAATAGCCGTCTGCACCATTCCGCGATTGATAATGACCGGTTACGAAATGTAAATGCAATTTAAATATGCGATTAATCAATCAATTATAAAATCAAAAAACCAAGAATATTTAATCAATTACCAAAGTGCTGCAGTTCTCCTCTTCAAAATGTATAATTTACAAATACCTATTGATACCAATAGCCACGCCAATGTGAACAGAGCCTTAGTATTAAAGTTAGTACGCGAACACAATAAGGTCTTAAAATGGTTCTCTAGACTTGTTTACAAAAAGCTCAATAAACACCGTAGTAAAAAGTGGAGTTAGTACAAGTGCACAATGAGAAGAAAACGAATTCTTAAGTAATCGCTGTTCAGCATGCATAAAACAGTCAGCAATACGAATGGTGGAGTAACAAAGAATATTCCGGGTGCATACTAACCTAATTATAGATTATAAATTGCGTTGCAAGTAGAGACGAAATGCCTGTCTCTCTCGAAATAGTGAAGCTAATTGCGTTTCGTAACTGCGGCCTGAAGGGTCGTGTAGATCGAGGCGCCTATATTTAGCGTGTGGCGTAGGGGTGCGGGGCCCAAGGCGCGGGACGCGGGGCGGGCGCCGGTGACGCGGAAGCGTAGGGCGGGCGGAGGGCGTTGACCGTGAACGTGGGGCGGCATTGATCCACCAGCCATACCCTCGCGCAACGGAAAGTGTGTGCCAGCACTGCCACGACCACGCCACTGTTGCATTACTTAAGCATCCACCAAATTATATAAGAAAACACAAACGTAATAGATTTTTCTGTACCAGAATCCATCGTTCCAAACCTACGTATTTAAAAATACACGGCTTTTAAATTCTGACCTTTCCAAATTCTCCAAACAGCGTAGATACTAAGTGCACCAGTATTTAGACAGTATACACACACGTGTTATTTATAAAATTTGGATTTTAAAGTAGTCCATTCTGAATGTATGAGAGCAAGTGCTCGGTGTTCGCCTAGTTACCTCTAAAGAGCTTCTACTAAATAATCTCGCCGCACCGGAAACGGAAGCTTGCGGCCGATGATGTAACAACAAAAGGAGTATTCCGTGTATTTATATTATTGAGCCAGTACCATAATACCTATAGACTTTCAGTGTCTTAAGGAGAATCCTTGCGTTTTAGATACTTTAATTCATTAAAACGTGATCTTTATGTAAATCAAGACCAGACCGATTAAATATTCGGCTATTATTTGTTTAAAAATATACAATGCTATTCTATTTATACGTTTTTTTTCTTTTTTGCTTCACAAAATCGCCGCAACTAATATTATATTAACGTAATAATAACAAAAATCGTTGAAGAACGTTGTGTAAGGGCTTATTTCAAACGTATTTTATTATTCCGGACTATTACGACACAATATCCGTGCAGACGTGGAACTTGAGCCCTCCTTGCGTCTATCCCTTCGATCTAATAACGAAATAAAAGTTAGTAGGGTGCCCTGGTCACGAGGGTAGATTGCTTATAGCCAAGATACACGAAGATATGTATGAGGAGGGGGCTGGAGCCCTGTTTGTAGAGAGTGCGTGTCGCGAGCTGCTTCTACACGCACCAAACATTATCATGATTATAAATTCAAGAGATTATTTTAGATCAGAAATTGCATTTCCTTAAAACATGCTACAATAGTTAAGTATAATAGTTCGTAAGCACAACATTCATAATCCCCTTGACGTGAGCTTTGAAGTGGTATCCATAATAACAGAATATTACTCCAGTTACATCACATTTTTGTTTCAAGGAAAATGGGGAACATTATTATATAAATAGATCAACACAATAATGAGGGGAAGGTTTCGTGAAATAATGTACGCACAACAATAGGAAAAATAACAGTAAAGGAAATTGGCCTCCGGGAAATCTGTCGGAAAATCCCGCTGAATGACAGCTAGTCTTAAAATACTAGGATATTTAAATATTAACGCTTATAGGTATCGAGTGGCGATAACGCCAGTGCAATGGGGGGGTTGGGGTGGGTAGTTGAATGTCGGGCAAGGGCGGCATGAGTCACGTCACGGCCGATCAATACTGCATGGGAATGCGTGGCGGGCCCCCGGGCCCCGGGCCGGGGCGACGCACCCCCCAAAGCGACTGCGATCCGGTATTAATTCGATGTCATTACTTCCCCAATTCCGGCTAGTTCACTGTCGCAATCACTGTGCGAGTAATTTTATGTTTTTACCTAGCTACGTTCTAATTTACAGAGATTGCCCGTGATATAATAGCTAGAAGAAAGAGGTCGATTCTAAGAATTCAATTCGTAAAAATTCACCTCACTAAACAAAATACGTATTCAGATTGCATTTATCCATTTCTCTAAATTAATGTCGAAGCGAACTGAAAATTGATAAATCAATAAAACAGTAATAAAGTTTGTTCGGTTCTAAATTGGCTAAAACAATGTGACCGGAATGACTTTAAGAACGAATGATAAGTTATAGCGTCCTTTGCTGACACCACTTATCATTTATTCAACCCAATTTTATTACAATCGCGGTTGTAAAATCCCAAAAACAATAAGCGTGATTATGTCAAAACGTAACATTATGTTAATAATTATGCAGTTCAGTTTTGATGAATAAATGCGGAGAATTAGAAAAATAGATGAAAATCGCCGATTGACGTCGGAAGTATGACGCTCGTGCGAAAATAGATAAATCATTACTGGAAATTATACTGACCTTCCGTAAATGAAACCTATACTTTGGAATAGAAGTCAAGTATTCTGTTTAAAATAACTTTGTCAAAACTTTGTGTCAAATATAATCACAAATACTCTGTAAACAAAATAACAATTTGACATTTTTCTTTCAAATTAAGTTTGTGTCTCGTGGGAAAAATGGAAAATAAAGTGATGTCTTTTGACAGAGAACTACATTTCTAAAACGACTAATTGATGACTCAACAAACCATCAACCAGCATGACGGTTGTTTCAAAACCAAGGAAGTTATTTGTGGATTTAAAATTGCAGCCCATTTCAGGAAATACTATGTAGAGTTAGATGTTGGCGGAAGTTTGCTGGAAAGTTGCCACTTGGCGGTAAACACCATTGTAAATATAGGTAGCAAAATTCGTCGGATTGTAAGACTTTATATGAATTTGTCTCAATTCAATTAGTAAGTACTTGAAATGTATTAATTAGCATGTTATAAAATAAAACATTTTCCATATCCGGGTCATTCTAAAAAAAACAGAAACGCCTTTTTTTCAATAAAAGCTTGGAAAATAAAGTTAACTCATTTTGTTTTACAGTATATAAAGAAAAGATAAATCTTATTTATTTTGTCAGAATTAAAAATTCTTGCCCTAAGGAATGTCGTTAAAATATATTAGATATGTTTAATTTTTTTGTAATTTGAATTCAGTTACATTTTTGCCTGAATCTCTATCACAAAAAAACTGATATGAATAACTTGCAACAACAGATAATGTTAAATTTTGTTGGTTAGCGAAACAAAATATTTAAATAAGTCATTTTATAAAAACAAAGTATGTACGGATTGAAAATGTTTGCTCCAAACAAACATGTTTGTCAATATTTTTGACCATCGAGTTATTATTGAAATTAGATGTTTTGTTTAAGAAAATGAACATTCGGGAGTTGACTTTTCGTGGGATACATTTTAAAATACTTCTCTGCCTATGCACTATACGTTAACGGCAAAAAAACAGAGTTAATTCAATAATTATTGCCTTAAATTGGACTAGTTATTTTGTACTTTGAAGTGGTTTGATTAGGAAGACGGCTGTATTTTTTTGTAAAAAAGTTTTACCAGATTTTTTCCTTTATTATTGGTACAAAGGGGTTACAAATCATTAATTTATTAAATTACGGACCATACCACTCCAAACAGACAGAAATATTTAAATTCAGGACTATTAAAACACTTGTTTTATGCGTAATTATTTTCTACTAATCTCTGTTTATTAGACACACTGTACAGTAGAAAATACAGTAATTCTAATAAATTGTTCTGATAAGAGGAAAGCTATAATAATATTACGTGTCTATGTTGGTTTATGTATTTACTTCACCTATAGATCTGTGCTATTTTATTTACCTATAAATGTAATTAGCGTCCGATAACTCTGAGATATCAGTAGGTCGAGTCAATATAGACAGTAACTACGTAGAAGTTTAATAGGTGTACATAAGCGCTTAATATACACATAACTATCTATTTTAAAACCATGACCTATCCCAATCGTGTTCAACTTTATTATATGGAAACTTACAAACCTCGAATATCCATGATTTCCTAAACCTTAAATAATACCTGTTATAGTAAGAACATTTACTCAAATTATTTGACAAAATCACAATAAATCCCGTCCATTCATCAAAAACATACGGTCAAACAAAAATCGCAGCGCGTCGTCTCAAAAATTTCCACAATTTTTTCCAACACATTGTAAAACTGCAAACAATCAATTTTAAAGAGAGAGCCATTCATCAAAATAACAAGTTCCTACGAAAAATAATGATGAGTGTTAAATTTTCCGATGTAGCTGAACTTATGATGTCGACTGAGGGCCATTTCTGTAATTTATTTTCGTGAGTGTGGATTCGGTTCTCGTGAGCTATGTGGAACATTTTTCGCGTCTAGTTACGTCGTAGCTCGTAATTATAGCATTGTTTAAAGAAAAATCACCTCTAGTGTATGTTCGTTCGTCCGGCGGTCCGCCATAATGCTTGCGTGTGTTTTGTGGCATTGAGCACTAATAATAATCGGTGAACTTGACATTGAGAACGGAGGCTCGTCATCGTAACAAGATGCTCCATCTCTTCCGCACCCTATTGAAATGCTGATGTTGAAAAAGGATGGCTAACATTATCTTCTGCGTTTGCGAATGTTTGTAGGTCAGTCGTGTATTTATTTGTTCCGGACGATAGTCCGAAAGTCGGCTGGAGGTTACATTATGTAGTTATTTAAGTTAGAATCAGCACACAATGAGTGCAAATTATCAACACAACTGAAATCTGCTGAATCAGATCATTTAGCGCGTCCTCTCGTGACGGAAACCGTTTAGATTGTGTCATCACCTGGAGCCCTCTTTGCCCGCTTTGTAGTCTAAAGTATGTATGATATTAATAAATGTATCTATTTTTGTAACATTACACAACAATAGAACACTGAGTAACTCTATGACAAAAGTGATATAACTAATTATTCATGTGATTACTTCTATTACAGAAACATTGAGTATAAATAAGTAGGCACCTAATGCTCTTAAACTATTTGCATCTCCTCTTCTAATTTTCCAGTTCGTTCTGTGAAAAAAGCAAAATCCATCTCTTTATATCATAAAACTAAAAATAGAAAAGCTCTAAAAGAAAATCCCAAATCATTACGTAAATTACCTACTCTGAAAACTTTACGTGCTATCTACATTGCAAATTAAAGTTTTTCACTTCGCGCCAAAACTGGGCTCGAACTCATTGTGAAAAGCGGTATCTAGTAGCGTTCCCAAGGCTTTCTTCTAAACGTTAACCTTATACAGCCTACGTTGTTTCGGAAAATTCCGATAGATGGCGCTGCTTGAAGGCTGCTCGCAACTTTAAGTTTCAAGTGAATGTTCAAAGATGGCGCTACTTAAGGCGGCTTTAGTACATTTTATTCAACACAAAAGCAAAAAGTTTGGAAAATAATATCATAGGAAGGGTACAGGGTAATAACAAGAGATGTCACAAAAACCAGTTATTGTGTAATTTACATTTTAATTCTTCAAAGTGTTAGTACTCTCTTTTACATATCTAATCTTAGATATTACTAAAAGGAGCTCAAGTTTATCTCACTGAGATTATCTATAAGTACAAAAAAAGCCTTGGTATTTATTTAAGCCTATAAAAAATAAAACTCAAATGAATTTTAAGTGACATTCCTTGTTTTTCCCCTGGTTTTCAGTTATTCTGTATAGAATTCAGGGCACCTTGGGATAGGCTTCTGGTGGGTAGCAATTGTATTGTAGTGGTGTAGGTTATTTATACTATTAATAATTATAATATTGTTTATTATAGCAAAAACTGTTGCAAATAAAATGTTATACTTTATGCACAGTTCTATTTAATTGTTAATTGTTTTGTATTATATTATGGCTCGCAAAAAATATCTTTGTTTTATTATTTATTTCTTTTTAAAATATGGATTTCAGAACTTTAAAGAAGAAGTCTTTGAAGAAGAAGAATATCTTAACATACATCGTTTATTACTGCAATATTTCAACAACAGACGTCCTACTCAAGGCTCAACAAGTAACATCGATACTGCACTCTATCGAGCGATGCACTCAAAAGCAGTTGTTATTAAATTATGTAGGTTATAAATCCGGATCGGTGCCTATAAACAAATAAAACGGCGCTACGTCAGCGACTCAGCGTGCAATGTGTTGCGTGTACGGTCGGCACGTCGAAATGCGTCACACTCGCGGTCGTCGCTCCCCTTACGAATGATGTTCTGAGTCATATCCAACGTTACGGGTATTTTTGTATAATGTAATGATATACAACCTATTTTATTTTTAGTCTTTGATTTAATATATAATGTCACAGCCAAGTAGCTTAACCAGCCGTTTAATTAAAAGCCTAACCTTTTCATTGTACTGTGCCGTTTAATCAGCGATATAAGTAACACGGGCAAGTCATTAAACGATATTGAACCAAGGATGTCACTTAGGTTCCTAAAAAATCAGCGCAGTTAACTGAAAAGGCTAGGCGACCAATTAAACGGCTGACTAAGCTGCTCCGACTAAGGGGCTGCGACATATATGATGTGAAACTAGAGGGTTTTTGTTCATAAGTGTCTCATAAGTCGATTTTACATAAATAGTTTTATATTGGCTTTCGAGCTTTGCTCAGTTGAATTCAGAGTCAGACCTACAAACATAAAAAAAACTTATGATCACCTACAGTTGTTTTTCCGGAGTTTTAACACAATAACACCTTGTCGCCATGGCTTGCACATCGCTCTGGTTTCCACGCTTATCTGGGATTAGCATGGAAACGATCGGAATCTCTTCCCGTGTTGTAACTCGTAAGCTGCGTCTGTGATCGATTAACGGATAAGCGGAACACGTGGTCACTGATCCCCAGCAGTATACTCGGGTAATGTTCTAAAAGGAAGATAAGACTAGAAGAAATAAGATACTTTCTTTCACTATTGAAGGAGTTTACGTTGTTAATATCACCTAAACGCAGAGTAATTTCCACAACTCTTATGAATTTCAATGTTTTTTAGCTATATATATATATATATATATGGTATAGCTATTGTTTTCACGGTTAGAATAATACTTTTCGTATTAGACAAAACTAAATTCTTAAATCATCTTCACATTAACCGACTATATACCCATTCAGAATAGTGGATGAGAAAAAGGTATCGTGTCTAAATCTGAACGTAGTCAAACTCATAAAATATCTGGGTGACACAAAGACCTTCATATATACGTAGGTAACTTTTATACCTGCGTATACCTACGTCTTACCTACTTACAAGCTACCAATCAGTATTCCAGAACCTTCAATTCTAAAGTTCTCAAGCTGGAGTCAACGGAGACTGTTATAAGGTCACACAATCTAAGTTGCACGCTACTATGCAGCCTCTTAAAGGCAGTCAGAGTACCTTGATAACCCCGTAAATTCTTGCGATCTCTTTTTCTTAATGGATTTTTAATAGAATATCATAATGATGCCTATCGGTTCTTTATTGCATCGTGCACGAGCGCGACGCGTTTGATTGTTACACGCAAATTGCGCGGGAAAGTCACAGATTAACTGTTTTTTTTTATCTTCAGCTTTTAAAAGTACTAATCAATTAATTTTACGAATAGCAAAATAACCAAAATAAATAAGTACTCACTTAAACTCATTTTCGACTTCTGGAGCTCCCTTGATCTCAATGCCACATACGGCTATTAGGCCACTAATAAAATCTTGTGATTCAATATAAGTTCTTGAAATAAATAAATCCTATTTTTATTAATTAAATTATTATTTTTATTTAAGTACACAAACATAAATTGTACTTTTTTGAGTATTTCGATGTTTGCTACGACGTGGCTACGATGGGCCTACGCCTGCTATGACGCCGTTAGTTCCGCTACTCGCTGACAGATGGCGCTACTTGTTGTTTTGTCTTGAAGAACGAAACCGTGGACGCATGGAATACAAAACCCAAACATTATATTATGTGTTAGTTAGACAAAATAAATATCTTCTAGACTTTTCCAATTTCACATTGATTATTTTGAAAAAGATTTCAGTCCAATATTTGGTTGTTAGCCAGTTATCTTTTCGTGAGTGTAGGCTCTTTTGCTGAGCAGTTTTTGGTGAATTGGTGATTTCTCCACACTTTCTATATGAATTATGAATTTTCATATGAATTTTTATTTTTAGTTAGCTTAAAAAATACTTCAGTAATAACTCGAAAATTGGAAGAGTTGAGTCAGGGCTTTAATCTCATGTAATATACCTATACCGTTGATTTAAGGTCATACAAACAAAGGTGTAATAATCCTTAAGACCTTCAGACATAATATCGATATGACAGCAATGTAATAAAATAAAGTAGTTTGTCGGAGAAGGGCGGGCGATATCGTAACTGTAGCCAGCGATAGCGGAGTCGGTCGCAGCGCAACCTTGCAGAGTTTGTTGCTCCTGCAAGGCGACACAGGCGAGCCGCGCGGAGCGGGGCGAGGCGGGGGGGGGGGGGG
>NDFZ01005050.1:87030-105186 GCA_002192655.3 Mamestra configurata
GGGGGGGGGGGGAGCGAGGTGACCATCTAACCTCCAGTGACACGGTCTAACTAAACCACAGATAAACAACAACAGTATGACAATCTAATTTACCAACTCTTACTCATACTTAAGATACTAAAACAAATTTTGAACTGACACAATTATGTTACTATTCGCGACATGAGTTTTTTACCATTTTACAAATTCTCGTTTAAATGTTTTGTTCTACTGTATTGTTTAAACTGTGGCTTTAGACTAGGCACTGGAACATTTAGCTGTAGTTGCATAGCAAGGCAAGCATATATGGTATCTCATTAATAAGCTAGGGCAAATATTGATTGACCGATTGTGTCGTGGGGCTTGCATTCTTGTTTATATCTTTGAGCTTCTGAAGATACACAGTTCGCTACAAGTTGACGTTTCATTTATGATAAGCATATTTACTATACTTCTACATACTTGAGCCCACCGTCAGCTTATGTCCTTTATCTATGTGTGCCTATGTACTATGTAGGTACTGCGTATCCTTCACATCATATCGAAAGTAACAACAAGGTTTGCAGCTACACTGCAGAAACAGTTTTTTGTTCTGGTAGCAAATGCAAATGCGTGCTTCATTACGCTAATTTCAAGATAAATGCTGTTCGAAAACATAATGAGATAATTACTTAACTATCGACCAGAATTATTATCGGTTGTTCTTGATGAAGTTTATTGTCCCAAATACAGGTTGTTTACTTTTCCACACATGCATTGTATTGATGAATTATCCTTCGCAATATATGCACATTGTTTATTAGAGAAGAATGTTTGTGCGCCCGTACGCGACCGCGCCGATACTAAGCGATCAGTAACTAAGCGAAGTTTTCTATTCATTGTCGTGCAGGTAGAGCTTTGTTCGTGTTGTAAATATTTATGAAAACAAAATTTTTCCACCTGTTGAGTTGAACGTTTTCCACGTTAGCACAACAATACTTTGGATCAGAGCCGGTGTGCTAGTCCTCGCTGAGCTCGATCTGACGAAGGTCTTTCTTCATAATAGTTGGTCCACCCACGGCAGTCACGGTTGCGTCTCCATCGGTGGCCTGTCCTAGTTTTTAAAGCAAGAACTTAAGCTAAGATTAGTCCACCGCCGGCGTCCCCCCAAGCTGTGACTACAGCTGTTTACGTATCCGGCGACGGCTTGACCTATATACCAATACAATTGTATTATTCATGAGCCTGTCACTCGATTGCCTTTGTCGCACATAATCACACAGTCCTGTATAAATATACTTGTTTTACAGCACCATAACAATATTGTGACCTATAAAACTGAGCACGTAATGAAGTCGGAAGAGCTTAACACGAATCCGAACTGACTGAGCGTATTTCGGGCGGACTTATTTCGTAGGAATTAAATAGGTTACGATAGGAAACTTTCCTGTCATTTTGGGGTTAACTCTGTGATGTGACTGGAACGTGGACATTATTTTCGTCTCTTTTGTTAAACAATTAATTCTAAATCATTGAGCAACTGAACTTTTCAAACTAGATTAAGCATAAAAATATACCGAATCTGACGGACGAAAATCGTCACAGCATTTAAATATAACAGATGTAGGAATATTTTGTTGAGATCTATTTTTGGATAGCGAGTATTTGTGATGCGCAAATATCGTCGTGTGCAGCGTCTCCCGATGACCTACATGTGCACGAGCTTTGTCTACATCGCCGGAATAATGCTGATTTTACTTATCACTTGGGCTGCTATAAAAACTAATTAATATTCACGCATTTAGACATCTGGCCATAAGCCCCACACAATATAGCAGGCTACAAGATAAAATGACATTGACGAGCTTACTTCATATCTCTGACGTCATTCCCCCATCATTTTGCTGTGAAAATCCCCGACACTCAAATTTTTATACATTTATACTAACTCAAAGGCGGCCAAACGATTAATATCAAGCTAAATAATGATGATATTAATGATAAGTTTTTAATTAGGGTTTATTGCAATTACAATTCAATAACAATAGTGATTGGTATAACGAAGGCATTTAAAGGCTAATACCAGTTGGTATGTATTAGCAACGCAGTGCAAATTCGGTCAATGCTATTCAAATTCATATTGCTGTAAGTACAAATTCATTATATCCGTCTCTATAGAAATAATAATTAAAAGGGTAATTTATCTTAGCCTCAAAATAGAATGTCTGATCTGACAGTCATCGTAGCCGAATCTCGAACATTCCAGAAGGAAAACTCTGATTTAGAACACAAATAGTTTCTCAGGTAAGTCAAGTTTGTTCTAAAAGGATCGGTTTATTATATTGTAGAGTGGTCCATTACGATGTTGGATGTATAAAGTGGCATCACAGTGCAGGAGCGCGTCGTTCTCGCGAGGGCGATAATTGCGAAGGTCGCGTCGCAGCTGGATGTAGCATCACACGCCGACTCCTCCATGTGGTATCGCTAGATAGGTGCTTCGTTACGATATATCGAGAAACTCATAGTTTAAGCTAAAACGTAACGTAAAGCGATAAGCGAAAGGTAGTATTTACATTAACGCCCGCCTCGGTCGGTGGCCTTACCTCGTTAGAGTTCATGCACCCGCGCGGAACTGGGGCACGTACCGCGTGCTCCCCCCCACTCCCGCGTACCCCCGCCGCCGTCCCGTTACCTACCACTAACTTTTCATTGAATTGTTTCTATTGCTTGCTTCAGAAATATTATACCATGATAAATGCAAAATCACTTTATTAACATTAACTAGTGCACCTATATAGCTCACAGTATTTAGTTAACGGCTCCATTCTTTGTGTTGTAAGTAATAAGTTTAAGGTCATGTGGTCGGGTAATAAAGAGCTTATTAACTGTCGCTACATAAATTGTTCAGCGATTAAATCATTGTTTGTGGTTACTTTATTGTAGAGAAAGATTAATATTGTTGTGAAAATATGTAGTTGAGCGATGAGTACACGTAAGTAAGTGGTAGTGGAAGAGAAATGCTGTCACCGCAGCGAGGCGAGTGAACCAGTATTGCGCTCTACGAGAGTTGCGCAAGCGCAGCCCGAGAAAGTGCGAGTAAAAGTTGACGCAACCCGCGTCACACGGCGCGCGCTCGCCACGTCACACACACACCGCGCGTGTAGTATAGCATAGCTAAGTGGTGTGAGTGTGTTATGTATACGTACATAAGTGTCATGCACTGACGACACTTGATTACAATCGAACTTGTTATACAATGCCTTTAATAATAAACTTCGTTACGAAGACGTTGCCTCACGTAAGAACATCGGGGGTACGTTTTCATAACACTTATTGAGATAAATGACAGCTAATGTGTCTCGCTCCGTGCTCGCCTTAAGTCCTAGTAATTATTCAAAAACAATGAAACAATTATGTTACTCGACAGCTCAGCTGCAACATGTACAAGTAGACACTTGCATTATAATTTATGTTTAGCTCGCACGCATTCATATTTCATTGATGCAGTTATGTGTGCTTAAGGAATATATATAACTCCCATATTATCAGCCACAATCTTACTATTTGTTAACCAACATTATATATCCTTGCAGTCTGCATTCATCATAAAGTGCATCACGAATTCACATATAAAATTCATTTTTATTGGCAATAATTAATTTTAATACATAGTGACGGACTTCGACCGTACTTCGATATAAAGGCACTTGATAGTATAGTTTAATGACTAATCAAATGACCTTAGACTGTCGAAGTATACGCCGTAAAATGCATAAAAAATATTAAGTTATTTTTAAATATTTTTGCAGTAACTGGAAAGTTACATGAATGTAGGTGAATTGAAGTAATTTTCAGCGTTGAGGATCTCTGTAGGGAGGTGAGGGGAAGGAGCGGTGCGCGCGGAGGGGGCGCACCGTGGCGACAGAAATAGGGCGCGGAGGACAGAGCAAGGCTGCCCCGGTTGCCGGCCGTCGACCCGCGCACCTACGAGCGTAGACCAGCGCCGTAGCACGCCTGTGTGCGTAGCGCTACGAGCTACTACGATGCTACGCGGCTACGAGTCCTATCCGTACTATTGCCCCGCCGCGATAGGGATGCACCAACTAATCTACGTTACGTACTCGACTTGTTCGTTACGAACTCATTTGCAAGTTGATCTATTAATGTGTTACGTCGATTTCGTAATGTTGCGTTCAGATATAGGCCCTGTAGCTTGAAAATTTTATTTAAAACTATTTTATTTTTATTATCAATGAATGAATGGTTTTTTCAAACAGATAATTGTATACTAAATTAATTATATATTTTAGTATTTTTTTTGTAGCGACATCTATCGTAGAATAGAATAACTTTAGTTTACAACGAGAGTCGCGAAGCCGTTCGCTCCGCGCGCCCCGCAGTTCCCCCCGCGATAAGGGCACGAGTTCGTTGCCCCGATAGAGACTGACCTCAAAAACGAGGACACTGCAAAATTAGGACGATGACAACGTAATGACTCGAGCGCCAGCTCACCTCGAACGAGTTTCAACCTAAACACGCAGTGTTAAGAAACAAAATTGTTCAATCTGACATATTGAACTACATGTATTTGATCAATTAGGCAAATACGCTGACTTCAACAGCAGCGAGCTAGCTCGAAGTGTTTTACTGTACGATAATAATAGGTTCAGGTTGTTCCAGGAATTCAAAAATAGGTAACTGGTGTTTAGTTGACCTGTAGAGTCCTGATTCATGGCGCGCGAAACTTGATTCAGGAAAATGGAACAATAATTAAGAATTATTGGAGAAACATAATAATATTAACGAGGACAAGAAAATAATATATTTACGCATTAAGAACATATACCTAGGCTCGTGTTTTATTTAGTTTCATAAATTCAGAACGTGACCCAAATAGTGTGGTGTAGGCCGTGCTGCCGTCACTCACTCTGCCTCTCTTGTCTAACACAATACGTTTGCTAATAGATAACTTTTCTTTTGTTTCAGGTAAGTGGCAGGTCATTCCTCCGCGCGATGCTTCTAGACGAGCTTAAGGGGTATCTAGGAAGGTAAGTCGTATGTTTGTGAAGCGTGTGTCGAATGACATCACGAAAACTGTTGTTCTTTTGTTTAAACAGAAAATCTTTTAGTTCAGAAACATTGTTGGAAATTCCATATACGTTTACTCGGCACAGTTCTGAAACGGCCGATCATGATGTTGTGGTAGAAAAATTAACAAAATCTTTATACAGTTGGTGATTGCAACATGCTGATAATCGTTACACAGGCATTGTTTATATTTAGTAGCCTTGTAAAATTATTATCTGTTACAGTTAATAAACGACGTAAAACTCATGTTTACACGATAAATTGACACGACCACGTTTGTAAGTAAACATAAGAATGTGAAGGGGATTATTCTGAAAACGTAAGCCGTTTACGAATTGCGTTAACGAGTGCAATGGAAAATAAGTGCAGGATGCATCGCGCGGCCGGGAGCAGCGCTAAATATAGTCCGGCCGACGACCCGCAAGTAGGGCGCTCCCTCGCGCACTCAACCGCCACTCCACCGCCACGCCACCGCCACAGCCGCGCCACCCTCTAATCATAGCCCGCTCCAAATGCTACCTATTAATTTCTCCGCTCAATTCCTCCGCACTTACATTAATTACACGAAGTCAGCTATCTTCTTGCGGTTGTGGATGTTATGTAACAACTAAGTTTACAACAAAACAAGCACTTTCTCCGCTGCGCTGGATAAATCAAATGACCAATGAAGCTATAAGAACAATTTACATAAACATGTTATTCACCCACTTAAAGTGTTTTTTGTATTGGAATTCCAGCAATGTCTTCGCTAAGCGCTGAAACAAAAAAAAAATTGTTTATTTCTTCATTACTGGGTAAGTTATAAAAAAGTCACGTAAACGACCAAAGGTTCATGAACTGTAAGTGCTGCACCGTAGTAAGAAAATACGTCCACAACATAATTCCGTATGAGCAGCTGTGCTGGTATTTACCGCGTGGTTTCTCCTTTTTTTAAGAGTTAAAGTTACAATCGTTCGTTTGTTTTTAACCTTTTTATGTCCGGTTTGGTTGTAAACATAGTTTGGATTGCTATGAATCAATCCCGTAACTCGTAAACGTGGTTAAAGCGAGCAATTAGCTAAGAGGAGAGACAAAAGGCTCGCAATAAATTGCAACAGCATTTTGGAAGTGGCGCACTGCAATATGAATTCATAATAAATGAGTAAGGACACGTCAGCATGTGGCGTGGGTGTTGTTGTTTTCCCCATGGTTGATGTTGGCTGAGCCCGGCCGGGCGGGAGGGGGTGCGGGCGCGGCGCGCGGGGCGGCTGTCGCAAGCCGCGGGTGCACGGCCGGCCGTCGGCACCGCGCCGACCCTGACTGACTTATCTCGCGAACGTGCGGAGCGCGCAAATTCTAACGCTGGCGAATTTAACAGCCCGTTGATTATTGCTGCACGTTGCTTCTCAGTTCTCACCGTGATACACATGCTGCTGATCCCGCTTCAACCTTTACTAGCATTTGTACTTCTTATGCCATTTACCAATACAACGACAGCATTGAGTCGAAACACAGAGGTAGTCTTAGGTATGTAGCAAGCTAGCACAAATACAATCACAAACCAATGCCACTCCGATCATGTTTACTGAAGTTGATTCAAAATATTTACGTTGGTGGCTCGTTTAATTACAGTGTATTACGTACCGGAAACGTGTTGGTCGTAAAACGTTCACAATAAGAACTGAACCGTATTTATTATTTTCGGATCACTGATGGCGCATAATAATGTCCCGTCGTCGTTGAAAGTAAAACCATTAAAGTCGTTGAACTGCAAGCTTATTATAATTTAATGTTGTGACCAGTTCTACAACTGCGTTACACCCACCCTTAACAGAACAACAACATTTCCATTTACGGCGATAAATTGTGCGTGAACTGTAAAGCGACGGGCCGTGAGCTTGTTTTGTTACATTTTCTTGTTTCATGTTAAACTTCCCGACACATAATTATGCAAGTCTGAAGTTGCTCATACATTTCAGCAACACTGGAGAACAAAGGTTACTCAACGTTGACTCTCTTATCTCGTCGCTGAATTTAAATGAGCTCACCGCTGAAAAATTGAAACTTGGTTAGAAGATTCTAGGATCAAATCAACCAACAAGGTTCAATGATTCTAAAATCTACTTTGTAAGATGCTTGGTATATTTTTATAGACTTTCACGGTTATCTTAATAAGACTCAACATTCCCTTTCTCTTTATCTCGTGCATTTGATAAAAGATGTTCTGCAGTTCAAGATCGAAAGATGTGTCTAGAAAACCTAATTAGATAGGTAGTAAATAGAATGGCGCCAATAACAATGCACTAGCACTTGGTCACTGAAAGCCAGTTATTAAAGCACAAGGTACAGGCTGTTTGTATCACCTTGATGTAATGAGTAATAGACATAGGTTGTAGGTACGGCGTGCGGTAAGAGGCGAGCCTAGGCTGGATCTCAAAGGCAGAGTGGCAGGGAGCGGCCGCGCCGACTCGGACTTTGTAATACATTCGGCCTAGTCAGCGTTCGTTGCCCTGCGTCGCTCGAGGTCGCTGCAGAGCGCTGAGAGACGCCAGCCGAGCGCGCCCGAACACCCACGGAAATTACCGAACGACAAATTGGCGCGGAATTTAAATCCATGACGTTTGATAACATCATACTAGATTTACTACTTCAAAAACTCTAATTTTATATCATTAAGTAGTCGTGACGTAGCAATACGTAGTTACATACTATAAATCTTAATTAGGTTTTATGGTAGCTCTGTATCCAGGAGCAGGTTTAACGATGCAAGCATGCAGATCAGCGAAGCAAGATATCAATCAATTTAACGACTTCAGGGGCACATTTTACGTTCCAAAACGCATTGATTGCAGTTGTTCTTAATTAGGTAATAAGTCGTAAACAGGCCGTTCACGTAACCTGTACTGGAAGTTTGAAAACAAACAACAAGAGTGTCTTTGCGTATTGTTTGTAATTTCCCTATTCAAAACCAAAAGTTGTAAGTTATGTAAGTGGTCGGAAAGCCGTCGTGTGACACTTTAACCCAGTGCTGCATATTCCGGAGTGAGTCCAACGCACCCGTTTCGCGCTCATTAGTATGGAGACAGCGGCTCACCACTTTCACTCTCGCCAATAACAAGTGTTACGCAAGCCGCCGCCGTCACCGCCAGCTCTCTACTCTCGCGACTATCTCCGGCATGGCGGCGCGCGGGGCATCGTTCGAGCCACCACGCCAGCTTCCAGCCATCGCTAGATTAGCGCGCGCAAAAAATGAACATAAATTCTCGCAATAATGCTGCAACAGTGACGAGGCAGCGTAAGACGCATCCTCGGGCCTAATGATAGTCTCGGCAGAAATGAAAGTGAATAGTGTTTCGGTTAGTTCATAGTGGGTCAGCGGAGTAGGGCAACGGGGGTCGACGCCCGCGCAGCCTCGCCGGGTGAAAGTGGCCCTCCTCGTCCCCGCGCCCTCCCGCTACTCCAATGCTGAAGGCGCGTCGACGACTTACCTGCGCACGCGCTGTTTTTTGCAACTTGGCCATGGAACCTATTACGATAACTGCGAAATAACGCTCAGGCAGCAAATGTAAATGCATGGCCTCTATTTGTGCTCGATCACACGACATACCTTAGAACCAACATGGCAACGATTTGTAAAGCTATTTTGTGATCTGTGCAAACTAATGATGTTTTCACGTTTCTAGAATCAAAAGAATAATCAAGAAAATAAAATTTGAAAATACCACGATGAAAAACAGCTTTGCATTACAACATGCAATCATAAACAGACCCCATTCTTACTCAGAATGATCAAGGAAAATCCTCTTCGCAGTAAATTAATTCCCTCATTCGTAGGTCTTGCATGTGCAAGCAATAGAGCTTTATCGCTACCAGCAATAATAAGCTATATTAAGATTATTCATATTTCAGTCTCATCAGGAAACAGGTCATTCGTTTTCCTCAAGTGACATCATCAGCTCAAGCCTCATAAAGTAGTTCAGTGGAAACAATGAAAGCGTTTATCGTGGTTCGCGAAGAGCCGTGAGCAATACGCGTGGTTTATGTAACCGGCAGACGGTAGTAACTAGTGATTGAATAGGCCCCATCTTACGTAAATGTAACGTACTTGCCTACATATCAAGTGCTGCTTACGTAAGCAGTTACAAATATTTCGCTATGCTATATTTATTGCACCCCACAGGGGTATGATTCGACACAAAGCTCAACTCTCTAGGACTTCTACATGTTCAGTTAACGAATCGATTCTAAAACCTGTTCAAACAGACGTAAATTCTCATCTAATCAGCCAAATTAAACAATCTTATGAATCGCTACCATTCTTAAAATCAAGAGTTTTGACCGTTTTTAAAATAGTGATTCTATATTCGTGTTTACTTTTGTTAAGAAATACTAGGAGGCGATTTTCCTTGGCTTAATTATAAAAATAATTTGGGATTTTATAGACTGCTCGCACAACCACAAAGTATGTACAAAATGAGGCCATCGGGAACGCTAGTAGACATTGTTTATGAACGATTATAATTTAGATGAGTGAAGGCTTAATAAACTGATCCGAGGCTGTGGCTGGAGCCCGGGTTGCGACAGCACGAACAAAGAAAGCGGCAACGGGCCGGCCTTGCTGAGTTCATCGACCGACTTTTGCAGGTCGCAAGGTTTCGCCAATCGGGCTTCTCGTAGCTCCAGGATATTGCCAATTCAGTGCGATCAAGGCTGCGCACAACCGTCAGGCCAGGCCGAACCTCTTACTTTTCGTTACTAAGAAAAACGTCCACATATTGCACTGCACATCGCAGGTGACAAATACTAATTAATTCTATTCGTAAGAATTATTTAGCTAATGAAATCTATTTAGATAAAATAGTTATTTGATTCAGGCTAGTAGGTAGTACAGTAGAGCCAAACTCCCAACGAAAAAATCTAGATTGTTCGTTTCTGTACTTGTCCGCCAAAAACTTATTTAAATTCAACTACATGGCTGCATTGATTTCAGTTTTCACTTATTAATTCGAGGATTAACTTAATAACGTATTATGAATCAAACATTTTAAACCACAACTATACTATTGTATTATATTATAAACTTTATTGCAATAAAACAATGCAGTGACTGTTTTCAGAAGCAACATTGTAAGACACATCAAAATGTGCTGAAAACTCTGTTACACCTACAGATAACATTGTATGAAGTAAAATTTTAGATAAGGAATATGAAAATATGAGACATATTTTCATGTACATTAGCGAAACCTTCAAATTCTTGAAAATAACAATGTGTATTTCGCAAATATCGAATTCCCTGTAAAATATAAAAAACGGGTTCGCACATTCACAAGTCGATTGGTTTCGAGGCCAGCCACTGTCCTGATACTTGTTCAATACATCTGGCGGTACTTTCAGTTCATGAGGTTAATTGTGCATACTTAGGTACATACATGCTGTATTTTCATGCAAGGTTACGATATGGGATCGGATGACCGTGATTGTTAACAATTGCTCATAAATCTTATCGCTTCACTCCGGGCAGACCATACTCATGTACTTTGATATGTATTGGCCAGATCATAGAATTGATCACTTCATGATGTGGCCGACCATTTCATGAAATGGAAAATATCAACTGCCCACGTCATGATATGGTCTGGCCAGATCAATGATAACTCAGCGTTTAATGACATCAACAGCTACACACGGCTACTTCATGGTATAGTCAAACATTAGTGATCAAATCGTAGAATAGTTACATTATGGGTGACCAGTACTATGGTTGCAAGAGCGAGCGAAGTGAGCTCGGGACTTGGGGCAACCCGACTCGGACAAGTTAGGTTGGAAGTTAATGGCGGGGTCTTTGAGACCCCGCCATTCCCTTCGTGCTTTTTTATTTTTAAACCACCTACGATTAGGAGCCCCGCAGAGGGTTCTGTCGACCGGGCCGGTTGCCGGACCACCTAAATTATGTACGTTTGAAGTTGTCATTTCATAATGTAGCCAGCCGCCAGGTATTTCATGATATGGCCAAACGTAGATTGAAATATCGTTTAACGTTGACGTTTAAACGATATTGTCAGTTGTCGCTGTCGTTTCATGACATGGCCAATTCTATGATATGACCACGACGGATACATAAATGGCCTTCTCGATCGATCACCCAGTTATAAATAGTAGTATAAACAAATGTATAGTAGTATAAACATACTTTTTTTTTTTTTTTTTAAGGTTGGGAAATCATCAAATGACTTCTTCCGCTCTGGGTGGAGCGGAAGGGCGTGTCAGACTCTTACTGACTAAAACCCATCCGTGTTCCTTCTAAAGCCCTTTGCGTTCCAGGGCCGCGGTTACTCTTTCGAACAAATTCCGCAACAGTATAAACATACTACACGTTACGAGAAATACGTGAAACCGTTTTTAGTAGCCGTTACGACTGTGTACATAAAACATTTTTAATTTTAATTTTTCTTTCGGATTTTCTGCTCAAAAGCTGCTAGGCCTTAAACAAAGAGCTTGTTATGAGGAAACCGTTTTATAGATTACAATGCTTGAGTACCCTATGAAGTGTTCCTTATAATTGCGCAATAATCACTACTGCTTTAGGGTTAGCACTTTTCTTTTGACTGAACTGACATGAATTTTCGCAGTTTTCCCATTCAGGCCAGTGCCATCCACTCCCCTCAAGCGTTCATATTTCAGGACTCAACGATAAAAAAAGTGTGAGTGGGTCGCGCTGTCGCTCTCTTTACGTTTTGACACACATACATTTCTGCCAACACTCATACAGATCAACAAAGTTACGTTCTCAAAACCTAGATCGTCGCGCGTCGGTGCGACACGGTTAGCTTTATCTGACACAATCGAATTCATTGCCTAGGGGCGCATGAGTACGTAACGCACGGATACACAAAAATGGTTCGTCATACTCATAATATATGAATAAAATAAATGAAAAAACAAACGAAAAGTTAAATGGATGTACGCGAGCTTTTTGTTGAAAACCGTTTTTGTGACAGCCACCGGTCTGTGGAGCACAGGGCTGCTACGTAACTATTATTTGACTAATAGTGATTCTATTCATAGTTTTAGTCTTTATTAGTAGCGAGTAAGTAAATGATGAAGATTTCTTGGCCTTCTGGCTTGTATTAGATGAGTAACTATGTCTTCATAGTTACTCATCTAATATATAAAAATAGTACATGGTATTAAAGATTAATGCCAAATTCAGAGAAGGTTGCATATATTGTAGATAAAACGTAGTGTAGCGTAATAAAAACAACTCACCACTTCAAACTTATAATTTATTTCATAGTAAATAAATAACCAAAACATTAGACAAACCAAAAATATATAGACAGGTAAAATAAAAAGGCTCTTAAAGGAGTAAGCTCTCATGGAGAATCTTAAATTAAATTACATGGAATAATATCAAAGGTTTGATACGGCACAAAGGCTAAGAAGTTAAAATTTCTATAGTCATTTTTTAATTACAATAACGAACAGGAACTGCCACTAACACGGTTGCAAACAGTTTTTAATGAAACGTTCGATTTTAAAAGATTTTAATAACGTTAAGTTTCTGACCGAGAAAATTAAAACACGATTAAAGGGTTAACAAGGGTTAAAATCTAAAGCAGCTAGAACCGGCTATATGAGCTACTCCTCGTTGATCCGCGTCAGGAGGAAAAGGACCTCCTTCCGGAATATCATAAACCTCGAGCTCTTCTGCGGGCAGTGGGATGTCTGTAGACCCAGAGCGTAGCAACTCACGCGACTGTGTAACTCAGCTACTGCAGCATACTATCGACTGGCACTCCATCTCAATATTAAATATTGCTTTAGGTATTATCTGTATTAGTGCTCCAAAATTTAGAGAATTTCTTTTGCTAAATTAACTTTAATAAAAACGTCGACAAGACTTTCTCCATACTGTAACAAAATTTTCCAAACAAAGAACATGTCAAAATTTAAGAAAAAGAACTATCCAACCTGACTGAAAACTCAAATGAAAGGTTATGACAAGAAGACTTGCAGTGTATAACCAGTATAACGCTGCAGTAGGTAGGTATTAAATGTGCATCTGGGCAGACTGAAAGGCGCCTCGGTTGAAAAAAGTAAACTCAAATATTAAGAATAAAATGTAAGTAGTTAGATAAATTGTAATTATGTCCAGCGCAGACCTTCAGCTACATTATTTTATGACTGGGTAAATGAGTCGCGCGACCCTGAATGATAAACACGAGTCCCGTTACCCGCGCGCGACAAAAGCGTCTCATATGTAGTTCAGTTCAAAGCCACTTCCTGTCGCGAGTAAACAATGTATGCAAGAGTGAAACCCACAAGAAAATAGTTCATTTACATTGAACACCGCCCATCAACCGTATATAGGGCACGGTGGAGACATGACAGGAAACACGGCCAAGTAACAGAATTAAACGAAATCTGTGAAACCACGGCGAGTGGCTGGCGCTGTGTGTGACCTTATTCGTAGTTTCGAAACTATTCACATAGTAGGAATGAAAAGTAAAACTTCTGCATTCATGTAATGGTACACTTCATACATATTTGTTGAATTTGCCAGCATTAATCTACAGGCACTTAGTAACACATAGTTAAGCATTTATTTTAAGTGTAATAGGATTTACTACTTAAATGACGCTATCTGCGCGTTAGCGTAACTCATGCCTACCTCGCTTACTGGATCAAGCTAACGTCATTAATTTTGTACGAGTAATCTTGATGATTTAATATCTGCTGGAGCTGAATGGTGTCAACTGATGACTGTCCCAGTTATGGGCCGCTAATCCGGGACGCGTACTATTTGTAGGCGAAATGTAATGTTTCCATATTCATTAGCACCGAACGTGACTGATCGGGCCACATTCCACTCCGCTGTTCACTTAAATTTTCAAATAGTTGGCAAGTTGTTACTATTTGCGTTTGTGAAGGAAACACAATCAATGAAATTCTTATGATATACCTACTATTGCTGGAAACGGACACAATGGTGTCAAAAAATTGAGCCATTACGTATCCATGAAGGAAATAAAGAACATTTACCTACCAATATACAAACTTTACCTAGTAAATGTGGAATTTCAAAAATATTGGACCGAATTTTGTTACTTATTGCAAAATTGATGAAATAAGTTAACATCGTTTATTTTAAATGTTGTAGATTTGTGACGCCTACAGATATCGCATCGAGCATCAATGAAAAGGTGACATTTCGCTGACATAGTGAGTGTCTTTACCCCAAAAACACAGTTAAAATGACCGTCACATATAAACATATCATATTTATTACAAGCGTGTGTAAACAAGCAAGTAGGCATAAAGTCATGCAAGAGTTCTATTGTCAGCAATTATTCAGCATACATACACGTTCTCGTATCCGTTTTGCGTCATGTGTTTTTATTGAAATATTGAAAATCCGTGTTCCTGTCCCACTTGCCTTAATTGTTTTATAACTGCGGTTACATGTCAATGAACTCTGACACATCATATACCCGGTTTTATTAATAACTTCAACATATATATGTGTCTATTTCTATAAAAAGTCGCGAAAAGTTTACCGTAGAATGTCCACCATAGTATTGTACTAATCTTAACTTTCGATTCATTAGTGTTGACTATATGTAGTGTTCATAATAATATGTGATAGTTGAGAATACCTAGCTACATTAGCATCAACAACCCTTCAAATATAAAAGCTTTGATTCACAACTTGTATATTTCTAAATAATTGCATGCACGAACCACATCTAGTTTCTAAACAATTTCTTGAATTAAATGGGATGGATTAATGACGGCACTCAATTATAATAGACAATATAGCCGCACAGGAAAGTGGGCCAGTGAGATGATGTTTAGCAGTCATCAGTCACACTGCAATCACAATGCAATTAGAAAGCGAATTGCACAAGTGCTGCTCGCGCTGCGGCGGTGGCGGCGGCGGCGGCGGTGCTATCAGAAGAAAGCGCGTCCAACATAGGAAAGTTGAATGCGGGGCGGCGCGCGGGCGGCGAGGGGTAGATGCGCGCACGCAGCCACTAAAGTAGTACACTTTCGATCTCAACTCGCGTCGGTGAGAGTTGTGCGAAAATGAAAGTGGTGTTGTCATTATGGTCCACTTTCCACGCTGAGGTCAAGAACCCCGCGGGTCCAGTTCCAAGCCTGTTTCCAGTTAATTGTAGGACTGCAGCTCCGTCTAGAATGTGCTCCTATGTACCTGTACTTACGCATACCAGTACCTCGTACTGTTTACTGTGAGGCGATGTAAAGATAATGTTGCAAAGATAGCACTTGTGCATATGAGGTCGTGTTAATCACAGAAGCTTTTTCGTCATAACATTGCGCACCTTTAGTTAATTAAAAACATAATATTTCCCTCACTTTCAAATGTTGTTTGTTGTTAATTAACTGTCCTGCTCTAGAGACAGCAAGAATTTCGTATCGTGGGAAATAGAAATCAAGTTTTGAAGCTGTTATTTGTGATAGCTACTTACTTATCTGTTATCTGACATAATGTGTGAGAGTAAAGTTTAGTAATGTTAATTAATGGATAAAGTTATGGGGGTACTTCATTATCGACATGTGGAACGTTTGTTGGAAGCCTTCGTAGTGACACTATCGAACTTGCTGGAACTGGAAAGTCGCGATGGTCGCTCCTTATGTTTATGTAACAATGCTTTGCTAAACCTTCTGTTTACTTAGTAACTTGTACTCGTATTTCATTCACTTTTAGTTTTATTTCTACGCTGTCGTTTGTATTCAATAAGATCTCACTTAACCTAGAAAGTTTACGAATTTGAGTGCTAAATAAAAGAGAGCATCTAGTTCATCGTGTAGTAAGTGGGTCACTATCAAGCTATGAACATTACACACAGATTAACAGATTTACATTTGTGAAGTCGCGGAAAATTCATCTTTGTTCAAAATGGGTGTCATTTGAATGCATAGATCGGTGATACCAGTGCAGCATGAATGTAGAACGAGGGTTGCAGGGGTGCGGTGTGCGGCCGGCGGGGGTTTGTGCCGGGGGTGTGTGCGAGGTAGATGACCGCTGCTGACGTCAGCACGACCTGATGCTGCCCGGCTTCAGCTTAACCCGAACTCTGACCTCTTGCACTGATGTTTGCATATTTTATTTAAACGCGTATGTAGGGACCAATGATTGCTGTTTCAGTTGTTGTTGCACAACTGCCACTCCTATTGTGCTAGGAATAAGTTTCAAATTCGAAGCAACAAGAAATAATTAATTGATGCTGTATTTGCTGAGCTTTGATTACAAGCTATTTAATTTAATGTTGATTGGAGTAAGATAAACGTTATTATAGTTAGACTAAATACTAAATAGTACGCACAAAGGTAACCCGCGTCCACTGTTAGTCGATTAATGTTGTAGCTACTAATTTTGGTTTGTTTCTATGTGTAGAAAAAACAACTTGTTGACTTATAATTCGTTTTAAAAACGGTTCGTTTCACTGCTGAAACTTCAGTACCTAACGTCGCTGAAAATGTTTACACAATGTTGTGTCCTTTTGACGATAGAAGAAAAAACGTTGAACAATAAGTATACCTACTGTGTTGAAAAACATAAAACAAAGTAGGTAACTCCCCGAAGTTTCAGATTCTATAACTTACAAAATTCTACGGACACCGTTCACAAGGTTACACATTCCTGTAGTTGCTCCGCACTTCAGCGCGCTCATACGCCCGACTTACCAAAGATAAAAGATTGTACGTATCCTAAGTCGTAAATTCAAACTTTAAAAGCGTCCGTTCATTATTGAAAGTCGTAAAGCCGTAATATTTACAGCTGGTAATAATGCACGGTCAGAGCAAGTCCTAGTGTAATTGGTCGCCTTGGCCTATAAACTGGCCACTCGGCTCTGCTCACGAATCAGTCGCCAATTCTAGATTTAGGTTTTCAGTTCACTGGCTTGTTGGCATTTCCGATCTTCACATGTTACGATTTTAGGCATTTTTGTGCTGTCCGTGTTTCTTTTCGTTCGAATTTGAATACAGTGACGGAGGATCAGTCTATAGACGTCGATTTGTAGACAGTTGGCATAATTTGTGTGATACTGATAAATATTGAAAAATAAAGATAATAAAGAATTTATGTTTTGAACTTATATTAGGATTCATAATATCTCAATTAGTTTATTCGTTAAAGCTATAAACACATTCTAAGCTGCTATGACAAAAGCTAAAGCCGGATAATTAGAACTAATTTTGAATTGTACATTTGCCATGAATAGAATCAGCGTAACAAGTTGCTAATCTTCTAATAAGACAATGCAAATGCAATAAACTGAACGACATTAAAAGAAAAATACATTAATGTTAAACGTGGAGTGGACATGGAAAACCTTGTCGACTGATACAGACATAAAAGATATTATCATTTGATGTCTTCGTCTCAATAGCCCTGTAAGCATGAAACCAAAAACGAGACCGGTACCGAAGTCAAGGGTTGATGTATCCTGGTACCGGTACTGATACCGAGACCGAGATCGGTGTAGTAAGGGTTGTTCGGGGCGGGCGGGTGCTAGGCGGCCGGCGGCGGCGGCGTAGCGGCAAGCGCCGCGCGCCATTCGCGCTGACGCCGCCGCCGGCCGCACGCGCCCCTTCCGCGCGGCTCATGCGTCTCCCGCTCCCAGACATGACTGTGACCGAGTGCCTGCGCCAGCCGCCCCAGCGGCCCCCCCCCACCGACTCCGAGGTGCTGCTCGGCCGGGTCCTCGCAGGTGAGCCTCAGCTGATCTCCTGTCACCTGTCAGCGCAACCCCACTGTGACATGTTACTGTGCTCATGTGCTGTGAATGCTTGGATGATCCTCACGTTTCTGTGTACCTTCAGGGCTTTTTGGTTTTGCCAATTCAATGTTATGATAACAGTGATTTACACAAACGTTTCTATTATCGAAGTCATTTAGCAGTTGGTGTTGTAATATTTGTTTAGTGTTATGTATTATTAAATAATAATAGGAGGTTAAAAGGATAGAATAATGTCCTTTTCACTTTCCTGCGAGGCGGGCGAGCGCGCGGGCTGTGCGGGGCGCGCGGCGTCGCTCGCGGATCTAGGTCAAGCGGAGTTCGTTGCCCTCGGCCTTCCCGGCTATATTCGACGTCGCTAATC
>NDFZ01005050.1:108431-134528 GCA_002192655.3 Mamestra configurata
ATCTGATCTGCGCTCGCGTCATATCGCGCGGACCGCGGACCTCTCGTCCAGGCACACTCGGCGGAAAATACCCATCGTTTCAACATAACAGCTTTGTGAAATGACTAACTAAAACGGTGCTTTGCCACAGGATAAAATTTGCGTCATTTGCACATGTTGCACTTGCCTACAGCAACCGTGCATACAGTTACTGTGCCAGACATTGTAGGTTTACATTTTTTAGAAGGTCACCAACCAGCTGTAATTTACGTCTATGTTGTTTTGGACATAATAATTAATTAACAAGTAACTGTACAGCGAACCGACCACGACCATATTGTATGGAGCCCAATTACCCATGTTCTATAATCCGCGTTACATTTCTCCGGTAACCCGCTAACCCGCGGCTCACCGAACCTAAACTTGGAGAAGAGTGCCGAACATTGTGTTCATTACCTCATTTTTTATACGCGACCCGTTCATGTACTTAAACATTGTCCGTAATTTCAACTAACTGATTTTTTATACTAATACTGGGTCATGACTAAGTTCGATGTAACTTTTCATTCGCTACCAAGAATAGATAGTTTAATTGTGATATATTTGTAATTTTGGATGTACGATTACCGCTACGCTACGCTATTTTGGGCCAAAACTACCTGGTTAGGATTGCCAATTAATATAAGCATAGATCTGCTAAAACAGACCAGTAAGTGGTTATGTAAGATATGTGTTTGAACAAATTTAGGACAACTCACCGAAAAGTTGTTTCACTTTTTAGCACATTTTACTTAGCCAACGAGGAACGACGCCAATAGTTAGTAACTGTTATATAACAATTTACGCTACACGACAAAAAGTACATACTTGAAACACATAATTTGTTTCAAACGGATACGGTAACATTGGAAACATAATAATTGGCATTTTACTAGAGTACATAGGTACGAAGCTATATAGACCAGAGACCTTTATTTGAATGTGTGCCATCTATCAATTGAATTATTTTGCCTTGGAAATATGAACGCACCTTGAATCTCCCACTCATTGACTTTACATCGATGTTACTTTACTACGTCATCGAAATTTCTGTATATTTTTATTTTCATCGTTCTACAATCTGACCCAGAAAAACGTCTGTTGTCTGTTTTTCAAATTAGGTACGGATTCCATTCACTGAAATTATATTTCATGGGTTTTGAAGCAACGATGGCAACATGGAGTACTAAAATATTTGATAGATAGGTATCGTGATAATCACGACCAATAATAGATAGTTTTTGTAAAACGTGGCAATTAACTGAAGGTTCATCTGAAACGGTCATTGCCACATCGGTATGTTAAGATTAGTCATCTTGTCTTACTCATATGTACAGCTACAACAGTCTGTCGCAACTGTTTAATTTTATTCAGAAGTCACACTTTAATGTACCCGAAACTACAACGATGCCTTTTCTTATTAAAATAAATTTGCATGTAGGGGCATTCGAGAGCGCGTTAGCAATCGTTACGCTGACTGTAGCCGCTGATGATTAAGTATAGTGGGTCATACCATGAGTCAGTGCTGACCTAGATGCGGCAGGCTGTATCGACGGTGAGCGGGAGCGCGGCCTACGTGCTCTAAATACTGCCAGAGTAGGTTAGGGAGCGAGGTCGACGACCTCAGCCCTGCCTACCCGCCGAACTTTCCGGGCCATCCGAATTGTGTGCCCTACTGTGTCGGAATCGGCTCACGGGACCCCGATGTTTATCCAGACAAATTACTTTTATATACTTTTTTAAGTAGGATTGCATTAACGTTCCTATATAGAATTAGCTAACACGCCAATTTGTCTTGTACATATATATTAGTAGTTAGTTAGTATAGTAGTAGTAGTTTTGCTTTAATATAAATGACGCGAATTTAAGAATAAGAATAAATTTATATAAAAAGAAAATATAGATAACAAATTGTGTGTTATGGCGTTTAGTTTATTTAAAAAATAAGTATAAAACAATTTTCAAAGGCTTCCTTGGCACTAAGCTTGGGCTGTCCCGCAGGAAGCTTTAAGGATTCCTATGCAGTTACAAATTATTAATAAGTAGGTATACACAGAATAACGAAAATAACAATATTTCTAGAAACTAAGTATAGGTACAATAATGAGCAATACAGATTTATCTAAACGATACTTTAATTAATCTTAAAATTAGGAACAGTATTCTAATATGAATTATTTACTTTGTACAGTATTAGCCTCTTTGTACGTTGTAGGTATATACAGCTTTGCACAATTGTGTGGAAATAATCTGTTAAATGTAAAAATAACCGTTAGACTAGCACACAATGCCAGTCCAATGCCAATGACCAGAGCTTGCTTTGTTGTAGGTAACCAATTTAGTTGACAAATATTTAGTTTGTAGATTAGATTTGTTAAAATTTTACTACATGATCAAATAGATTATGCTAATAATGGTACCTACGCTACTTCTAGCTACGATTGATAAGATGACTACGATGTCTTCTGAGATATGAAAATAACAGCCTTAAAAAATTTTGTTTAATTTTCGAAACCAGTCTTTTCCCACAATAGGATAACATATTTTAAAAGATTTGATTACTGGACATTGGGTTAATAGTGTACATAAAAAAAACAAGGAAACTAAACTGTCTACAACGCCATCTAGCGTCGAGTAGAACGTTGGAAACAGTTTAGATAGATGTCGCTAGCTTCCCGCGCTTAAACGAAAACATTCAGCTATGTCATAAAGTAGATTTTTTTTCTTTGTTGTTATACAATTTATAAAACTGTCTGTTGATGACCAATATAACAGAAGTTACGTAAAATAGTTGTTTACTAGCAAATTATTCTCAGACTGTTCAAAAAGTAATTCAAAAGGATTTTTTTTATTATGTTTCGCTGTGTCGTAATAATTGGACAACAAAAGACGTAGGTACAAACAGCATGTTCCTATAAAATAAAATAACTGAAAAGAAAAATCAGTAAATTCGCACTGTAGTTTAATACAATGGACTCCTGATTTCCATAACTTAAAACTTACATCTGAGCCCAAACATAAGCTGAGACCTAAAAATAGCCGGCGCTGGTTAGGCCGTATGGACAGAGCCGTGGGGTGGCACAGGGTGGAGGAGGCGCCGCTTGGCCGTGAACTGCGCCGAACCCTCGCGCCCACGCCAGGCCGCTTCCTCCGCGCTCCGCAAACAACATTACCTGCTGCCATTTAAATTACTTCAAGTGCTCCCAGATAAGATTAGATCTTATAAATTCTTGTTAGAATGTCTATTTGTGGAAAAGAATATTAAACATAACAGCTATCCCAGATTGCGTTAATAATTTAATGATCCTCTGACTGACTCATAATAGTTAGTGCCATAAACAAGCTGAAAAACCAGTTCAACGACCTTTTGTTGTTCTTTATCTGATAAAATTAAATGGAAGATCCAGCCAGAATAAACATTATTATCGAAACAATATCTCTTAATATTTAATTAAAGTGAGCAATTTTAGAAAGGTTACTTAATAATCATATTTCACAGCAAAACCGTGGGCTTTAAATTATCGCCGGTCGGGAGGGTGTAGAAGGGGGTTGTCCATTGACGTCACGGGAGCGCATGCGCGCGGTTCGCCCACGCGCTCTCCCTACGTTCACCGCTCGCTTTCGCGCCAAACCGCTGTTGGATGTCGCGCCGGTTATAACCTAACACACACTAACTTAGACCAAATATTTTATTTTAAACTTTAATCAAACACCGATGTTTTATCATCATGGAATCTAATAGTGACAATATTCAGCTGCAACGGGAACCAGCAGGTGAGCATTACAAGTATTATTGAATATTTTAGTGACCTTTTGAACTTGAAATATAAGTAAGCGGTCATTGAACTTTGCTCTTTGTATGTTCGTTATCGAGTTCTTCACTCTGATCTTGAATTGTGTAACTTATTCGTTACAGTTATGTGCGTGTTAATTACATACAAATAAATTTTTAAAACTTAATAAAATTTGCGGGTGATAAGAACCTGCAAACTAAAATAGATATCTACTTAGTCTAAACAATTATTACGTATCACTAATGAATTTTAAATCTGATTTCAAAACTGTATCATAATATGTTTTGTTTTTAAATGAACAAGTCTTTTTCAACGGTCGCGGTCTAGCCACGTCTATACTATGCACATTGTTAGTAAAGTATCTAAAACATTTAAAAACACATTGGTAGTATTGAATTCCAAGGTTTGAGGAAGCTTTCGGACATTTGTTAAATATAGCGTGTGGCCTAGAATGCGTATAGTTAGCGCGTCATGGTCATAAACGTCAATTTTGTCTGGGATGGTAAGATCGATTTGAAAAAACACGCGATCACAAAACTCTTGCTGTAAAAATTGATAGTTTCGTTCGTACTCAGAAATTCTTGTTAGAAAAACCCTGATTTTGTCTGACGTAAAAACCCCTTGCTTATCAGCCGTCAAATTCAAACAAGCAGCTAATGGTACTACTAAAGGCTGTGAGCACATAGGTAGGAGGTTGGTGCGTGCGTGAGTCATCCGTGTCCCGACCGGAACCCGGCAAGTCAGCACCCTACACGCCGACGATCACCCCGCTCCTTTGCACGCATGCATACATTGCGTACTCCATTGTAATGCACCAATATCCGTTCCACTTTTACGGTTATCTGCCGCCACTTGCATGCGTAAAGTGCAGTGTCACTTGTTATGGTTAAAACTTTTCATTCTTGCCGACTGGACTGCCGTATTTGGCGGGATTTCCGGCGACTGCAATCGTTCAGTTTTGGTTGTCCGGTTTACTTTGTAATAAAACCAAGATGTTAGAGCTGTTGTAATTTTTATCGTGCATAAGTTCATGACAAATAACTGAAATATTATTAGAAACAAACCAAAACTTTCAAGAGTTGTTAACTCGGCTAAAGTTGTAAATGGTGTAAATAGTTCAAACTCCACACAAGCCAAGCTGCCATTAGAGTAGGTCGTTAGGTAATAAAGAATTGTAAGTAGTCGCTACGCAGGCTGAAGCGCTGAATAAAATGGTTTCAGAACTCAAAAGGATCGTTTTCTCCGCAAGGATCTTTCCTTGTCATGTAAAACTCTCCTTTGACGGCAGTCTGTGCAGTGATACAGAATACGTGTTTGTACTGCGTGTGCATCAGCATTTCAATCTTCTTCAGCTTTGAAAGTCTTCTTTTCAAGTAAACTTTTTATGTAAAGAGAGACTCGACGGCGCACTACACAACTTCACATAGAAAAAATAGGTGTGTGCCTAAGTGTGCGTGGAGTACGCCGCACTACGATATGTACTTAGAGAGTGCATCGCTCCCGGGCGCCGGTGTCGTCGCACTGCATATAGGCCAGTGCACGCGAATGCCCGGACCCCCCTCCCGCCCCGAGCCGTCGCCGCCCCAGCCCCCGCTGCACTTCGCGATTTTCCATTTCCATCGTATCGCCCGTTCGCTAATTCCAGCGGTTGACTCGTGATGTCGTAACGCGGGGAAATTTCTCAGGCCTTTCTCCGAGCATGACTCTGCCGCAATGACGTCTTCCGGTAAAGGGCATTCACTGCTCATAAGTTTGACATTAATAAACTTGATCTGTAACATTATATAACAGTTTGGAATTTTGTTAGAGCTGCACCTTGCACGTTTTTGGATTGTTTACTATACGGTGCTGCTGTTTTTAATAAAATATTTTAGACTTTGCTTTAATGTGCTTTTGGAACGATAAACAGACCACATTAATATTCTCAGATTAATTAAACTTGTTCTAAAGAAACTTTAGCCTAAAGCCTAATTAGTTTTGACTATCAATATCAGAGCAAATTCTTTCCGGGCATGATTAGAAGAATAAATGAAGTGTTATATTATTTATAAAACAAAAAAGAAACAAGAGCCATAATTTCACAAAGGAGGTGGTTGACTAATGATCTTTTATAAATAAAGAAAGAAGTAGGACAAAGATATGTGCAGTGAGCTGTCAATTTATATTAGGCTCGTTATAATGCGGAAGGTCTATCGGTATTGCGAAGAGCGCCTGTGCCCTGTCGAGTGTGGGTTCAAAGCGCTCGCGGTGGCGCGGGTAAACAACGTCGTAAGCGCGCCGTCCCGAGGCGCAGTTACGCCTGTACGGTTCCGAGCCCCCGGATGTAGTTACAAGTTCCCGCGGTCGTTGCCCGCTGCGTGCACGACTCCCCTATATCGGCTAACTGTGGCGCGAAAACTAAAAGCGTGCGCGCGACACATATTATGTGCTTTCATACCTCACACATGCGTTATGCGTTTCAGACGTTATATTATATAGTTTTCAGTTGGGTATTTTCGGAAGCGTTTTTCTGCTTCTGGAAAACCGTTAAGATTGTAGTCTTGTTTAAGAAATCCTTTCGGAAATTCTAATTGGGGACTTTAGTGAACAGATTATCAGATTCCAGTTTAGTCTAACAAAGATTTTCAAGTTGAATATCGCAAGACCAATTAAAGTTATATTATGTATCATGAGTTCATGACATCATCGTGCATCACATTGATGACTCATAAAGTCATAAGAAACCCAGTAAATAAATAAATATTTCTGACAATTACAAATAATTCACATACAGTAAGAACTTGTATCAGTAAAACGAAACTTAAAATGGCGAATAGTTTAATAATTTTCTAAAATATCGGCTGAAAATTATTTTCCCACGTTTTAACATTGAAATATTAATAACTTACAAATCCAGATGGGATTGCGTGAACACGGAAGCGGTTGGGTGCCGTTAGCAGTAACTGTATGAGTGCAGTCTAGAACAATCCTGCGCAGGCACGCCTAGTCGCCTAGGTTCCAGGGACATGTCCTGAATTATGAACAGCCTGCGATTCAGCCATATTTCGACCGTAATGACCAATCGACTAACTGTGCATTTTATTACGATATTGGCTATCCTTATTTTAGCCGCGTAATATTTGCAATAAGCCGCGGCAGTAACCTATTCATCAGGCACAATCCAATTACGCGCACGCCATGTGATGCGAGGCTGTGTGCAGCTGTTTACTACAAAACGAACATGTCGCATCTCTTATACACGTAACACCATAAATACTTCGGCGTTAATGGGTTGCGCAACGTTTTTGTGATTATTTTGGATGTACCTACTGGCACGTAACATCGCGGGCGTTACTTGAACCTAGCGTAACGCATTTTTGTGGCATAGGAACTTGAATATCTGCTCTGATCGTGCTACGAATCATCACAGTGGTGAGACTCATCGGTGTTTACAAAAGTAGTATTTGGAAAACATTAGGTGGGGGAGGGTTGTGTTGTGCGTTGGGGTGCACGCGACGGCGGCGGCGGCGGCGGGTGCTAGGGTTAATGACCGGCTGTCGTCGCACTGTCGCGCGGGTGTCGCGCAACACTTGGTGACTCCACTTCAGTATGTACGTGCTCTGCACGCGATCTAATCTACAATATCTATAACAAGTTTATCACCATTTAAATAGATCGTTAACATTTTGAAGCTAGCCTCCCTGGACGATCATACATATTTATAGAACGACGCCATGTGGTTATTGATTTCATCCGGTATTATTGACCTCTACAATATCGCCTCTCCAAATGAACAAATCCATATTTCTGTCTTCAGCGGTAGTTATCTCCCGTTTTTTTGCAAAGCTAACCTTGCTACCATACAATAAAGATAAAATTGGAGTGATACGATCTCTATCATACCATGATAGTAGATTACCCCGGGTGACGTAAACGGCGTCCTTGGAGCGAATCTACAAACACAATTGTACAAATATCTGCCATGAGTGGGTCAGTCACCCTCGACGCCGCCGCGGCCTGCTCCATCGCGATACATCGCCATCGCTACAGCACGCTGTAATATACGTATAGATCATCAAACAGTCTTGATGGTAAACTATAATGACTCTTATTTCTTAAGCTTATATCGTAGCGTAGCTGCGTGTAGGTGACAACTAAATTAATGACAAAAATAACTCATAAAACAATGCGTGAGCCACACAATCTACTATTTACGGTGTTGGTAATTTAGCAACAATGGATTATTTTCCTACGAGACCGTGATTATAAAAATATTCTACATAATATGTTTTGAGCAATTTGAAAGTTTTTTCCACGTAATCTGATTCATACGATGATGTTGTGCATAGACGTGTTCCACTCACTACTTTATGGTGTCCCTTTGAGTGGTTCGCGCTTTTCAGTCATTCACTTTAATACATACAGTTCCATTTCACCGGGGTGTCATCACTCTTACGCACTCATTTGCATACTCATTCATTCTTAGACGCTCATTACGACGCATGTATAGAACACAATCAATTATTTTCAGTCATTTTGTTTGAGGACGTTGGCTCACATCGGTGTCTCAGTAGAGTAGTGGACGGGTGGACACGCCATGTGCGGGTACGTTGTCTTGTCGTTGGTACGTCAAGCACTGACTCATGACAGTTCACTAAGAAGTCCATTGACACGGACCTTTTGATACATTTCTGTGTAGTTAGATACATGTCCACGAAATAAACCCCGTATGCTTCGGCTACAGACAAACTCGACCGTTGTAGAGAAATCTACTGCGAAAATTATTGCTACAAAGAAACTATTTAGTTAGCAACACTGAATATGTAATATTTGTATGGCTTTTATACGTGGCAGAGGCGTTCTATAAGTGAAAAACTGGTTTAGTATTTTGGTAGATGTATAATAAATGGAAATGCATAACCTTCACCTTACACGACTGGCACCACGAGTGTCTCCATATAGCTGGCGTCAAAGAAGTTTGGTTGAAATAAACAAAGGAACAGGCCACACTGTATTATCAGTGACATACATTGCTAGCTCGATAGCATAGCTGCGATAAGCTGAACAAAACATCGCTTCGGTACAATGACCCAGAATTATATAAAAATGTCCTCGATTTTGATAACGCTGTGACAATGACATTTTATTACGGCCTCGAGCTATTATTATTATTGCTTATATTTTATCAGGAGTGGCATATGTATCTTATAGCGTCAACACATCACATTTTTATAAATTTAAATTATGCTGTACAGGAAGTAGTTGATACGTCACGTTGTGCGCCATACTACTAACATTTTGCAGTGCTGATGATAACAGATATTAGTTATTCAAATTGACCGATAAATGTTGTAAAGTGGACATTAAATTAATTGATTATATCGCAGTTATGTTAGCATTAAAGCGATTAAAAGCTTTCTAGATAGTGCCTAACCACAACAGGACTAATATTTTCTTACTTATTATGATCACATGTTACGCTTTTTGTCTATTTGGCGTTATGTGAGGGAGCTGCACCATGCCACCGTCGCTCGGTGCTAATTGGGCTGCATCGCGGTGCGTTGACTCTGGCCTGAAAATGTTGGCCGTAACGTTCCACGAGCGGATGTCAACTTTCTCGCGGTTACGTAACGCGGAGAGATGTGAGCACTAGAACGTTCGGAGTCATCGACCACGGCCGCAGTTACGAAACAGCGCTGCACACCACACTGCACCGGCCACCTAATATAGTGAACTCATATTAACATGTGTTCAATGCAACACTGTTGTAAGCTAAGGCATTTGCTAAAAACACTACAGTTGCGCACAAGTTAATAACTAAACGACACATGTTGTTAAATTAAAAAGTTCAAATCTTGTTAAGCCATAAATCGTATCGGTGTAGGAAATTGTAATTACATGCAACATATACTGCCCCCAGGTAGTTGTCCTTACTTAGTTGCGGGCGGGATAGCCTGGCCGTGGTTATTAATGTGTGGTATATCAGGTGCGAGTGTGAGCTAGAGCCAGCCGTCAGCGTAAGCTAGACTATTTGAAGTATAAATTGGTAGTATAGTGTAGTTGGCAGGAGGCGGTGGGTCGTCGCTCGGGCGCGAGGTCATCGGCGCGGCGCCGCTCAACTTACAGCTTTCACGGCGGCGACGAACTACTTCAACAAATTTTACTAAAACACGTCTTCAAGACTAGACACGTATTGCGTATTTAAAAGTAATACATTCTAAAGTATACAGTCGTCACGGATTTTTAAAGTAACATAGTTATAGAGGTCAATATCAAAACAATATTACTATTTATTCTGATAATGAATTATTTATTGTTTCTGTTTACTTTCTTCCTTATCAGTTTTGTAGGTCAGTATGTACGGGCATATCATTATTTGGGTGTGGTGGTGAGCACCCTTTCCTATCCCGGTTATCTCGAGACCACAATTTGAAGTTTTGGATGCGAGTTTACAATATAATCCATACTTGAAGCTTTTCGAAGAAAGCTGTTATGTCATACAATAATAAATTTCTAGAAGTAAAAGTGAAATAAATTAATTATTGGAGCTAATATCAATTAGTTTTTCTGTTTATTCTAAATTCTTATAATGAATTAATTACAAATTCTTTCATTGGGTTGTCTAGAACAGAACGTTATCAATGTAGGTATATGCTATTTAGTTGTATCGGTGTCTGGTTAAGTGGTTCCAGTTGGTGTGGCACGATCGACAAAACTGGTTAGTTATTCCTTTTTTACCCCATATTGTATGTGGAGCGTGACAGTTTACGTGATCATTAGCAGGTTGAGAATTAAGATATCGCAGGGCACACACGGCACAGAAGTGAAGGGGTCGAGTGCACGTCCATGACACGCCAGCAATTATAGGTACGGAGGCGTCATTGAACCCGCGTTATTGCGAAACAACGGAAACCAGTCCAGCACCGCCCTCTCCCCCTTCCCGCACGTCGCGATCCCCTCCTACACACCTGCTGCGAATTTTTAAAATCCTAGATTATAGTTGACATGCGACTAGCTCCTACCCGACGTGATTGGCATGTCCAGTTGGTTACATCACTAGCCCCTGCAGTCTGCAAATACCGAGCTATTATTATTTTTCAAAGTTTTTATTTAAACAATAAACATGATAGCCACTCAATAAAAAACAATTTTGGATAATTTGCGATAAATAAGTTTTCTAAATGCTTTGATTAAATAGAAATCTTACGTAATTCTAATAGTCATGCGGAGAAAGAAGCTAGGATTTCTAAACAATTAATGTGAATGTAATTCTTTATAATATTTTAGAATGCAACTTTCAAAAATAAAATTGACTTAATAAATTTTAGCTTCACCATGTTTAACAACAAACAGCGGTCTGAGTTTGGCACCGTCGAAATAATTTCAACTCCTGATCGGGCAAATAGTTGTGTGAAGTATTTCCGCAGCAGTGAGTGTAACTTGCTGTCGGTACCGCGCCTAGCAGCGACCTATAAAGATACGTGCTTGATTGTGGTGCAGTCAGGGACAACGGCCGGACTGCCTCATTCGCGAGAATCGCAGGTAGGCTAAGGGGTTAAAGAACTCCATTGCACTATATCAAATACCATTGAACTCGCTCCGTCCCGCTCGCTCGCTGCAACCCGCTGCATCGCTTGCACCGTGCGAATCCTGTCTGATTACGCGACACGCATGCGTATGACATTATCTACTAGTAACTATGGTACACGTAAACCGGTATATGGACGTTACCTATGTGACTATGTGCTGTCCAGTGCCTAGCCACATGCACTAGGTATTCTATATAGGAAAACGAATATATACTGACTGGCAAGTTTTAGTGCACGCGCAACAGCACGTGACGGGAAAATTGCCTCAGATCTGATTAACAGGACAATGCAATGTAGCGCAACTTTAGTGTGGGAAAATATTTTGGTCAGACCAGTATGTGCGTTCCTCTGCGTAGAATCAATTCGGTTTTAAATGAAATCATCATTGCAATCATAACGCAGTGCAACATAAAATAAAAAGTTGTTTTGATCAAAACACTTTGTTATGACTATGAAGCGCATCGTAAAACATTAAATATTTCATAAAACATCAAAATGATGGATTCTGTAAGCTAAATCGATGTTATAACGTTTAGAAACTCGAGCCACCTGTTACATAATCGGTATAAGCTGAGCTTACGCTGTGTCGATAATCAAGTTTAACGAGTGGAAAGTTCACCGAGGGCAACGACATCAGACGACAGTGTCGGCGCTTTGTCGCGCAATCGCCTGAAAATCGTGCTAATTTGTGTAACACTCGATCGCGTGATACCGCAGCTCGCAGGTGACGTACTCGAGCACCCGTGAACCAGGAACCAAGCGCCGAAGATCAAGTTCCACGGCCGTTGACTGCGACATGTGCACGCCGCCGCCGACGACGGTAGCCACTTCTTATTTTCTACTAGAATGTATTACACACCCATTACGTCATGCTGGCATGAACTCACATGCCACGTCAAGAAAAAACAAATATCTACCTGAAAGCACAAACAAGTGGTTAAACAAAAGAGTGGCCAAAATCGTTTTCGATGAATATGTAGCCAAAAACAAACAGATTTGATATTTTTTTTGTGAAAAACACGAACACTTTTTGGCGCGTCAATAATTTGGCAGACAATAGCGATAAATTCAAGGCGAAATGATAAAATGTCATTGAACTTGATAAAAATAAATTAATTCTACACGTACGTAGTTCGTGTTTGTTAAAAAGAAAGTACCTACATGATGCATCATTGTTAAGATATTTTTTGGAACAATGGACGATAAAGGGCAACATTAAATCATCAAGTCATCCCTGATCACGTTACCGGCCAGATATGTTGGCAAGGAATTTGTGAGACATTGTACGTATAATTTAAAATAATCGTGCCGCGGCTCACGTGTAGCTCGGCCCCGTAACCGATGGGCCATTTCCCCAAATTGTGGTGGTCGCTTTTCCCAGAGACCTCGACGTCGACTGCAATACTGGCATAGTGACCACTCTCTCCCGCTCCATTTCATTCCGCCCGGCCTACGAAGCGTAGCAGTGGCGTAGCAGGCGCGTAGAACCTTCGTAGCACTGGCTAATGTCGTAGTAATGCCTACGCAAGTTTACGTAACATAAAAGATCTGGATCCCTTGAATTGATTCTAAAGTTCAAGAGCAACGTGACCATAAATTAATTCTTCTTTTATAAGAAGTTGCTTTACAATCAATGAGTACCGAATATAAAATGTGCCTCTCCTCTAATATTTTAAAGCAATCTCTGACTGAACATAATTATCGTAATGAATTAATTAAGTATTCAAAATAAATGTATCAAGTCCAACATCATGAGAAAAAATAAGCATATCAGTGCGTGACCCTTATGTATAAAGATAGCATTAGATTTACATGCGGTATTGAACTTTTGGCAGTCTACGAGTCTATTTCTCAATTCAAGGCTATTTCTAATTTCCATTTATTGCGTCTTTACAAAGTTTTCAGGAAAAACATCATTTTAAATACTATTCTTGTAGCTCTTAACCACAAAACAAATTCTTAGAAAACAATAAACACTTAGTGATGTTTGCATAGGTATAAAGTAGGCTGATTGGGAGATTAAGAGTTCAAAGACAGGTCTTTTATCAGTGAAGTGCCGAATTAGGAATGGGTAGCGCTGTCAGCGGATCACGTGTAGTAGGCGGTTGATAATGTAAGTCATGCTACATGGTACGTGTAGAGATAGGTGGCGCGGCGGGCGAGGAATACGGCGGCAGTTCGGCACTTGTTTACCGCGATGCTCGCAGACCTTGAGATTCGGCAGCGGTCAGTGGCCCGAGGCCTCGCACACAAAATATAAATCTTATTATTACCCGCCGACCTCGCCGCCTCGTAGTCGGTTCCTCACCGGTTGTTCTATTACTAATCGCAGAAATTTTATCCGGAAATTACTCATTCGCCATTTGAGTCGAGTTTTGCCTGTTTAAATACTTGAAATATTGTAACCTCAAAGACGTATTTGATTTGTGCGAATTATTGAATAATACAATACGATATTAATATAATTCAATGTCAAACTAGCAATGTGAAGGATGAATGCTTTTAAATGAATAATATATAGGTAATTTTAGTGGTAGTTGGCAAATATTGTGAGTCAGACGCCCAAGGGTCTGTGTGATCCGAGGCACATTCGTGTCAGAAACAAGCTGCGGCTTCCTTGTTAATACGTGATTTTATAGATTTTGCAAGTCCTTTCCTGCATAACGACAATACATTTATTGAGCATGAGTTGACACGATTAAATTAGAACAATGTCACATGTTTACGGAACGCTAAAAACGTGACGAAAGGACTATGCCACACTCGGTGAATTTGATGCAACTTTGATATTATGCGTGTCTTTTCTCAAAGAACAAAGTTGATAAATGTGTCTTGTTATTTTCACATGCGATTCATTTTTCACATTATGGTTCGTTGACTTGGTGTTTGCATGTGCTGGTAGCCGAATTGCGTGTCTGCTCACTGCTGTGCCTGCGCCAGTGTGCGTGGACATTCTTGTGCTATATAGCGGCCGTGTGTGCTCGTTACAGCACGGAGATGTGAAGTAACCACGTCTGTGTTGCTTATTGGCGATTTGGGAGGCGGCTCAAGGACGCCCGCCTCAAGTTCAGTAGCCACCTTCGGCAGTGAACGACATCATTTCGTGCGTTGACCCTACCGTTTCCTGTGCCAACTGGAGAAATACTCAATTTATCACTTAAAATTTCTGTTTAATAGTAATTTATGCGCACCATTTAATCGACTTTGACTTAGAAACAATACCTTAATTAGCATATAAAGTGATACGTAGAGTGTGAATGGCCTCGTTGTTTGCCTCGACTCAAACCATAAAAATAACGACCACTGTTAAATCCATTGTACTTTTTCCTGGCTATCAGTTGAAGCTATTGTGAACAGCTTATTTAAATTTCGATCTAGACTTGGTTTATACTTTTAGAAGTTAATGCAAAGTAGCTACAAAGTTTGATTTTCCTTGTTACAGGTAAGTGTCACCGACCGAGTACCGACGCCGTCCTCTAGTTGTTCGCGAGGAGGTAAAGTTAGCTCGCTTGATATGATTGCACATAATGGTTTGTTCTCGTTAGAGCACAATGCACCAGGTTGCAGTGCTGGAGTCAGTCACCCCGTCCTAACGGGGCTCGCCCTATGGCCGCGCGGCCTCCCGGCTGCCGTCATCACGCCGCGATTGTCGTGCAATCGTGCTTACTAATGCCAACTGGACTCCATACGCATACATAATATTATGGACATTCGCATCGCCCCTGCGCCACGCCTATTCACAATGCACATTGAGGAAAGAACAGAAATTCTCTCGCCAGAATGAGTCGCCAACATTGTGTTACAAGCAATGTCCAATTGTCCAGGGGTCCGGGGCGCCTTTGACCACGAATCACTAACACAAAACATAAGTCATTATTTGGGTGCTCATTACTTGAACTTACCACATACAAAATTTTCGTTAAGTTTCGGAATTCCAAGGGTCTGAGCCATTGTTGTTTCTTACGCCAAAAAGGTTTTTTTCTGTGTTCCATAGGGACTCTTATCTAAGTAGTTCTGGCCTGGCCGAATAAAAAAATAAAATTAATATAAGCGATATATCAAACATGTTAATATCAGTTTTTTAGAGAATCTCAAACTAAAACCTAAATTATGAGAATACAATATTGTGAAAATATTGCACGGTATCCCGCTGATATTTAATCATTTAGACGAATATTTGTAAGGGCATCCCTCGGCCGCGATATCGTTTAGCGTCGACACAATACGTCTACGATCTGGGAATGTCGGTTACGAGCCGAGCTAACAAAAGGAAGTTAAAAAACTTTTCTAAAAGATTCAATCCTAGCATTTTTTGTCGTCGAAAAGGTTTCGATTAAACAATCATTTAAATTTTTTCACCATCTCAGAAGAGTTAGATATCGCGAAACTTGCACAATAATGTATCCCGGCAAAAAGTTGGACTTTACCTGTTCGTGAAATCCGAGATGAAAAGAAAGGGTAGGTCGATCGAATCGCATCGTGATTTTTTTAACAATAGGAGAACACCATTCTGCTTGCATTTTTTACGCGGATACTAAAAATTTTCAACCTTTGAAATCAATGTTGAAAGGAAGTTAGGAGTAAGGGTTAGTAGATTTCTATTGATCTATTGTTTACTCGGCAGATGGTATTAAATTCGCTCGTTGCTCCTTGATCCATTGACAATATGGGTCACCATACTTACGTCCAACCAGCAACAATATCCCTTAACCTAAATCTGACTTATCCGCAGCCCATTCAAAGTATTTCACGCGACATCAAAACAATAGCCATTTTTAGCTAGTGAGAAAAGAAAAGACCCTTGAGACAATGTAACGGCACAACAACTAAAATGTCCCGCAGAGACTTTTCTACGAAATCTACATTACTTAGTGGTAATTTCGCCAGTAAATCTTTAACACAGTTTTGTTGGTCATTGGTTCTCTTTTGTTGTGGTCAAAGACTTTTATGCCATCAATGGCGTAATTACTTTTTAGGGTTCCACACAAAACCAGGAACCCTTAATTTTAGTTTCGCCATGCCAGTCTGTCTGTCTGTCCGCGGTTTAACTCAGAGACGTTTAGCACTAGAAAAGAAGAAAGTTTAAATTTGGTATGGGTATTTTACAAAGTGGTCAAATAAAATTTTTAAATATTTTTTTTAGGGTACAGCCCCGTTTCACGTATATTGGCGATGTTTTTTTTTTGTATCGTCCATCCTATGGTATGGGGTGTCGTTGGATGGGTCGGTTGTTGAGTGTGTGCGAAAACTATTTTCCATCCAAGGATCTGTTTGCGAAATATTAAGCTTTAAAGTGGTAATTTTTGTTACAGTCAAGTTCCCCTCTGCCAGCTAAACAGATGTTTGTGGAGTCGTAAAAAAAAATATGGTAGTAGCTATAGCGAATTTTAAATGAAAACTATCACAACTAAGTAGGCTTTACAAGTTAACGAGTAATAGTCGATCAACCTCTATAAAATGTACTTGGAGAAATAAAATTTCGTTCAAATTCCTCTTCAGTTACCATCGTCCTATGTGGGCCCGTTTTTAACCGTTAAACCGTGGAATCAATTAATTTATTCATAGAATCAAACAAAAAGCAATTTCTACAGTTGCCAAGCGCAAATGGAGCGTGCAACTACGGAACCCTACACTGCGCGTGGCCTGACACGCACTTGGCCGATTTTATTAAGTACAGAGCGCTGAATTCTTTATTTCTAATTCGGGTTTCTGGGCTTGTATTGTTAGAATTTCTATACAATTTGTTAAAATGTAAATCGTTATAACATGTTTCGAGAAGGTTCGTCGCCTAGGTATCAGTGTGATAGTGGAGTGGCACAGCGCACAGCGCACCGCAGCAAGAACGTGGTGCACCGTTACACGCACTTGCGGAGTTGAGTGCACGCGCGCGCGGTCGCCGACTCCACACTCCACAGTCACCAGCCCGCACTGTCGCGCTCGCCACTCCCGCACTCCCACCGTCCCAAGTCCCCAGCGCTCTTCCCGCCGCCAATATTTACCGCCCCTTCTTACCCAAACTTTATTAAGAAAACCAACAGGTTTTTTTAAGTATATGCTTACGTCATTTGTGTTGCTGGTGAAAACAAGCAACATGTGTGGAGTGGCACGCGGCGCGCATGCGTATGGCATGCGCTGGCTGTATATCACTATAATACACCGCCTCATAAAAAACACACCACAAAAGACCCAAAATATTTAAATACCAATGTTTGTGCGGATCCACTTTTTACTAATAACAAGGTGCCCGCTGCCACGTTTCTCCGCCAGCTGGGAGACGAGGAAGTGCCTCACAATGCCAACCACGCAAATTATTGATTGCCGAAAATCGAAACTGCTTTGATAATAACCAATGTGTTCTTTTTGGTTATTATAGGAAAACTTAACGTCGCCTCCAACTACCTTTAATAATACTAATGCCAAGTTGAATGACTGCTTTATTGTTATTTTTTGTTGACAAGGAGGTCACTGTGCGTAATATTACACTTGAATCCCGCTACCAAAGACTAAATTAGAAGGCATCTTGTATAGACAGCCGATTATTCTCGGCTGTAGTGTAATTATACCAATTCCAATAATGGTTATGGCATCCTACGCAAAATGGTCGTAGTAAATGACGTTAATCAGTGTAATGGAATGGACTACGGCTTGCTAAAGCTACAATACTTACCTACATCATTTGGAGGGCAGTAGTTTTAGATAGCGTATAAAATAACTAACTATCGTTTTGTACATATTTCTGAAACCACACAAACGAGAATCATATTTCCAATTCTGCTTAAAACTTTGACAGATTAATCAATGTGACAAAGTATGTATAACAATACTTTCGTACACCATGTGGAGTGTGGGGGCTCTCTAAAGAAAAAAGTTATTCGAACCGGTCTCTTATAAAATGAAAGTTGGTTATAGGTAATGCGCAGCACTTTCTCCGCGAACTACGGCCGTGCTTCGATGCCATTGCTTCCCTTCATCGAACCAACAGACATTAGAGATTACCAGAATCAGAGAGTTTAATAACAAACAGATATTTTCCGCTTTCAGCTTGAGAATATGTAAATGTGGCCATGTGCTCTTCTTTTGACTTCTAGAGTGAGAATAATATTATAATAGATTTATGACATCAGACATTTTTAAATCGATTATTTTATCAAAGTTCCCACTTCACCTCATTTTAGTTTAGCGAAAGGTGGACGAATTATTTTTAGACTGCTGGCAAAAGGCGAATTCATTACACAGGTTACACTCTTTTTTTTTCAAAACAGTGACATTTAAATATTTATTTACTATCTATTTGAACGGTTGACGGAGTGGGTGATTTAAATAAAGTCAAGGGGATCATTTGCGTCGCAAACAACGAAGACGGGGTCAGTAGACTCGTGCGCGCAACTGCCGAAATTATCGCGGCCGGTACACGCGCCGCGGCCAACGAACGAGCCAAGGCCACGGCACCTCCCCGGCCCCTACCCGCCGCCCACTCTATCTCACAGCTCCTGCTGACTGCTGACAGCCTAGATATGAGAGCGAATCGATCACCCTCCACTGTACTCGTAAATATAACCCTCGCTATCGGCCGACACGAGGCCTTGAACCGCTCTATCAAACCGATAAACACTAAGGATTTCGATTTTGCGATACATATTGATAACAACGCGTTGCACCATATTTATTTATTCAAAATTAATTTGAAATGGAAATGCATTAAGTTGTCATTAGCTAGAGTTACGGTACCTACTACAATATGTGCCTGAATGTAACCGTAATGGAGGTAATATCTAGGAAGCAATAAACGCGGGTCGGGTAGGCCCAGCCTGGCTAGGCAGAGCGCGGAGGCTGCGGGGCGCGGGCGCGAGCGCGGGGCGCGGCAGGTGGTAACGTCAACGCGCGGCCGTGAACTTTCTTCGGACACGTTTTCAGGAGTTACTGCTGCGCAATACTTCGCGGCGCAGCCCGGCGCGGGTGGATCTCGTCCCGTGGCTTCGCGTCGCGTGCCACTTTTCCCGCGCCTTTTTCCTTAAAACATAAATAACTCAGCGGTTTCCTTACAATTGTTCAATTCCTAATTGCAATATATCTAAATACGTCTTAAAATTAGTATTACAATGCTGAACAGTGCTCCATCGTTTTTTCCCCCAAATAAGTACCTACGCAGTTCGTAAATTATATTTATTAAAGGAAATAGATCTAGACTGATTTAAATCTGTTTACGATTTGGTAGCCCGTAGTCGACACTTTAACTTGGACTCATCAAAATGTAAATGTTACGTATTTAGTTCGAGTTCAAGTCAGTGTTCATCGATTATGTAGAAAATTCAGAGTGATCCCGAATAACATGTTGACTTTTCGCTGTCAGGGATTGGTTACACAAAACTTAAGCGCCCTCGCTGCTTACATAACCCAAATCCTGGCATATGAAGAATGGGATTTCGTCTACACAACAGTTACATTTTCATAGCTTATTCTTTTAAATTCATTGAAATGATCACAAGTCGCACAAGGCGCGAAGGCATTAATGAGGGCGAGTAAATGTAACACTAGGAAATGTTCGGCATACACTTCCTCATTGTTGCGCACAGTGCAGTGTAGGTGAGTAGTGCAACGCACTGCACGCCGAGCTGAGCTAAGCGGCACGGCGCGGCGGCCGGGCGCACAGACATGCCCAGCCAGCCAACCACATTATACAACTCGGCGCATCATGGCGCGGGGGACGCCGCGATGCTCTGATTGCGCAAACACGTACTGCGCAACACCTCTCCTATATTCCACTACGTTACGTTATTGTAACGTATAATTAAACAAGCTCAAAGCTCTAGAGTCTTGGACCAATAGCCGATTTCAATGCTCTACTTGGCGCGTTCGCATTTCGCTCGTTATGCTACGATAGATAACATGCTTTGTCCTATTTCCATAAGTTAAAGATTTTCTCCTAGAACTTACCTTGGCTTCATCAGAGCTGAAGCGGATAATAACTCGGAGTTGCTTAGTAGGATGTGTAAATAGCATGCAGTCGTCCTCTGACGGAGCAGGAAGTCTCGACTTGATGCAAATATCAAGGTGAAGTGACCGAAAGGAGAAAGGCTCCTTCATCAGCACAATTCATGTACTTGCATAAATACTTTATTTACTTCGCTTGTTTATCATAAGTTGATATACAGGCTCTTGCCCTACCCTAGCTGGCTTGGAAAGTATTTAATAAACATGCCCGTAAATAAAGGTTTAAGCCAACCAATGCCACTTTAATCGCTTTCATTAAATCTTACAGTCATATTTACTTACATTTGAAAGATGATTGCTGTACTATGGAATAATCATGTCCCTGCTGTTAAATGGTTTCGCGAGCGCTATGTTTAGCACAATCAGATTTAGTTAACCGTCAAATTTCCTCATGTCGAGCGTTGCCTTGAGGTTGACATTGCGGCTAAATCAGCACAGTTTGACATTGACATGTTCCGATATTAAACGAGGAAGTGCTCCTAGTTTGTTCGGCACCGGCGGCGGCGGCGGGGCCGTTCACAAGTTTGGAGGTTCGCGTTATTAGACAACCTACATGGTGTAGACAACGGTCGGTATTGTTCACATTTTAATATCGCGCCATTCGCACCGCAAGAATACAAAAATACTATATAAACATACAATTGGTGTAAGAATACTGATGACTACACATTATTTTTATGAGCTGTAGGTACTCTAAGTACTGAATCACGGCGGGGTGGTCGTAGCCTCTCATTGCGTGTTTTATATTATTTTTTGCCAAGTTTCGAAGGTTAGATTGCGTCATCCTGTACACTCGACTTCAAACGGAAGAAAACATTTAAATATTTAATGACCTATTAATACTTGTGGATTCCATCCATAAATAATAACCTGATAACTTTAATACATTTATTTAAAATGAAACGTGAGTCTCTGGCTAAGTTCAGTACCTTGTAATGTCATTGCCACTGTGCAATTTCGTAGCAATATCCTGGTGTCGTCTCTGCCGAATTAATTGTCGTGTTCGGTTCCTCTGTCCGCACCGTGATGAGTGGGGCGGACGCTCGGCTGAGTGTGGGGCCCAGGCGTCAGGCGTCAGGCGTCAGGCGTCACCGCATCGAGCGATTAATTGAACACACCCGACAAATTGACCTTGGCCTTGGCACGGGTTGCCGAATCAGCCGAGGTCAACCACGATTGAGAGCGTCCGGATCACACGGCCTGTATGTCATGCTTGCTTATTCATGGTAATAATACACTCTGCTGCACAAATACTGTGATATATGTATAAGTGCGTATAGAATAGCCATTACAAAAAACCGGTCAAGTGCGTGTCGGGCCACGCACAGTGAAGGGTTCCGTAGTTATCCGTGTCGTTAACGATGACAAAAAATAAATTGCAAATTTTACTATAAGATTGTAAAGTTACAAACGCACTAAGTCTGAAGTAATTTTCTATGGAATAATTACGAAATTTTTATTTATCCTGTTCCATTTTATAGGTTGGTCGACTATAACTCGTTAACTTGTCATATATTTCCTTTTAAATTCGTTATATGTTTATGCCATGAATTTTTCCACGTCTCCAAAAACAACCGTTTAGCTGGCAGAGGCGGGGACACTTGACTCTTAACAAAAATTAGCAATTTAAGTAAGTAAGCACAGTTTGAACAAATGTACGTGAGTGTGTGTGTATGTAACACACACACACGTACATTTGTTCAAACTTCATGTTGTATTTTAAGTAACAAGGAAAAAAAACAAGAAAAATTAAACTTAAATACATACGTTTAATCAATTCGTACCTAAAGCCATGTGGGGTGGTGTCGTCGATGTCGGCGTCGCACAGTACAGCCCGTCGGGGTAATTGACTCACACTGACCTCGCACTGCTTCGGAAAAACTCGCCACAGCTCGGCACTCTTCGCCACTCGACACCGCTACCTACCTTTTGATTTATAAAAGACTTTTTGTTTTCACACACAAAATTATTAGAATAATTATTTCGGATTTTTTAAGTTTTAAGAATCAAACACATTTATAATGAAAACTGTGTTGGAAAGATTCCACTATATTTGGCCTCAATCTTTACTCCAAAATTGTCCAAACACGAATTACTTTTTTTAATTTTAAAATATGATTGTTTTCGATATATGTTTTAAAACATGATATTAGGTACATTGCTGAAATTGAGGCTAAAGCGATGGATTTTGGCAGCAATACAGGCCTTAAACAATGTGCAATAAAGAAAAGTGCTGATTTAATATTAAAATAAATGATGCTGCTCCCTGTGATTGAGACTATTGAGAGATTTGACTCTTGTGATACAGGGTTTAAGAGCCAGTGCAGTACTTTTATTTGTGTCTAAAGTGTTATATAAAATAAAGCAAGTATCAATCAAGTTAAATAACCTAACGATTTTTATAAACGTTGCCGGTGATCAAATACGGCTACAATAACAATCAGTCTGGCAGCGGGTCGTGTTTCCGATGCGCATCGGGTGTAGGTAATCGCCGCCTCAGCGAGACCTTGACCGCGCCTCTGCAAACATTCGGACTCCATGCCGAACCGGCCGAATTGCCAACCACGCTCCTCGTGACTTCGCAGAACTTTCCAGCGAATCCAGGCCGCCAGCATCCGATTACAATAATAAATTGCGACGTTACTTTTTCTACGTCGTTATTAAAGAATTTGCGGAAAGAATATTTAAATGGTACATTTCCAACAATGTTTGGACTGCCATATTCATGAAATAAAACTTCTTAAGCCGTCAGCTCTCCATACATGACATATCAATGATGTCGACATTATATTTGAAAAACATTGGTTTGATTTGGTTGATTGTATTGTGACTTCGACTTGTCACCGTGGTCACTTTAAATGCATTATTATGTTGATGAATTATATTTCAAGGCCTGCCCTTGCGGTTGTCAGTTGTGAAAGGGGATCACTGATCACATTCTTTGAAAAATTGTTAAGCTAATTTATGAGTGGGATAATGGATGCGTAGTAAATAAAGTGCTAAGTCCCGTTTGTCCGGAGGCTGGCACACGGGCAGGCACGCTCGCTTTTGTCCCAGCGTCCTTCGAAGGCGAGGGAAGGCCGACCGGCCCCTCGGTTATTGTTGCCTTTTATTTTGTTAAACGACTTTTCAAATAATGGTCGTTAATAGCCATGGTCCTACGGTTGAACCTTATAATCACGTATTTAAATTGTGTTGTCACCAGTAGGTACAGTACCTACTGTAATGTTCACGTATGACCAGATAACCACGAATAAGTTATCGTCAAGGTTGTATATTTGCATCAGCTTAATAGCAGACGCTATTGATGTCGATTATGTCTTGTGTTACCATATTTGTAAAAAGCCAAGAATTATCCGGAAAAACAAAAAAATGAAACCATAAACTGCAAACAATATGGCATACGGTCTACTTTTTATTATATAATCAAAAAATGGCCGATCAATCGAGATCATCAAGTCCCACCGACTGTGGTCACAATGAACAATACAAAACTATACATGTGGCTACCGACTGACGATGCCGGCTTTGAGTTTTTTGGCTCAGGACAACAAAGGAATATAAACTCTAAAACAAAAAGCGTTAAATTCAGTATCGTGCTTCTATAGTTTTTAGTAAAAGCTGACTCGAAATTTGATATTCGCACCCTGATATTAAAAGTGAGGGCAGCGGAAGGAAGTAAAAAACTGGGTTCCTATTCACTTTCACGTTTTAATCGACACACATGTCGCCATTCCATTTTTTTTTGTATTTGCTTTCGGTGCAAGAGATCAGGGGACAAAATTAAAGTAAGTGAATCATTCTAAATAATGTTGCGTTCCAGTAAGAAATGGAGCAACTGTTTGGTTCCTTAATTAATTCGTAGATTATGTAAAATTAAAAACATGTACGAGTACTCATTGGACTGTTTTCACAATCATCGTTTCAGACAAAAACGTCCACTGCTGGACAAAACACAGGCTGTCCCTAGCCTTACATTTGTTATAAAAGCTCATATTCTAACTGAAACCACCTTACGATTTCAAGATAATATACTTAGTTCAAAAGATACCTAAATCAGACAAAAATCAATAGACAATAAATATAAATTTACTAACCGACGAGGGAGATGTTTTTCAACATACATGGCTGGATATTAAAAAGTGCACGTGTGGGAGGATATTTGCGAAACCCTTTATAAAGTTTCCTTTTGTGCAAAAGGGAAAGTATTGGAGCGAAATAATCGCCACAAAAAATAAAAAAAATACATTGACGAACACCTTCCATTCGCACATTTGAAGGAAAACCATAGAACCCTTTGCTAAGTTTTTAGATAGTGTTTTTAAAGCTGGTATCATTGAAGAAACTGGCACATTATACATCTCCATTTTCAAAATTCATCTTCTATTGTCCTATCATCATAAAATCTATGGAAATATAAAGTTTTTGGTATAAAACTAAAAATACATCCATTGACTTCATCTTACTCCATTCATTTGATATTTTGTGTGAGAAAGGAATCGTACCTAGTATCAGCCTGCTTCTTATGTCAGAAAAACACCAACGTAGACCGTTTATGTGAATTTGGGGCAAACATTGTTTTCATTCGTAAAATAACAAACAATATCACACAACATGATAAATAAATACCAAATACCTAGTCGGAAAGACATTATGTGACGTTGTGTAGCTATTTATATCGGGACCACTTTTTGTTGACTACCTAACCACCTAGGTATATAGCTGTGCCAATTTTTTTCTAGTTCAACAGAATTATCTGTGTTGATTACAGATTTCAGACGGGTTTCAGCTGTTTAATAGAGATAGCATCATAGCATCGGGGAATGAAATAAATATAATTAATGGTGTCGAATTTGTAGGAAGAAGAAGTAGTAGTGGCGTGTCAGTAACTCAGTAGGCTGAGCGAGCGCCTGCGCGCCGCGAGCGTGGCCTTGACCGCCCTGCGCCAAAATTTCCAGGTCGTTCACCCGCCGCGACGCCCACCGCCGCTCGTTTTATCTCGCGTAAATAACTGCTCGCGCAATCGAATACACACCTAATCAACCTGCAAATAAGGACGAATCTTCCGCGTTCACAACATTTGTAACGTCAGTGTTATATAAAGTCGTGTTTATGTACCTATTGTTAAAAGAAACTTGTTTATCAATTACAAGAAGGTAGGAGGTAATGCGTATTATGCTGAGTTACACAAAGTTCCTTATTATGTAGTTAGTTTAACCGCAGTCACGTTATAGGTATCGGTTCTTTACAAACTTTGATCTGTTAGTGCTTTTAATTATTATCTTATATATCTGTCAGGCACGTCACGTGTTTTGCGCATATGACATTTCTTTATAACTATTTTATCACGTTTTGGCAACTGGATACTGAAAGATTATTACATATTTCTATAATACCTAAGTTGGCACAGTCACGCGCGTGTTTATGTGTCCAACTGTCCAGTCATCCAGTGTGCAGACGTCCGTATGTTCATACATGGACATTGTGAAGGTTGTAGCTTGTAGGTCGTCCCAAAAGTATTACTAGGTAAATTATAGTGATAAAATCCCGGAAGTGTGTGGCGGGAGGGAAGCAGGCTGGCGGCGAGGGCAGCGGCAGCGGGTCAGTCCGTCACGCGGCGACCCACAGCGCTCGTCATCCATTAGCTCGATTTCGTGTTCAAGTTCACTCGCGTTCCATCACCAAAAATATTTTCGTAGTGTGACGCAACCGGCAGGCAGAGGCTA
>NDFZ01005050.1:161429-191867 GCA_002192655.3 Mamestra configurata
GACAAGGTCGCCGCGGGGTCGCTCCGACCAGCATTGTCTGCAAACATAATATTGTAATAAAAACTGCCTACGCGACCCAAATGTTAGGCATTACGCAATACCTAAGAGATCGCGCTCATATTGATTAAACATCGAGAACCAATATCTTGGTGTGGTTTCCAGGAAGTTTTATTCTCAGACCTCAAAATTGTTGTACTTGTACCTACATGTCTTACTGTATATATTCGACGTTGTGAGTGAATTATGTAATACGGCACTATTTTTAGTGTCCACAAATCGATGGTCATCTTCTTCAGACACAGCACTTTCTCGTAAGTAATTAAAGCTCTCTCACCTTTGTAATATGTAGTTAATTGTAGTATTGTACAGACACGCATCTTTATCATATTTCCATCATTTATGCGAAGTAACTACCATTCGCGCTTCAAACATTTTTTAATACTTGACAGCAACTTAAAGCATTATCTGTAACATGCCTAAATATTTTTTTTTTGTTCCAAAATTTTAATTTCTCTTGGTTTCCTAAGAAGTAGGTGCACATTGTTTTGGTATTGAAAGTTTCCCCTTGGGACTTTTTGACTACCAAGTTAAATGAGGAAGACCTACTTTTATTAAACAAACGCCAGAAATCAAAACTTCGTTAAGATTCATCGTGAGAGGCGAGTACTTATCTAAGATTATTTGGTAAATATTTTTCAAACGCACAAAAAAACACTAAGAAATTCCCTATTCAATTACAAGTAACTTGGCTGAAATAATTTTCATTGAAAAATGCAAAACATGTGAAGGTGACACGGTAAGCAAACGTAAGTCGTTCGTGTCAACACACAATGTCAGTTTTTACGACTGCATCGGTCTATGATACGCTTGTTATTTTCTACAGGAAAGTAACCTGCATAATTATTATTTAGTTTAATACATGTATGTGTCACAGGATAATTGCAGACGCCGTGAGATTGTAAAATATTGCGTGAAATAGCTCATTTTTAACCGACTTCCAAAAAAGAGGAGGTTCTAAATTCGACTGTAAGTTGTTTTTTTGTGTTATTGTTATACGATCATTCCGTCAATTATGATTTGATTTTGATGATTATTTTTTTATTCGAAAGCCTATACTCCTGAGGTGGTTCCATTTGTACCAAGTCAGAATCTGATGATGGGATCCTAGGGAAATCGAGGGCAACCTGCCTTTTTAAGGCACATACAATGTTTTTCATATACTTTCTAACGCAATTCAGATAATTGTGCCTAGTAGTCAACATCTCATCTAGCTGAGCTGATAATGGAAGGTATAAGTCAGGATCTGATGCTGGGATCCCAGGAATTTGTTTGGAAGAGTATTTTTCCAAACAATTTCAATTCCATTTCAATTGGGTGATAGATTATTGGTGATGAAGGATTTCGGAGGTAAGCAACGGAACTCTTTAATAAATGATAGCAAATCTCCCGGGATTGCTGTAATTGCATGTCTGTTTATTGATTACACCAGTTCATAACATAACATCATGCCGGTGCGCTGTAAAGGGGTACGCAGATGCAAACAAGTCAACCTGAATTAACATGTTTTTGGGGTATCTATTCGGACATTATTTTAAGTTTTTTTAACCGATCTTGATGATTATTTTTGTGTTGGGTTTAGTTATAGCTATATTACATTTGCACTGCACGGTGAACTTCAAAGATAAACCAATGACCTCCTCAACTTAAAATCAATAAAATCTAGAAAAGTGACGTATTGTTAGGTTTATGCCGATGCCAAAGCAAAGTAGATATTAAACTATGTGCTGGTCTGGACTTGGACTGAACGACAAAGGCACACAAAGTAACTCCTTAACGGCAAATAGCGCAACCACTCATAATGGGAATAATGACAATTTAGCTGTGGAGTATCACCTCTAAAAAGTGGAAAACATAAAACTTTTTATAAAACATACAACCGACTTCCAAATAAAAAACACTACAAAGTATAAAATAACTTTAATTTCGGAAGTCAGAGTCAAAAAAGAAAAATCAACCAAAAACACCGACTGCCGAAATTAAAGTTACTTTATTTGGAAGTCGTTTGTATTTTTTGTAAAAAGTTTTTTTTTGTCAATAAGACACAGCTATCTTGGAAACTGTTGAATTTGGATAGGAATTATTGTATTCAAAATGATTTTTTCTCAATATATCCAGAAATTAATCTAATAAAGATTTATTAAAATCTTACGAAGTTTGCTATTTTCCGGTGACATATGTTTTTTACAATATAATTTATAAGTACCGATATTTCGATCATCAGACAATTTTTATCTGAAGAATAAATATGTATGATATATTTTCTATACAAAAGCTACATTCCATACAAACTAGCATATCCAAGTAGCCAATTAAGAGATCTATTATCCACCTTTCTGGTATCGATCATGAGATCCTTGTGACCAAAAATAATAAATAGTTCTCATCAGAAGGATTGAAATGAGCCCAAATACAATTTTTATACTAGTAGCCAACTAAGAGATCAACTATTCACCTTTCTGGTCTCCATCATCAAATCCTTGTTACCTACACCAATTAATAGTGCCCATCAGAAGGATTCAAATGAGCCCAAACACGATGTTTGTACTAGTAGCCAACTAAGAGATCAACTATTCACCTTTCTGGTCTCCATCATCAAATCTTTGTTACCTACACCAATTAATAGTGCCCATCAGAAGGATTCAAATGAGTCCAAACACGATGTTTATACTAGTAGCCAACTAAGAGATCAACTATTCACCTTTCTGGTCTCCATCATCAAATCCTTGTTACCTACACCAATTTAGTGCCCATCAGAAGGATTCAAATAAGCCCAAACGCGATGGTTATGCTAGCGAGAGTGTATGAAAAATAGCTTTTCTATATTTCGCTTGAACGAACACTCAAAACCATATATTGTGTTCGCTAACAAAACAAAACAAAAAACCGGCCAAATGCTTGTCGGCCACGCAGTGTAGGGTTCCGTAATTACCCGTCTCCTAAACCATGCCAGAAAAATAGTAAAATGTACTTCACTATTATTACGAAGTTACAAATGCATTTGGTTTTAAGTCATTTTCCATGGAATTATTAGGATTATTTTACTTACCCAGTTACATTTTTTAAGTTGGTCGACTGTTACTCGTTAACTTGTAAAGCCTCCTTAGCTGTAATAGTTTTCCTTTTAAATTCGTTAAACATTTATGCTAATTAATACTATGATTTTTTTCACGTCTGCAAAAACAACCGTTTAGCTGGCAGGGGGGGACACTTGACTCTAACAAAAATTAGCACTTAAAAGCTTAATATAATGCAACGGATCCTTGGATGGAAAAATGGTTTTAGAAAACTCAATATTTAAAATTGAAACGACCTATTAGACGACACCCCACACCACATGGGGTAGACGATAAAAAAATCGCCACTTTACATGCAGGGGGCCCGGTCACCCTAAAACTAGGATATGTTTAATTTCTGGCCGTGACCATTATTTTTTACCTTTCTTGTGGGACATACCGTAGGAGCGAAGCCGTGAGAAAATACTAGTTCATAAATTATGTTTTCTAGAGCCAAAATATTGACCTGTAATTTTTTTTTAGCCATAATTTCCTATATATCGCTCACTAGGTATTTTGAAGTCAGGCATGATCGAATATCGAATTCTACGAAATCTGCTGCGCTAACATTTTGCTTGCCAGTTAACTTCACATAGGGGTGCTGCTGAGTCGAATTCATCCTTCATAGGGAATAGAATTCATTCTTGACTCCTTTTACAAGCTAAGTTATTAACGTGTTCAGAGTCGAACTAGTACATACGTAATCGTAAGTATTATGTAAGTGTTGAATACAAAAGTGCATAATATCGTTAGACATAAAACAGTGACGTATTATATACGCAATCAATTCGGTCATTGATGCAACACATTCGTTTTCTACGTACCTACGTACGTTATCACAGCGAGACTCATTTTCTACACAAGTGATTTGGCACGAGGCTCGCTCGAGTAGATTGGATCGGGAGGTGACGTCACGACTAATTTTAACCTTTGTTAGAATTTTGACCGAGTGGTTCTGTTTGACCAATAATGGATATGTTGACTGTATTTGATGGTTAAATTATAGTTATTTTGAAGCTTTATTGAAACAAATAGAGTAGGGTTGTTATTATTCCGTTAAGGTTAGTGTGTTATTTGACTATAGTACCTATTTTAATGTGAATTGAATGAAAATTTATAAAACAATAACTTAACATGTGAAAAATGAGTGGTTGGAACTTCAAAAAATATTTTAGAAGGCTCTAGCTCCCATGTCGTTAAAGAAAACGAAACAATTAATAATTCTTTTATCAGGTTAATGAATAAAACAAGAAAAATGGGCGTGTAATTTGGCAAAAATAAATAGAATACAATGTGACACAATATAATAGGTACATAAAGTGAAGTGGAGCATCTATATTTAGAGAGTCATCCACGTTGATGGCACGACAGTGTTGTGAACACATGTCAAACGGATGATTTATGGTTTGTTTGTAAACATACACTGTCGCACGAACTCACAAAGGAGCTGCATATTACTGGCTCTGTTAATAATAAAGGAGAAACGGTCGAACGAAAGCTGAGATGGAAGCCATTCAATGAATAGTGTCGAGAGTGCAGATCGTTGTGAGTCTACACGCGGCCGCAGATGACGGAGGATTGTTTGCAGCGTCAGGAAAGTAAAACTAAGATGATAAATACAGAAACAATGATGACAGTTCTATAAGTAGACAATGATTCTCACACATATACGTTTGACACATAATAATGAAAACATGTGGGTATTGCGTATAAGTTTCTATTCAACTTACCTACGTAATGAACACCTACTCGTACCTAATAACTAATCAACTAAATTCCCGAAACGTATTCATAAACCTCGTTTAGGTAGATATAGGTGTGTCATGTAGTTCTTTGTGTTGAAAGTAGTAACATTAAATCGGTTGACTAGGCATGTAGGCCTGTTGGGCGGAGTGACCTTGTAAGGGCGTATTAGCGAGGATGTAGGTCAGTGAGACCCATCGCCCTTGACCTAGGGCGGGTGCCCTTCAGAGCGCCCTCTGCGACGCTCTGCCAAATTTCGTGAGACAAGGGCATTTCAAGCCTAGTTTCCAATGTATTTTCGTATAAAACCGAGTAAACAATGTCTGTGTTATTTTATTGCGCTATGGTAAAACCGGAAAATCGCGTACGATATATGTATACGCGTGTCCTGCCGTAGTCAGTTCCCTACTTGGTCCTTGATATCTGGTTTTTCCGAAAATATTAATTTCATATTATAATTGCTGTATTGATAGGTATATTAGTATAATACTATTAAGGAATATTATTAATTAATAAATTAAGTAAGTATGCAATAACACATGATGTAATGAGGTGCATGATATGAAAATAAGAATATGACAGCCAATTGCGAAGGAAATACCGCAATTTCCGCAATTTTTTACAAAAAATCTACCCCAAGATTTCATAATTTCAGCGGAAAAACACTTTTGCCAAACTGAAAATTTCAATGTTAAATACATTACGATAGAATATGCTTTATTGTACACCAGAAATAATTAAACAACTATTTTAGACAAACTTCCAACTATGGGTATAATGGCGGTCTTATCATTGACGACGATATCTACCAGACAACTATGTACATCTCATACCTTTACTCCAACTATAGCGACGCAACTTCACCTATTCTTCACTAACAGTACAAAATCATTACGATTAGAGTAGTAATGTGAGCAGGGTAAACTGGAAACTGTAATTATAATTGACTAGCTTTTTTGCGCAGGTTCGTTTGCGCGGCCTACCCCACAGGAACCCTTTTGCGATAAACAGCTATGGCACTGAGCGATGCTGTGGCTTTTTATTAGCGGACAAATTTTTGGAATGCCATCGGTCCTTCCAGTTTTATAATGTTAGTTTAGATTAGATGAAAGAATTGACGAAGCAATTCTATGCCACCAACATTTTTTCCTTTGCAACATTTTTCACAATTGTGTAACTGGAAACTTCTACGGCGGAAAACGTCAACGTTGGTGCACTTTGTAGGAAAACAAATGCACGTGTACAGTGGTAGTAGTGCACTAAACTCTGTGGTATTACAGGCAAAAGATATGACCATTTTATGACTGTCTGTTATTTTTAATTTTCCCTTCATGTGGAATATTTAATGTAACCTTCACAGACTTTTGTTCGATACCTAAACATCGATATATTATGTATGTAGTTCATCTACATATACTTGCTTCTGCCACTAGCTTCGCCCGCGTGGAATTCGAATACCATCCCAAAGGAACATGCTCCCGAGATAAAAAAATGCATATGTTCTAATCCAGGACATAGTCTACCCGTGTGCCAAGTTTTATTCAAATCCATTCAGCTGTTTAGAAGTGAAAAAATAAAAAACAAAGAAACCGACACTGAGACTAAGTGAGCACTGAGACCCTGCTAACATGGTGCTAACAATGTCGTGTCAACTGATGCCAAAAGTAGTTCCCAGAATGCGAATTATATATAAAGGAGATGGGTCAGATAAAGTTGTCTGTCCGATGGGATTTCCCATCAACATATTTTACAGCACGTTATAAAATATATTGCTTCTCCCCTGGGATAATCAAGCCAAATACCTTGGGGTCATCCTGGACAGGCACCTCACCTTCGCTGAGCATATAAAGCAGGCCCGTTCTAGCGCTGCCTTCGCTCAGGGAAGGCTCCTTCACTTTATCATGACCACTCGTAGCAAATTGTCACTCAGGTGCAAATTGCGACTCTTCACCGCGCTCATCCGTCCCATCATGTCTTACGATTGCGCTGTCTTTGCAAACTGAAAGCCTCATCACCTTCCTCGGGTGCAGACGCTCTTAAACCGTTTTCTCCGCAAAATCACGGGATCCCCCACTATGTCCGCAATGAGACACTACATGTAGACCTCAAATTGCCCACCATACAGCAGTTCATGAAACGCATAGCCAAACGTTTCTTCCACACTGCTGTAAGTCACCGTAACCCCGTTATCGCATCGGCCGCCCGATACGAACCTTCCCGCATCTCCAAGATAAACACCGAGGCATATCCTCGTCACCCCCGATGACCCTCCTCCAAGAGAGCCTCAAAGAGACCAGCACTTTATGCAAACCATTACCGCAAATAAAGAAAAAAAAGTCCATCATCTTCCTGTTCATATCCCATGTTACTTGGGGTAACCGCACCACGTTTTTTTCCTCTATTCTGTCCTGTCAACCGTCATGCTATCACTGACATCTGAGCTATCATACAAACGTCCATTTTCCCTTAATAGAAATCCTTCTAGTCCCGATGGTTTAGGATCAGGCTCCAGGCTTGTTTTGTACCATAAGCTTTTATATAGCTGCTTACTCGCAAAATAAGGTCCATCTCAAACTATTACACAGTGGTATTTATGAGTTAAGCGTTTGAAATCGGCTTTTAAGATGTAAGATCAATTTGTGATTTAAAACATTAATTTTTGAGCGCTGCACATAGTCGGTATCTTCAGATCGATGCTAAGCTTGTAGAACTTCGCAGATTGTCAAAGAATAACATCCTGAAAATAGAGATGTGACTTTACCATGACCTTGCACAAAGCTATATTTACCGGTATCAATGTTGCATAGAGCGCTAAGGAAAATCGTATTTTCACGAATTATTCCGGGAAGTGCTGATAGAGGCGAGTAACGGGTTGGCTGTTGTTATTCACATATTACGACACGCACACTGGCGCGTGTTTATATATCTAGTTCGTATCGTACACGAGTCCCTGGGCCCGTGTGTGTGTGACATTGAACTTCACACTTCACGCGGCGGCGCACGAGTTGCGTAACTCCGAGCGACGAGTTCACTTCTACCGACGCGAATAAACCAATCTACTTTATCTTTTCTAAATAGACTTGAGTGTTACGCAATAATTATACAAACGCGCTCCCTACACGCTTTCACACAAGGTTAAATCGATACTAAAAATATATCATGGTGGAACGATTCCGTCAAACGCGATGCTGGCTGACCCTATTTGGAAAGTTTAGACGCAGGAAAAGCGAAAGTTATCGGAAAATGTTTCAGATCTCAGTATTGCAATGCAATTTATTGAGAATACACCGACATGCTAATTTCAAATTCCTTTTAATTCATTTCGCAATAGCACTGTTCATACAGAATAGTTCCTGCGCCACATTAAAATCAACGTGTTGCAGGAATTTTAATCAAGAACATTAGATTTGTAGTAAAAGTAATGAGATGATGTAATAAAACGAAACTTGTTGACAAGTAGTAACACTAGCAGCAGCACGTGGCGTGATTCGACAATGACATTGACATTGGCCGCCGCCAGGGCTCCGCGAGTGGTGACCGCGCCGCCCGCCGCGAGCCTAAACGACATCGTGTATTATATATGTATATAGCATTAAACGAACAATGTACATATTAAATGTTGGAGACAAACATAATAATTTCACATTTGTCTTTTGACAAAAGGTAACTATATTTTAATCCTCTTTATAGGTGAATTTGCACTTGCACGGGTAAATGTATACATAAGCAATATGCTTTGTCACAAGGCTTATGAGTTTATGAGTGATCTTCATTGTACTTGACATCATCCACGTATGTGCTTGTTTCTTGTGACAATGACTAATCCATGTTCTGGTAGTCTCAACAATCATGCACCAATGATATGTATCACAATTCACATTATTGTTTTTTTCCTGGTACAGGACGAAAAGTTAAATTGTTTACTTATGCCATGTGACGTGGCACTTATAACAATCGTTAATTGGATCTCATTGATGTCCGTGTTGTCCTTGAGTGGATACTAATTTGCAAGTGGACGCTTCCGCGACGTGTCGCGAGGTCGACCCTCGGTATTGTATTAATTATATTTATTACTGGTCTGCACGTGGAGCGCCATCGCCATCTCAACGTTTCCGTGATTGACAATCAACAATTAAAAACAAGCGCATAAAAACCTAACTCATTATCACACTTCGTTATATCTATCCATGTCCCAAAATGCGAACAAATATTTTTGACAAAGATGTCAAGGCGGGGACGACATTGACTATTAAAAATATTAGTGTCAAGAGCAAGTCTATTAATCAATATTAGTTAATTGAAGCGGACTGTTTATTTAGGTAGGCACTCTTTTTTGCCGAAAGACGTTAAACAGACATTACGAAAATGTCAAAAGTAACAAATGTAGTTAAAGAGTGAAGAGTCGACCGGGTGGCCTCCGCAATCCGCAAATAATAGTCAATAAAGTGGCAAGTCCGGGTGACGCAGATGTGGAGCGGCGCGGGCGCGGGCGCGGGCGGCTCGTCTATCTGACTGTACAAATAGCAGCGACCTTGAGATTCGGCGCGCGCGACAAGGTCACCGCGCAAATCGTTATCAGCGTGACGTTAGCGTGTGACCTCCACGGAGGTGCCCGCGAGATAAGGCGGCCAGATACCGGTAGCGACCGATAGTGGCGAGTCGCGGGCGCACACGCCGCGCGATCCTGCCGCCACACTACTTCCGCGTACGTACGCCGCTACTACGAACACCTTCATACTACATCTACTACTACAGTACTAGGGTTACTGCCATATGATATAAATTACTAGGAAGAAAATGCGATAGCAAATCACATAAACATAATCTATAACTTTGAAAATTTACAGACATAAACCTAATGATGAAATTATGAATCTTTTGACTCTTGCAAAATTAATAAGTGGAATAAGTAAGGCTTTGCTCGAGCCATGTGGTTCACCCAGCGGTTTACGTTGTGTTTGAATAAAAATCATAACTCCCCAATAAAATTGGAAATGCTTTGGTGATGGCGATAGGTATTAATGTCCATTTTCAAAATGGTGACATGAAGGCTTTTTGTTTCAGCGTGATTTGATTCAGCATGCATGAGTTCATCGCACAGATTTAAACATCAATGAGAAAAAAAAAAATCGTACGATCGAAAAAAGGTTTTTTTCAGCTTTCGCTCTATGATAGTTTGGAATAAAGCCAAAACAGCGTCGGTCGATCGGATTCGGAATCACTTTCTACGCGCTTATCGTTGCCGTCCGCAAAATATTGTAGCGACCTTGTGTGTTCATGGTCGTGCAAAAATATCAACTTGACATTCTAACGATTTCCCGATCATTGAGTTGCTAACCAGGAAGCAGCGGTTAACATTAACCACGCCTCACGTCCCGAGGTCAAGCGCTAATTTTATGTTCGTACATACCTACATGCTTATATGTATAATGTAGGTACCTGTATACTTTGTAAACACCATGTTTGCCAAGCATATAAATAGACTGCAAAATAAATTATATAGCTTATTCATTAGGTACCCATTGGCTCGACTTTGCAAACAACCAAAAAATATTTGAAAAATAAGTGGTAACTATAAGTATGCATAAATAAAAACAGAATGTTTACTGAATTGGTCAGCAAAAAAAACTGCTTAACTTATTTTTGGGTCGGTTACAGTCATTTTATTTTAATCCTATGTGGATTAACATAAAGTGACTGTAACCGACCCAAATATGTATGTACAAAAAATACAGATCTCCTAGGCGCGAGAAAGTAAGTACAGCGTGGCAGTAACGTTTATTTGATAACAAAACTAAGCAGCGTGCCCGCTGCATGCCCGAACACGTGCTTTTGTACTAAAAGTAAAAAATATGTACTGCACTTATAATTATGTGCCAATACTCGACAAAGAAAATTTTACATTACGCTGACTGATTTATTCATCAATGACATTGATATTGGGCCGTTTAATCTTTATTCTAATCCCACAATTTATTAAACGATGTCATTAACATTCCACCTGCCGTTTGATGGTAACAAGCCACAATCCAACAGATTATTGTTGGATACTAATTAATTATGAAATATATTTTCTAAAAATACATTTTCCAAAATTTCTTTCTAGTAAGTTTCGTGCTGTGTTATAAATAATGTAGAGTGTGTTTGGGTGAGTTGAACATGACCTGAATCCAAATACGGGCACGCGAGAGAAATCTTTCTTAGGCAACGAGCAGCCGCGCAGTCCGCGACACCGGGTCTCACGCTGTGGGCGCAGGCGCACAGATATGAAGAGAAAGGACCTCTCTTCCTTTTTAATATGTATGGCCTGATTTCCAAGAAGACTAAGATCTCTTCAAAACCTTTAAAATAAACTCTAGAGTAATAAAATAAAACAATTGTAACTAGGCACATGCGTAATCTTAAAATTGTTAACAGCATCACATTCTTGGCTACGTAATTCTCCCTAAGGCCTTGTCGATAAGGTTTTAATGTTTAACAAAACTACGTTAGCAAAGATGTATTCAAATTTTAAAATCCTTGCAGTGATATCCTTCCTCGTTGAGTGTTAAAAGGAAGCGATTTTCGAAATAAAAGGTGAATTTGACGTAAAGTAGCCATAAACAGCAGGGAGTCAGGAAACGGGTTTATAGTTACCATCTTTGTTGGCCACTAGGACAGAAAGTACATGTGCTCGTATTATAAGTGATATCGCCTCAATTTCTCTGAGTGCGGCGCGTGGCAGGGCGCGGCAAGTCCGCGAGCGTCGCCGTCGTGGAGATACCGTGCTCGCGTACAATGGCCGGAGAAAACGGATGGATGCTGTCATCGTACTCTCGCGGCTTGACTTATGACTTACAAAATCTACATACAATCATCAGCGATGTGGAGCAGGCCAGTGGGCCGCGCGGCCACGCATCGCTGCTCGCAAGTTTAGCGCTCGCAAACTGTCGCTTAATTGGAAATTAGTTTCCATATAGATGTCTGGAACCTTTAAACATTCAGGAGAACAATACAAGGTTACAAGGTCATTGTTTCTTGTAACTTTAATGTTTAAAATCACAAATTATAGAAAATACATTACAAACAGTAGGTAGGTGGTTTGTTAAAATTTCGAAATTATTTGCCTTAATCTTTTAGGGATGTGCCCAGTATTCGGCAAGCGAGCCGGAGAAGTCGTCTGTTTGGCCTCATTTGAATAGTCTCTTCTCTAAATATAAATAATCGGTCCAGTGAAACGACTACTTATGTCTGATGCTGACCAAGTTTTAAATTCGTTTATCAAAAGGGCTACTTTCCGATAGTCACATTCCCGATTCGTCAACATCTCAAAAGTATGAATCGTTTTGAATGAATTTGAATCGTTTGCGGATAATAATTGCAAATCTATGAAAAATCGTTTCATAGATTTTTCATAGATTTGCATCGAGACCTACCTCGGAAACAAATCAGAGGTAGGTCTCTTCCAAATTTTATTGAACAGATACTTTACTGTCTTTGAGAGTATTTTTATTCTATGTTACATTAGTAAAGTCGGATGGACCAAATCTAAAATAAAACATTCAAAAGTTTCTGATCTCAAGTCAAATAAGTAGTTTACGAGGGACGCGGGCTTTATGGAGACTGCGCCTGTGTACGCCGGCCACCCAGCACTTTGGGTAAAGCTGGCACTGACCAGTTAGTTAATGTGACTTCTCTTCAAGTCTAGATAGTCGGCCAAATGTTAACTCTTTTGGTTTTCACCGTCACAAAGCTGAAATCCAGGCATTATCCTGTTTCCTATCCAACAAATTTTATTAATATGAAAGTCTAGTGTTAAGGTATGTTTGATTGAATATTTTTAAATCAATCACGCGTCAATTGTTGAATGATTAAATTTGGCGCACGGTTAAATACTGACCTGGATTAGAACATACATAGGATACTTATTATCTACCAAGAGTAAGTTAACATGAGAAAATTTTCGACTTCCATACGGGCGAAGCTTTTGACAAAAGCTAGTTATTAGTAAAGGACCGATTAGTCTATATCGATCATTGAAGATGACCAGACGCAGCAGGCACACCTTGATCAGTTAGTTTTACAGAATAATGTCATGACCTTATTTCTACAAGTTTTGTATCAAAACTACAGTTGGTAGTTGTAGCGTTTCAGCGCAATGAGGTGTTTTTTCGCGGTCGCCGACCCGCATTTCACGCTCATACTCAACACTTGAATCTTTCCAATTATTGCCTTACTTTGCTTCAAGCCTTTTTATATTCTTTCTTTACAGCAGATGACAAATTGAATACAGAAGTAAGCGCGGGCGCAGCGACCCTATTTACGCCAGATTTTACAAAATTAGAAACTTTAAATTACATTTTTAAACAAAACGATTAAGAACTCGGGATTATATTTCAACACACAATTTATATGCTGCCTAAACAAATAAATTAAAACATTTTCCAGAAAGTGTAAGCCCTGTCGTCTTTCACGCTGACACGCTGTTAGAAAACTAAAGTATTTTATTCGAGGAAAATGATGCAGCCATGTTTTTGATACATTTGTTTGTCTTCGTTTTGTTTTCGTTTGTAGGAACGATGGAATGAACACCGACTCATTTAAGAAAGGTGCCAAAACAGTTTGCGTCAAATAAAGCGGAGATATTTGTTTGTATTATCTTTGCAAACGATTTGCGGTCAGTGCAGGTCATAAATACAATGTTTTCGCTAGTTCTGAATATAATGTATGTAATTCAGTACATTACAGAGGGCAAAGACACATAGTTTGTATAACGAAGCGTGTTGATTGCGACGCAGAAACGGTTATCGCTCAGACACGTGGCGAACTGCGTGCCACCGCCATGTCACCGCAACGTGATCGTTGCAATCATGAGATCCACTCGAGAAATAGGTACTACATGTAATAAAAAATACCCATACAATAAAAAATATAATTCTACTTCCGAATATTTTTGTTACATTTTTTTTTTTCCTAATATTTTATATAACAAATGTCACGCTCTGTCGCCAGAAGATTCAATTCAGTCAAATATAACTTCATATATCCGAAAGAAATTAATATTAGAGTGCAAATCTAAAATAAAATACAACTTGTCCAAATGACACTAGAATCGCGTGACGACTTCCCAAGACTATTTTTTTTTCACTCTCATTGTATTTTATCTATTTTAAGAAAAGCTTTTCCTACAGTACAACACAAAATAACAATCTGTTAACAAATCTCAAATCAGAACCTGTTTTTTTAATACTGCTGGACTTTTATATTTTAGGTGCAGCAGCTAAGGAGTGGAATTCCCTGCCCGAGTTTGTGTTTCCTGATAGCTACAACCTGGGAGTCTTTAAGTCAAGAGTGAATAGCTTACTTCTATCAATAGTAGAAAAGGTATTTTTGTAGGTACGTACATATTTTGTGCAAAACTATGTATATTTTTAGGTGACTGTCAGATCTGTTCATTCCTAACACTACCTCTCGCATTTGAATTGATATGCTTTAACAAGAGGATTAGACTACTATTATTACTAACTAGTAATTAAGTACGGTACTGAGTATTTCAGAAGTGCGTGGTTTTATTTCGGGGTAACTTCTGTATCTGATATAGAGTCAAGAAACAGAAAATAAAATAAAAAATAAAGCCTTTTTTCCAAAAAACTGTACCTAAAAAACGGTTAAAAAGTTCCAAACAAATCACTTTTCAAGCAATCTGTTTCGGTTGGTGGCATCAAATTTGTAATTAAAATAAAATAAATACCACAGTTGAAAACCAATACAGTTGTGTATTAAACTGCTTGAAAAGTGAATTTTTGAATTGATTGATTTTAAAGGAACTTTTTAGTATTTTTTGCAATCGTTTTTTTTTTTTGACTCGATATTTTGTATTTTTGCTTTTGTTTCCTTACATTCTATCATTTCTTTCGCATTTCTAAAACACCCTGTTTAAGACAGTTTAAAAAAAAGTCATAAAATATACAACGTGTTCCTTTTGATATCCCATAACTTTAAGTAAAAGTAATCCGAAAAGTCCTAGAACAAGTGATCAAAAATACATAGTTTTGAAGATATTACTAACACTAGACTCTATGTGTGTATCTAAGTTTAATTGAAAAGTACGAGTAAATCTTTTTCATTCAAATCAACCACTGATATTTAAAGCTAAGAAAATGCAACGTATACATATATAATCGTGGCTTTGTCGAATTATTTTGAATGAAAAATTAAAACGAAAAAACTAATAATTGAAAAATTATAATTCTTGTGCCAGGTGATTCTCGGACATGGTCTCATTGATACCCTAGCTAGAGTTATGGGATATCAAAAGGAACACAAATGTATATGAACTTTCTTCATCGTTAGCGCACACTTTTCCGGCTTTTTCCGGTCTTTACAGCCGTTAATAAAACGCCAACATAATAGCGGAAGGCATTATGAGGGATCTTTTTTCATAATAGTGGGTACACGTCATTGCAAAGATTAAAATAATGAACGAAGGCATGTTACTCGTCGCCATGACCTCCGAAATTGCATCCGTATTGCTCGGTCGCCTGCTAAATAGATTAAAGCGTGGGTTACAGTATTCTGCTAGTTTACTTAGCTATATTCTGCTAAAACACGTGGTCGTTTCTGTGAAATATCTGCACAGATACGTTGTCACGACGTTACTAACGTGCCGTGATAATGTTATCAGTTGGGCTGACTGTGTCCGTGAAAGATTTGGAATTAGACAAAAATATCGATGATATTGGCTTTTGATGCCAATTTTTGACCTTCACACAACGTGTGTCAAGTACACGTTATTGTATTGATAAAAGTAAAGGTTACTGATAATATCATAATTAATTATGTAAGTATTTCAGTCATTTGATTAAGATAGTGTAAATAAAATAAATATTTAATCAGAACTGAAAAACTTAGTTACATAAATTATGCTTTAAAACATTAATGATACTGTGAGATGATAAGTTGTGATAAACTATCAATTTATTATTATATTTCCGTAATTTTAACACTAACAGGCCATTATCTGAAGAAACGTAGGTATTTGATCTTAATTTTGGCACTGTGAAGTTTTCCATAGTTATTTTTCAACAAGGTTATGAATTTTTTCAAGGCGCACTTTTTAGAAACGTTCGTTTTTTGCAACGAGTGGGCAGTCTGTTTACAGCTGCGATCCGCTAGTGATTTACAACTGAACATACGCAGCTAACACTGGATGTAATAGAACACAAGGTCTTGACGTATTTTGGTGGAAATGTTAACGTACATTAACAAGTAGGTAATTAACGAATGCTCTTAAACTCCATAACTCTTAAACTTATTGACAAAAAGTATATTATTAGAAATACCTATTTAATTGTACTACGTCTTTCAGGTAACGGAATTGTAACCTTCAACTAAATGTACACGTAGCTAATTGCTCGTTAAATATATCAGTTGTTGAAATTAAATGCCGCTCGATATTGCGATAAACGTCACAATGTTCGTAGATTTATTTAGAAAGGTCTCACGAAGGTTTAGTCAGTCACATGAAGGTCTTAAAGTGGCATTCGCCGTTTGTTCTACTTAACACATTTATCATAATACAAATCCTGATGATAGCATAAATAAGTATGTTCCATCACTGTATCCTAAACGAGACAGCTCTACATTGAACCAAACCTATTAAAATTGTATTGATCCTATCCAGTATCTTTTAACATAAAAAAGAAATCACACAAACTATTTTAAAGGATTGAAAAGGTGTACAAAAAACAATATTTCCTAAAATGATAAGCATGTAATCGCGATTTCATAGTTAACCGCTCAATGTGCTCATTCAATAGTCGCCATCGTAAATGTACATACATTCTACTTTACCCGCCATATATTGTTACGTCAACACGCTATTATTCGTCGAAAGATTGTTGAATCTATACCGTGTACCCGTAATCAATTCAATTAGCTTCGGATGTCTAAATTAAACCAGCGCTCCAGTCCGTGCAAATCCACAGATTAAGGCTGACATTCACTCGTTTGTTTTGTTGCAACATTTGCATAGACCTTGCTGTATTGAGAACAGTAATAGGAAGCTTTTAATGAATGATATAATACGTATACATTTAAATATGGAACGACTATTTAGGTGACAAACTGACAAGCGGCACGTCACCTACATTGTCGTTGTTGCTTTTTATGGTAGTTTTAAATCCTTGTAAGGCGCGGCGGGGGTGTTGGCAAAGCGGCGGCCTTGGAAGCAGCATCATGCGATATTTTTGCTCTCGGCGTTAATGCGGAAGACTATTTCAAGAGTCAGGGTCAGCGGCGCCCGTCACCCGCGCCCGCGCACCTCGTGAGCGGGACGCGGTGTCGGGTTTCCGTAACGTGACGCGACATCTACCCCCCGTTATTTTGACATTTATTAAAGATTCAATAACCTATGTCCCTTGATGGCTAAACACTGACGTATGGTAACTTTGGTAACGTCATGACGTAATAAATTCTATAAATGCTAAGTACTGAATAAAAGTGTCCATTGTCTGCGGACACAAACAGTACTACGATATTTTTCATAAATCAATGTACAAAAGACGTCAATACGCCGACGGCTGCGTTCTTGTTGCGGTGAGTTCTTCTGACCTCAGCCCGCTTGTGTGAAGGTAACCTATAGTGATGTAAATAGACAGGAAGCCCATACAATGTCAGGAGCTCAATTAGAAGCTGTATTTTTAACCACGCATTTAGGTACTGTACATGTTTTAACTATGACAATAATTATGATGAGTGTGAAGGAAAATTAATTATTGGCATATTTACTTAACTAGTTGCTTTTCGGCCTTTTGAAAATATTCGTAGTATACCTTTAATTTTTGAGTGTGTAGGTACCTATTAAATAAATAAACCTATTTATTTATTGGAATATCGCCATTTACCCAAACGAAATATTTTTTATTTATTCAGATGTGGACGTAGATATTTTACAACATAAAACCATTGTAATTTAAATAAGCTGTTGTAAGTCGCGTCTGAGATCACCTCTAGACTTTGAAATGAAACCAAGGCCAGTGCTAATGTTCATTTGACCTTCAATTTTTTTCACGAAATCATTTTAGAAATACACAATAAGGATGGACCAGCGGAAAACATTCGGTTGCTAAAGGATTTTTTACGAACGAGATTTCGAACATGTTTATACAAACACGTCGAGAACGACTTAAACTTTTTATAAGTATTTTGTGTCATACATAATGAATGAAGTTTAACAAAAAAGGAATAAAAGAAAGTACATACACAAGTAAATCGCTACGTAAAATTTATTTACAAATGATCACCCGATTAAGTCGTAAATGTTCACACGTGTCCGTGTCACGGGCGAGCTGCAACAACACTCGGCACTCATTACTATTCTCTAATTTCTTGCCTTTCGTACGAAACCGGCAACGTCAGAGACGAGTGTCGTATCGCAAATCGTAAGAGATAGAAGCATTTAATTCGTAAGTCGCGTGGTCTACTTGGGCAAGCAACTGAAACATGAAACAGTTCGTCGGCCGGCAGCAGCAGGTGACCATGTGAATAACCACATGAAATAATAAGCCGTGTTTCAGATTCGCTGAACACCTGGACGTCGTTTATCAGAGTCCCCGTAACGAGGTTACACACTTGAAAGTTGGGTCCAGGTGGTAGTCGCGAGCACCTGCCGGTTTCATGCAACTGTTCAGTTTTCTTCATGGGGTAATGCTGAGCTGACCTTAATTTCGAAATACGTTTCGTATGCAGGTATATTTTATTTATTATTCAAGTTGGATTTTGGATTATATTTGCTTCATTGCTTCTTCAAGCCTGGCTGGCTTACATCTACAAATACAATACGACTTTATGTTATGTGTTTGCTTTGCTAGCATAAAACTCGACAGAATTGTATGATTATCTTGTATTTTATTACCATTTAGGTACCATGTCTGAATTCCTAGAGCGAGTTGACAAGGCAAGGATACTGTCTGCTGCTCAGTTGCTTGCTCTACACTTCGCTCACTAAGGACTGTTGATTGACTGTTTGTAATTGTAAGTGGATGGGCTCTGCCGTTTCCAGACCACAGATTCAAACTTCTGAACCTTCTTTGACAACGAACCACTCTGCCGAACTAAAGAGCCAGACCCGGAACCTCATGTTCAGTAGCTGCGCTTGTAACATAGAACTGAGACGGTCAACAAATTTAATGAAAACATAAAAAAATCTCGGGTATTGTCCCCGAAGAAACCTTCACATGAAAGTATAATGTTTCTCATTGGTCATTAGCAGGGCCTTGAACTTTGAGAACGCGCCGGTAAACATGTTTGCGCAGTGTTCGCTGCGCACTCTTTATTGCGGTGACGTCTCATCTTGCCCTATACGCTACGCTATACTGCATTTGTTTTACTCCCCGGTTTATTCCGTTACCTTCGGGCACGTGGCACTCCAATTGGATTTCTATCTGGCCTTCAGCTGAACCGAGACTAACGTTTATGGTGTTCTACGGCTACGACATACTCGCACCATCAGTCAAGGCTAGCTCTTTTATTACTATTGGATGTTCGTATTAATCTTCTTCAATTTATTATCTTGTCAAGACAACTGAATTTTTATTCCTGTGTTCTTGACAAAGCAATCATTGTTAATGTTATGATAAATGTGGTATTATATTGGAGTTTACATAAAATAATACAAACGTAATCGCATTACGTGTTACTGGACACTTCACACTGGTTACTGTCCGCCAGCCCACTGCTGGACTAGGCGCATCACGCACAAACTGAATTCATTTTAAGGACAGTTAAGTTAGCATTATTTCGATTCTTAGTCAAATAGGACATCATTTATATTCCATGCAAAACGATAAATATCACAATTATCAGCAATAATCTCTACATTATATGAGTATGATGAATAAAAATAACTTCCTAGTTGTCCGGCTTCGACTCAACATACCTACGTAGTAAAAACAATGATCGAGGAAAACATTCCTGTTTACGTACATAGTTAATAAAGTCCTTTGTGACGTAGCACAGTATGGTGACCGAGGTGGCCGAGATAATGAGTCCATCAAGGTCAACGCGTGTTAATTACAATTACCGTGAGTGGTCATTCTTTGTTCCAATAATGATTAATGCCGGTCGCGAGTGGCGAGAAGTAATGAGATAACAGGAAGCGTCCGTGTCGCGCCAATGTCATGTGACAAGGTCGCCTGACATTGGCCTGCGCCGTCACCCGGCCCGCACCGAGCCGGACCGCCGCCGGAGCACGCGCCAGCCCGGAACACGAATGAAGAGCGCAGCACCGTCAAGAACTGATCTTTACCGGATCAAACCCGGCCCAAACAAGAGATTGAGCTTTCAAAGTAGGAACGTGGGAAGCATAGGCAGTCGTGCTAAGCGGACTCCTTGGTCCCAAGGTGCTGACGCTATCAGCTATCTCCGAGGCGCGTGTTACATTGACCTCATCCTTGTCGCTCTGCCGCGCGCACCACGACATTGTAATATGATTTACTGCAGTTCCTTGTAACACAGACACGGACGCCACACAATGATGGCTACTGAAACAACACCCTGCGGGTCACACAGCAACTGCTTATTGAAATATGTACAAAGATTAGACGGTTACTTTGTTTCATTATTTTGCATCATAAAACTTTGTCGCACTAACCGTTTGTATTTATGTACCTACAGTACAGTTTTCATACTTTTCATACGTGTTAGCTGTAATGTAACCTTGTACAAGAAAAAATATCAGCAAATACCGTTATTGTTTTTTTTTATTTAGATATAATATTCGTAAACTAAATTGAAACGTATTCACAAACACATAGGCTCCAAATTGCGGTGACATTGTTCTTTCTTATCGCCTAATCAGAAAAGCAGCGAGACCTTGAGCCTGACCCTGGATATTTTTATCCGCATACACATTTCGCGAGTGTTATGTAGACACGAAGCTACGTGATGAGGAACTGCCGAAATCATATTCAAACAATATCAGATAAAAAATTAGCGATTAAACGTTTTTACGTGATGTAAAACCGAAATATTTGTTCAAGGATAAAAATAATTGTGACATCATAAAAGCAACTCGTGTGTGTGAAATTAAAACGTCGCAATACTGTAATCTTGGCTTATGTTCTACGATAACTACAATAGAAAACAAGCAAAGATTACCGCAACAATGTTAAGGAAACTCTTAAGGGATAATTGAAAAGTTTCAGAATGGATGGTCCTGTTTGGGGCGGGCGGACCGGCGGAGGAGTCGCGGCGGGCGGCGGGCGGCGCGGCCACTGCGGGCGAGGTCGTTCGCTGCCTATCTAGGAAGTCAAGCGATTCGACCTCGACCTTGTGTGTGCGAAAAAATATTATTCGACAACGACGCACACGCGTACACCTCCTCCACCCCTCAACCCGCTCCCCGGTTTGGTCCGCTTGCTGTGACCCCCGCATTCTCTTCTACATTAACATTAATCACATTACCACAAAAAGGTTACGATGTAAAATGTAAGGAACTACGACTTCTGGTATTAATAATCGCTATATGATTGTACAAATCTTAGCAAACAAGCACCAGAACATCTTCACAACAAGATTACGAATTGCGGAAAAGATTGAAGGTCGTATGCAGATGTTTGTGGAATATATACAAAAGCGGGTTAATTTACGACGATCGTATATTATGTTTAACTAAAATATCAGACGCGGAAATGTGTGACGAAATATAACAATAAATTCATCATGTGGTATATTACGTCGAGTCGGAACTAGGATCACACGTGATCCTTGACTCATCGGTGACAGACAGACAAACACTTCATTACTTTAATCAACGCATGACGATAGCACTCGAATATTTTCTTAGTATTTCAGTGCGGTACTTTTGCTGGGAAGTACTGCGAACACTTGACATGATACTAAAGTCCAGGAAGTAGCTCTCCATGAATTTATTAATGAAATACCAAGAATAATCATACGGCACAGACAAAACGCCTACATGATATCAACTTTAATAGTTCATTCCCTAAAATAGAAGATTTTAACTATCCTTAAACATAGTGGGTGGGATCGATAAAACCACAAATTGATATCTCTAGGCGAAAACATAAAAGTCTATATCAAATACATAATCACTTATGTGACGTCATCATTTGATAATTTCCGGTTCCTTAATTACCACGCTTGATTCTTCATAGCTGATCTTAAATAATTGGATATTAAGTGAAGCCAAAAAAAGAGATCTTCTTCAAAGCTAAGAAATAAAATCAGTCTTTCGTCCTCTTAAAACTGTAATCATCTTCTGCCTAGACTTTTCCCTACCACGTTTGGATCTCTTTCAATCTAACTGGCCGCTGAGTGCTGAATACCAGTATTTACCATGGAGCGACTGTCTATCTGACCTACACAACACAGTTACTGGGTAACACGATACCCCTTGGTAAGACAGGAAGCATGATCAATCGATTCATTGGTGAGCAAGAAGAATCAATTTTTGGCAAAGGTTTTTGAACTCCAGCCCCATTAGGTAAAAAAATCTAGGTAGGCAAGACTTAACGCAGTGATCTAATCCTGCTGCTGTAATTATTTACGCAAGTGCCAGCCATGTGAGAGCTGCGACCGATCTCGATTGTCGTCCAATGTTATGGCAACATCCACCCTGGCCGCCATTGTTCGCCTTTGTTGCGCAACACCGTTTGTTAAACATTCGCAAGGCAGCCCTCGATTGTTTTCATTCGCTATATAAACAGGCTCAGACGAACGTACAGTCCGCGTACTCGCCACCGTGCAGGAGGTGTTTATTGACGCCGCGCCAACTGCTGTTAAACAAGGACAAGGAATGATTTAAGCGCAGTAACTATTTCATAATATACTGCCTACCTAGAAATCTTATTTTAGAGCAACAATACATACCCTTACTTCAGCAGTGCGGTATATAGGTACCTAACTGCTTTTATGATTTTAAATTACGTTTCGTACTGATATTACTCATTCAACCATTAAAATTAACGAAATACAGCGTACGATGTTACATCAGTGGGCTATTTTGTTGCGCAATGAGAATGTTCAGTAGTCAGTATTGGTGATAATTGTGGCAAGTTTGTCCCTAGTTATAATGCAAAACAAGAAGGTGTTTAGAATTGTAGTGTAAACAGTGATAGCCTCAGAGCGGCGTGCGACATTAGATGGAACGAACGACCTTACTCTTGAACGATAGAGCGGCTGCGAGTACGCGGCTTTGGACAGCGCCCGCGGCCGCCGAGCCCGCCTTATCTAACGCTTGTTGACTTTCGCCAAGCTATCAGTTGCACAGGGTTGACACCCTCCTATTCATTCCACCTTGAAAACCGTTATCTTTACACGTCGTGGCGAATAGTTCAATATTCACACTTTCGCTAAATAACAGGCACGCGACCTAAAATTTTATTAACACACTTTATGTTGACACGCTTTTATAACTCTGCTTTCATGAAAATACTTGACATGCATATTACCATCTTATTATTCTTGATGTACAAACAGTGGCGTAACTTCGTAGTCGGGGGCCTTGACTCAAAATGGGGCCCCCGTCGCTCATCCCTCGCTCGCTCTCTACTTAAACAAACTCGAATGGACTACGAAAACCAAAGTACTTTTTCCGAAAAAAAACAAAGACAAAGGTGCAAAGACGAGGTTTCCACATCCTTTCTCTTCGATAGGTTGGATTTATTGTTCATTCATACAAAAATGGGAGCGGACCCGGTGCTATGTGCTATGACTGATAATTTTGAAACGTTGCCGATACTGAAAACTGTGTGGAGGACCTCTAACCTTCGGAACATTGGTGAATATTATTAGTATAGTAGCTACAGGTTGAAGCAGCACGCGATAGTATGCACATTAGATAATTTCAGTGGCCGCTCCACATTCCCATATAATAAATGATATTTTGTAAGTACATAGTAGGTTAAACATAACATTTTTACACGTCAATATTATTGACTTATACTGAAAAGTAGTTGAAGTTGTAAGTAACTTAGTTGTAAAGTTGGTACCTACAGCTTAGATTACTAACGGTCGCTTTATTAAAATAACTAGCTTTTTTTATCTTCGTACGCGCGATGTAAAGAAAACCCCTTCTATGATACCTATACGATCGCTTTTCTTAAATTTTTCTTTGTCACGCTATCGACACAGGTAAAATAGATGTCACGACTGACGGTTGCGACATTTAATGAAAAATAGGATTATGAAATTTTTACTAAGCAAGTTAATTATTAAGATTTAGTTATAAAGATACCTGAAGGCTTTAAATGTTGTTTCTTTTATCTTATAGAAACGCAATTATGTCTTCATTTAATTGTTCCTAATATTGGAATAATATCATTATAATATCCCGTTTTTTTCCGTTCCCGTATAGCCTTCCTCATGAATGTGGGCATTGTGGCTATCATATACAAAAAGAATTTTCCAAATTCGACTGTCAGTTCCAGAGAATCTATATATATATATATCAGCGTTAGGTACGCTAATATAATCTATACTAATAGATGATTTGAAAGAAAACTACGAAATGCAGGATATTCACAAAGCCAATTCTTTTTTAACGTTTTTTTTCGTTTTTACTTAAGTTTTCGTGTACTTTATGTGTTCATACCTACTTACAAAAATAATAAACATAGTTGCACAATATTACATGGAACACAAAAAAAAATGAGTGGAAACGATAATGTGTCGCCAGCCGACGCCCACTGCCTATGAAAGAGCTGTTTGTGTGTTCGTACAAACAAAGTGTTGTTCTAGGAAGATACTGTACGGACTCTTTGTCACAAGTCACATCGCACTTCTCCACATATTTTATTTATCAGGTAGTGCAGCACTGTCCCACTTATAATTCTTGAATATAGAATTCGCACTACCTCAATAGATAACCATATCAAAAAATAATATTGATAAATGTTGTTTGTGCCAAAATGTTGACAAAAAGAAGGTGGCGCCTGTTTAAATAATTTTATTTATTTAAGTTCTTCCATACCTGCTTTCCTTAAACTCACATACCTACCTCTTGTAAATAATTTAAACATATGTAATAATCCCATGTATAAGCTGTATCCATGTAATCTACTAAGGAAGTGGGATCAAGTCATTGTTGTCATGTTATAAAGATGCGCCTGCGCTGTTGAGTTTAATTTTTACAAGTAATTGTAAATATACATTAGTTTGTGTTAATAAAAATTGTCATAGTTGGCCCTGAAGACTAGAGATTATGAGTAAATGAGCAAATGTGTTACAGTCTACATATACCTACCTCGTAGCAATTGTGGCGCTTGGTGCTGTACGCCGAACACTTCCTTGTTTGTCTTTGTGATTGTTATTGCAAAAATAATAAAAATACTGACTCAAGGTTAACCTGGCCTTGCTTACACAGTTTTTTTACAGACGTCAATGTGTTTAATTATCAAGTTTAGAAGTGTAAACAAAACCGGGCAAGCTGGCCAAGTCGCAACTCGGCTTAATATGTACTGTTGCTATGTAGGTAGGAATCTACGGTACATATGTAACGTACGAATGTAGGTACTTCAGATTTTATTAAACTTGATATTATAACGTTAGCAAATACGTCGTAAAATCGCGGAAGTTTTCATAGCTACTTACGTATACAAGCAATAAACTTGCGTCACATTATAAACAAGTAATTTGTAAAGATAGGCATTAGTAATAAGTAAGGCTATAATAGTAATCAATGTTTTATAATTCATACATGTCTTCACAATAATAGATTGAAAGATATGCATGTGGTAGTCAACAAAAAACAAATATCAATAGTCATTGAAACAAATGTGTGTCAAGTGTGTACGCGGCGGCGGCGGCGGCGCGCGGCGTAGGGCCGCGGGTCGCGCTCGCGGGCCTCGTGGCCCGTGGCCGCGCATCGCATCTGCCCCAACGCTGTCAGAACGGGGGCGTCATTGTTAAATGCGACCATTCGACGAAACTTAATTGGCCCGACCTAGCTCGTAAAAGCGTTGTAAAAAGTGTGAAGGTCTGGCGGAGGTAAGGACTCGACAGAAAGAGGTCAAGTGTAATGCCTCGTGTTCCACTGACCTCATTTGGGAGCCGACTGCCGACACTGTTCGCCGCGCTCGCCGCCTTTCTTATAAATATTATGTCCTAGTTTGCCACTGTTCTACAATTACTGTTCTTTGTTAACATTCCGAAGAACACACGCGGGGATACATGTAGCTTCATAATAATATATTTTTTTTTGAAATTAAGTTTAATGGTGATTATTTATGTATTGTACAAATAAACATTAAAAACAGTAATTTAATTGTGGACTAAATAATTTTAAAATAATATTTAATAACCTAATACTCAATATGTATATTACTAATAAATAATATACATATTGAGTATTAGGTAACTTTACCTGATTTAGTTACGTTTCTTATAGGTTTCTGATTATAAATAAAAGTTACAGTTAGTGAAAACCTACTTGGACAACTGACTTATGAGTTTTGAACGAAAACACACTAAAAAAATATTGAGGACAAGCTTTTTCGCGCGGCTTTACTTCCTTGGCCTATCTAGGAAGAACTGTGTGGTTTTTCGGGATAAAAAGCACAAGGTACTGAGCAACAGTGTAACTTGGCATCAGTGAAAGAATTTTCGTAATCGGACCAATAGTTCCAGAGATACCTCCACAAACAAACAATTTAGTAAACCTCTTTATAATATTAGTTTAGATAATCTGCCATCAAAACCCCGCTATGAATCAGTAGGCCATATAGATAGAAGTAGGAAACTAGGAATATACCTTCTAAATAAAAGTGACTCTACACAAACATCTAGCAGCAGTTAAAAACAATTCCGACTGTGTGTAAGTTAAATTAGAATAACAATGAATAATCCGGAAACAGCCGCAGAAGAAGTGACCTCCTCTTGTCGAATGAAACCTTCAGCTGCTATTATTAACGTTATGACCGCGAAATCGGAGCACTGACACACATCCCGCCCGAATAATACCATATACTACATAATTCATAGGAACCTTGGCCCCAATGCTGCGTATGCGTGGCTCATCAGCACAGCCCGCGAGACCTAGCATGAAAAAGTTACGATTATGTCTCCGAGCGACATACTTCAGCGTATTACTCAATGCAAACTTGACTTGACGCACTATCCATGAGCTCCTAAAGAGTACCGTAGGTTGAGGTTCCGTGTAAATTGCAGTAAAGCGTTAAGTATATTTTTTGAGTTGCATAATTCTAAACAAATAGTATGTACAATTATTCAAATGTCAGTTATGAAAAAATAAACAACGTACCTAAATCTCAACGTAGATCAAGGTGAACTTAAGCGAATGTATTCAATATTCTTAAGCGACCTTTGCCTATGGACACTCATTGTCTTTTTTTCTTTAAAATCCTTGTGAATAATGAAAGGTGTCCTTAAAAATGTACATTTGTACAAACAAAGCTGAATTGAAAATATATTTTCAAGGCTCTACGTTCAATATGATTTGTGCTAAAGTCAGCCGATTGCGAATTAGGTTCGCGCACAATAAGGGCTCCGTGACTCAAAAAAAGAGCAGGTACAGAACCTGTCCTTATTTCGGGCCATACATTTTGACAGCTTCATTCGCCATGCTGGAAGTCATGAAGCCACCTTACTTCTGAATTCATTTAGATACCTTTTGCTATTAAAAAGATACAGCTTATACAATCCTCTGAAATGCACAGACACTTGCTTTTAATATAAGGACAGTGTTCCTACTGCTCTCATTTGTTTTTAAAATATTCCCATGAGTCAGTGTGACTTCTGCGCTTGGCTGTACGGCTGCGGAGAGATTAATGACATCGATTGCGCCACGTGGAGCTGCTCCGCGGCTCTCTAAGCCTGTTCTCATCTAGAGCGGCCGGCCACACTTGTGCACAGTTCATTATCAATCTGATAACGTGCGAAACATAGACATAATATGTAATTGCACAAACAACTTAGAACACATGACGCGTTTTGTTTTGGCATTTTACCAGATACCTATTATCCCGCGTTACATTCTTGTTGCATTTAAATGCGTAAATACTGCAAATTGTCAGATCTAAAAACGTGTCATTTATTTATTCTGCGTTTTACTAAGTCCTAATTCTTTTGTGTTAGACCTTTTTCGCTGTAAATAAAATTCGTGGAAACCGAGCATGAGTCAGAGAACAGGCGGCCATAATTATAATATCCGCGTGGCTAGCCACAAGCTGATTTAATATTAACAATAATTTAACAAGCTTCTTGAAAAATGCAGTTATTAATAAATTAAGGTCATTAGTTTCCAGCTGCACTATTGGTTTAAAAGGCAATCGGACGAATAAGTGCTTAGGTCTTACCATGTTCTATTCATTCATGTTTTTCTTTGTTGTCCAATAATTTCGGAAGGATTCGACGGAACGAACGACATCTGCTATGAAAGATAAACCGGTAAATAAAAAAAATGCCGATTTATCTTTCATAGCAAAATATATTTAACTAGCTTTTGCCCGCGACTTCGTACGCGCATATCCCGTTTTTTCCCGTTCCCGTAGGAATTTCGGGAAATCTTCTCTTAGTGCTCCCCTACACTCCCCAAGGAACCTACATGCCAAATTTCAGCTTCCTACGACCAGTAGTTTCGGCTGTGCGTTGTCTGTCTAAAGTCAAAGAAATTGAAACTGAAACAGCAGTGGGCAGGGCACATTGCTTGAAAAACAGATGTTCGATGGGGCCGAAAAGCTCTGGAGTGGTGACCGCGTATGGGAAGACGCAGATCTCCCACAACAACTCCCTTATTGTGGCGACACTTGGGGAAAGCTTATGTCCCAGCAGTGGACGTCTTTCAGCTGATGTGATGATGATGTTGTATGTCAGTCACACACTCTGGTTACTCATCCGTAACGGAAGAGTTTTATATATATTGATAAAAAAAATCATTTTCGATGCTTTCAAGGGTCGACTCATCATTGTGGCCATGGTGGGGATGTCCAAAACCGCAGTTGCGGTCATAGGCTGAAGATACGAACGAGAATTGATCTTGTACTTAAAAAAACGTTAAAATTCAAGTCGTATTATATAATCTTAGCAACACTCAACGTCAAAAGCTTTTCAAAATGTAGAGAGATACACATATTTTTTCCAGATTGCGACCGCGATAGGAATGTGAACGTTCCTTAAAAAATTAGAACTGGCCAGGATTCTCTAACGACTTGGAAATGAACGAGACAGATTGTTTTCTACTGTACCTACGCAGAGTAAAATCTTGCCTTATACTGGTATAGGAACTAGCTCTTCTAAATGTACACAAAGATGTAGGCTTCAATTTGTAGGCTTATTTATGTAAAATTTAAACGATGGCATTTTTTAAGCTCAATTCGCTCGCCCGTAATCCTACTTTCACTGAAATTATTCCTTATTGAGTTTTGACACCACCTCTAAACGACGCCCCGTATTTTTTAGTCCAGCAAAGAGAATTTAATCTATCCGAGGTGGGGTGCAAAAAGGCCTTACGCATAAATCAACAAAGTAACTTCTGGACTGTCTGAATGGACATTAAATATAAAATATAACCTATCCAAGGCGAGGTTTTAGTATTTTCGAGCTCATTTCGCTCGCTTTTGCGTCTTGAGTTCTCAGGCAACGTTTAAGTCGGCAAAGAAAGATGATTAAGGCCGACTATGTTCCTGAGTGCAAAAAAAAAGTTTAAATAATTTAATTAAAAAAAAATTGTATTGCATTCTAAGTTCTCTTTAATCTTTTGTGCATAAGTCGACATACTCTACATAGGAGTGCAATTTAACGATCATGAACGAGTCCGTACTCCAACTCACACTTTACCGATTTTCGGGTACCTTTTTTAACACTACCTTTTTTGAGGGCTCGGTACGTGTTTAAATTCAAATAATTGTTCTTGCTTACAAAAAGTCTTTAAAACTTACTTAAAAATAAAAACCGACCAAGTGAGAGTCGGACTCTCACACACGAAGGGTACCGTACCATAAAACGAAAAAAAACACGTTTCTTGTATGGGAGCCCTTTTTATTTTTAAATTAATTACATTTTTATTATTTGTTGTTATAGAGGCAAAGTTAGACAGTTGAAATTTTCAGAGTGTATTTCACACTCTGAAAATTTCAACTGTCTAACTATTACGGTTCTTGAGATACAGACCGCTGACAGACGGACGGACGGACGGGGAAGGCTTAGTAATAGGGTTCCGTTGATTATCTGTTGGGTACGGAACCCTAAAAACTAACGATATGTGCAAACCTACATAGATAATTTAATTTTTGTGTTTCTAGTAGGTCTGAGATTTTTATGAGACAGATCGTGATCATTTTCACACTACCCAGTACCTATATTTGTATATTATTATGTGCTGAGCATATTTACTGTAGATAATGCAAAGGCATATAGATTTCATACTTCACACCTGGTTGGTACCTATAATTTATGGATTTATTAAACTGACCGATAAAAATACGATCTCGTCTTTCAAGCTGGAGAGGTCGGATAATATTACTTCAAGGTCTGTGACGGGCTGACCTCGGCGTATCGGTCGCGGAGGACAGACGGTCGCAAATATTTGCGCGCGTGAGAGGCGAGCGCGCGGTGGTGCGCGGGG
>NDFZ01005050.1:192187-259029 GCA_002192655.3 Mamestra configurata
GGGTGAGCTGCGGGGCGGGGGGAGCGTGCAGGGAGGGGGGGAGCCCGATGACCTTGCCGCGCGTCTGCCACGCGACCTTGATCTTGAGACGACCGCGGAGCGCCCGCCCTCGCCGCTGCGCGAACTAACGACACGACACTTGAACGACTCCTACCGCTCCGGTTGCTACACAATAAGCCATTATTAACATTACTAATTACTTGTGGAAACGCCAAATACAAAACAGCTTCATATGAATCATAATGAACCACACGTTGTTCTCGGAATTGTTGCAACTGACTATCTGGTAGACGTCATGAGATATTTTGACTAAACCAGCCCAATATACCGGTAGTATTAGACAAAGGAAATTAAAAAAAAATGCTAGTAGGTACATTATCTCTCAAAAACACAAAGGTTAACTACAAAATTCATAAATCAATTTTAGAACAGAACAGGCATTGTTTGGCAAGTAAAATAAAATAATTATTTTCAATAAATCCACCCGACTGGGATACTTATTATTTACCTTAAATATTGTTTAGCGTCGTAGATACACATATTTCTAGAATTTTGCTACTGCTTAATATTAAAACTTATTGTTGCGTATAAAAAGCTGGAATATTAATGCGCTGTCGCAAAAATGTGGGATCTGATTGTTCAAAAATCTCCAGAAGTAAAGACTTCTTCAGTTTGGTACTTCAGGAACAATCGTTTCGATATTGCTCACAAGCCACATTATAATTCTGCATTAAAGTACCACCGTCCCAATCGGGTATAATCCCAATCCTAAATTACCTCTATTCATTATTTTTTATAAATGCGAAAGTGAGTTTTTTGTTTGATACGCTTCTACGCCTAAATCACCGCCGATTTTGGTGAATTATGGCCGAAGATAGAAAATACCCTGGAGGCGGTTATAGGATCCTTTCACACGAGCAACTTAAATATAAGTACTCCTTTAAAATGTGTAAATAAGTCGCTCTGTTCTCGAAACCTTTACTGAGATGAGCAACGTTGTTTCAGCTACAAAATAATATGTATTATTTGGACAAAGTCAGTCAATTAATTAGACGAGTGGCATGCGCTGCCCAGGCTCGCTAGCGCAACGCAAAGCTTAAGATTCGTTGAAAGCTTTTTCAGTAGATCTCGCCACAGCTTTCAGTCTCTCTTTAGACTGTTCGCCAGTGAATATGATGACACATCTATCCATACACCACACTACAACACAACAATACACAATACAAATAAACATAACACATAGTAACATAGTACAATAGTAATATTGTGGCTCTTCAATCTTCAAGCAGTTCTGCGGGCCAACTGCGACTTTTTATACTTACTCGATTGCGTTAACGTTACGTAAACATTCACATGTGTAGGTACGTACAATTGTATACAACCCATTCCATGATTCCATTCCCATTCCATTGGTGACATTGGTGTCTCCAGTCGTCGCTCCTTCAGCTTCAGTCGTAAGTGAACGGTACGTAACGCGATCGAGCAAGTATAAAAGTTCGAAACTGGCCTAATAAGACCTTCCGAACTGCGTAAAATACCTGTACGAATCACTACATAGTATAAAACAAAGTCGCTTTCCGCTGTCTGTCCCTATGTATGCTTAGATCTTTAAAACTACGCAACGGATTTTGATGCGGTTTTTTTTAATGGATAGGAGATTCAAGAGGAAGGTTTATATTTAAAATCCATGCATAATATAGTAGAGATACACTGATAATTTATTGCGCTTACATTGCAAACGCTGGTTGAACCCTACGAGATAGATCAAAATAATGAACTACAGTATTGTACACCTTGAAAAGGTCTACAAAAAAGACCGCTATGGTATATGTCTATCTCTTAGGGATAACCAACTATAACCATTTTTTATCCTTTACTTTTTACGAGAAATAATGGCTTATTTACGAACGAACTTTAAGCGATACAGCATTAATCCTTATCCAATTAAGCACCTTAAATACATTGTGCATTTAATATAGATCAATATGGCCCTTTGCAGCATGTAACTTAAATTAATATTTTCGAAGATATTACAGTTTTAAAATGCAGGGACATAGCGGTTGCGGCGGCACCGGCAGCGCGTGCCTACATATATATAGCGTTCAAGTTATGTGCTCAAGATGATTTCGCGAAAAAATTGACATATGACAGAGTTCCAAGTTACTACACATGGAACCAGAGTTCTAAAAGCGTAGTATGTTTAGTATTGTACCCGTGCGAGTGCGAAGCCGGGGCGGGTCGCTAGTTCTACATAAACGTACGTCTTGTTCAGCCTGACAGGCAGCCCCACCACCGTCCATCCCGCTGGTTGCTGACTAACTTTCCAATGCCATGAGCTATTCTTATAGGTGGAAACTGACGGTCAGTGGATGGAATTCCCCTTATTTCATGCCGAAATGCGAGAACATTGCGAGGCAGGATAGGTCTCCCATTTCGAGATGATTTTGGAGTAATAAAAACTCATATGCCTCACTGTGCAAATACTATGCTTATAAAATCAGCAATCTAAAATGTGTTGATATATTGTATTGATCAGCGATCGGAAAGTACCAGATGCCGCGTGGTACTTACCGAAACGAGGGTGAGGGTCGTCCCCTAACAGACTGGCCCCACGACGACGACGACGGTGCTCAACGGGCTCAACCTGATAGCGCTATAGCAACTGTACACTACAATAACCCGAGTTTATTAATTTAAATAAAAAAAGTAGTTTCTAACTGTTTGATGAAAGATAAGGATTAAGATATCTAAAATTATGGTTATAAAATGTTAGAGGATCCTCTTAGTATTGCAGATTTTCCGAGCGATCTCTTCTTTTTGCTTTTTATTTAATCTTTATAACGATAATCCATTTCCTTGTCTAGCTACGTATGCTGTTAAGTTAGAACGTAGTTAAGGTACGAGTAGCTAGAAAGAAGGCTCAACGTATTAAATGGTCAGCAACACGTGGACGCTGCAACCTTGCGATAAGCGGCATCCGCTGATAAGGAGCGGCACGTCACCGCGGCCGAGTATTTCTCGCGCCCGCACTCCGCGCCCGCGCCACCGCCTCCGGCGACGCTGCGCCAGCGCAGGCTGCAAGGTCGCGCGTGCACCCTGCTCGCAATAAACTTTACACGTGTCCATAACACATGAGTGCATACAATAATCTGCTATAAATCAACTACATTGCATCAAAACCACCCACTTTGTACTCTTGGTACATTTATTGCTCATTGTGTCATCGTAGCATTTTAAGTCTTGACACATGGCCCATATACTTTTTGGACTCTGTCCGAAATATTTATGAGTAGGCATCGACTAGACTACGACTAGACTTAAATATTTAAACGCCGGATGTTACCAATTATTATTCATCGTTCTGAATATAACATCTGCAGAGCCGCGGCTGTGACATGCGCTTCGTCATACCCATCATCTTCATTATCTTAGCGCGTATCCGCTCACTCCAGATTAGAACTTATCAGATTAATGCACAGACAGACAAACTGAAGAGCCCTTTACATACAATTAAAATGCATAAAAAGTCAAAGTCAAAGTCAAAGTCAAAACATTTATTTCAATTAGGCCATTAAACGGCACTTTTGAACGTCATCGTTTACAGTTCAGTAAAATAACAATTTTACATTAATAAAGTGACTCTACTGTCCATTCGGAAAGGTAGATTCTTATGGAGAAGAACGGACAAGAAACTCCATAGTTACTCTTTTCAAATAATGATTTTACAAAATTTGGTATACAAAAATTAATTTAATATTATGTGAGGACGATGCACCCAGAGTATGCTACTTAAAGAACAAAGTATCACCAGCAGAGGTAAACTTATTAATTTCCTAAAGAAATTTAGGTAAATTGTACTCACATATTTACAAACATTGGAACCATTAATTAAACAACAGTGTGTGAGTCAACAGAAAAATAAAAACACAAAAAAAGAAACAGTATATCTATAAAGTTAATACATTAATCAACCAGTTTGACCTTCACCCTTGATTGTCCTATGGAGCAGGACCAGCATGTTTCCAAGCATTCTTATCCTGAATGTAATCTTCTAATTTGTAATATGCTTGTTCACAAAGTGTACTTTTAACATGAGTTTTAAATTTTCTTTCATTTAGTTCTAATATGTCAGAAGGTATTTTGTTGTAACATTTAACACAATACCCCATGAAAGAAGTGTGGACTTTAGCTAATCTAAAAAATGGTTGATCTAATTTGTCTTTATTTCTAGTATTAAAATTATGTCTATCACTAATTTTACTAAAAAGATGTCGATTTTTCCGCACATACATAATATTTTCATAAATGAATTGGCAAGGGACTGTCATAATATTAATCTTTTTAAAAAGTTCCCTAAGAGAATCACGGCGACGCAGATTATAAACGGCTCTGACAGCTCTCTTTTGTAAAATAAATATGGATTCAATGTCAGCAGCCCGACCCCACAGCAAAATACCGTACGACATAATGCTGTGAAAGTAACTAAAGTAGACCAAACGTGCGGTTTCTACGTCTGTTAACTGTCTTATCTTTCTAACAGCATACGCGGCTGAGCTTAGACGACCCGCAAGAGATGTTATATGAGGCCCCCATTGTAATTTCTCGTCCAATGTGATACCTAGGAAAACCGTCTGATTAATGAACTCCAGTTTTTCTCCATTCAATATGATGTCACATTCGCTACTTTTAACATTTGGTAAAGAAAATCTAATACATTTAGTTTTTTTTTTATTTAAAACCAAGTTGTTTGCCGTAAACCAATTTTGGACCTGATGAATAGAGCTATTGACGTCGTCAAGATTTTGTGAACGTCGGTCTATTTTAAATATTAATGATGTGTCATCCGCAAATAACACCATCTTTGGTTGATTTTTAAGTAATTGGGGCAAATCATTTATGTAAACTAAAAAAAGGAATGGACCCAATATTGAACCCTGAGGAACGCCCATTGTCGTTTCCGACCCTATTGAGTTTACACCGTTTATCTGAACTTTAACCTGTCTGCCCATCAAGTATGAACTAAGTAAACCAAGGGCTCTATTCCTAATCCCATAGTGCTCAAGTTTCAACAAAAGCGTCTCATGGTTAACGCAGTCGAACGCTTTCGAGAGGTCGCAGAATATTCCAATGGCATCTTGCGACTCTTCCCAGGCGTTAAAAATGTTCTTTATTAGGGTGACACCGGCGTCAGTTGTACAACGCCCTTTGGTGAAACCGTACTGGTGTTCATGAAAGATGGAATTTTTATTAAAGTGACGTAACATCTGACTAAGCATTAACTTTTCAAACACTTTACTGAGAACTGGCAGAATTGACACCGGCCGATAATTGTTGGGTTCTTGAGAATCACCCGATTTGAACAATGGAACGACTTTACTGTGTTTCATGAGATCCGGAAATACTCCCTTGTCTACACTAGTGTTAAATATGACAGCTAAGTAGGGGGCAATAGTTTCAATGATAGATCTACAAACTTTTACAGATATTCCCCAAAGATCTTCTGTTGATTTAATTTTAAGATCTTTAAAAGCTTTTATAATGGCCTGGGGGTTTGTATGTTGAAACTTAAACTCCGATGGGCATACCTTTACATTCTTTCTAAGTAAGTCAGCAGCGAGCGTGGATGACGAGTTGAGAGCTTCTGTAGTTTTAAGAGGAATATTGGCAAAGAAGTTATCAAATTCCTGAGCTACCTCTGCGTCCGAGTTTATTTGGCCATGTACAGTATTTAAATTAAATTTAGTTTCACGCTGTTTCTTCCTACCTGTTTCGTTATTTATTATTTTCCAAGTAGTTTTTATTTTGTCGTCTGCTGATTTTATTTTATTGCTAATATGCAGAGCTTTTGCTGTTTTGCATACACTTTTATATGTTTTTGAATATTTTGCAACATACTTATGAAAACTTATATTATTCATATGCTGCTTTAAGCCATACAGTTCATATAGCTTTTCCCTGCTTATACGAATGCCTGGAGTTGCCCAATCGCTAAATAAGAACTTAGTGTAAATACTTTTAGACCTTAAAGGAAAAGTGTCATTAAATTGCGTGTTTAATATAGAAAAAAACTCGGCATAGAACTCATTAGGGTCGTCTATGTTAATAAAACTATGAGCACCTAGTTTACTAGCCAAAGTATAGTTAAGTTTCTCCAAATTTTTATCTGTAATCGGTCTAAATTTTATTAGAATTTTTTGTAAAGGAATGTAAGTGCAAAACGTTATTGTTTGACCGCTGTGATCAGATGGTAACTTATTTACAATTTCTTTATGTAAGTAATCACAATTACAAAATATATTGTCTATACAAGTTGAAGTAGAAGCTGTCACACGGGTCGGTTCAATAAAAACATTTGACAAATTAAATGAATTAAAAAGACTCAACAACCTGATAGTATTCGAGTTTGTTTCTAATAAGTTAATATTAAAGTCGCCACAAATAATTATTGACTTAACAATAACCAACTTACTTACTTGACTTAAAAATAACCAACATTCATTCAATTTAATAAGAAATCAATTTCATACCTATATACAAAACTAAAGTTTATGTTGGCTTTAGGCTAGTCATTTAAAACATCGTAGGTCGCAAAAAATTGCACTGTAGTGTTTTGGGATTTTTAAGCATAGATATCGATAGTGTAACACCAAGTTTATGCTTTGAATGACTTAGAACTTGTCGGATAATTTTGGTTTTAAAGTTTTATTTACCCTAACTACGTCCCTAAAAATAAGCACAGTGCAATTTCTGTGGCCTAACACGATTTTTGTATCTACCGTGGCTGCCTACATTGCTCATGTTCCAAGATGTTTAGATTTTAAAACTTCAAAAATTAATTCTTAAAGACGAAATTACAGGAGCCATCTAAATGAATGCTGTTTCTTATTCATAATCTCATTGATTTAATGTGAACGTGTTTTTGTTATTATTTTATTATGTGTAACGTGTGTGCTTTGATCCGTTGTTGGTCGAAATAAACGTTTAGATATGAAATTACTTCACAGTCAAAAAACATTTTTGTGTGGTCAGTGCTGATTTACTTCATCCGGGAGATTTTTTAACTCACTATCAACATAAATATATATAAGTATATTTATAACATCACTTACATTACAATATTTACAATAAAGATTTAAATCTATTCGTCATATAAACCACTAGGGGGACTCTCATCGTAGCATTCGTGGCATATATTTCCATCTAAAGAAAAGAGTCAGTGGGAGGGATCATTCCCCCATGATTGCTCCCCCGCTTCGGCCTTGGGCGGGTTCTCTTACTGTCGAGATATTTGAAAATCCATTAAACTGGAGGCCGTACTCAAGAAAACCAATGCGACTTTGCTTCAGTACCTACCTACATTCATATAATTTCCGCTGAAAAGGCAATACAAGCTCTTGCGTTAACATTTTATATATTTCCACATACATAGTTTCAGTTTGACGCAATAGCGTAATCTCTGTAACCGTACCGCTAGTACCTACACGCGGAAAGTCCCTGAGTGCATATTTAAAGTCGTGCATATGTTCTGTTTTATAAACTATGTATTGTGTAGGGAAAACCGGGTTATACGCATATGAGATACAATAACTCATTTACTTTGAAAAAATATATATACCTTTACCTTTGTACCATACTCAACTTTCAGCCCGATTTCGTTGCAAAAATATTCGTTTTTGGTCAATAATATGGTACTAACTCGGGCTAATTATGGTTTTCCTTTCACTATATCTTTTCCAAATAAAACTTACCTGCTTCCTTTCCGCATTAGTTTCCGTGAATACACGGAAAGTAATGCTGAAAAATTAAGCTTGTACTTAATTAAGTATTCGCTCTATATTACAAGCGAATAAAAATGCCTACTTGTAAATCTATCTGAATTTTATTTCACACTTTTCAAGCGCTGGTTAAATCTGTAATATTCATTAAAAATTTGATCAGAGTTTTCCGCTTTAGCTGGAATTACCCATCCATTAACAATTGCAACGAAATGCTTGTTAGAAGTATAATAGTAGTAATACAATCACACATGCCGTGTAAAAGACAAGCTTATTGGGGATTACGCATTTGCTTATAGATCAACGTAATCTAGAGCGATCTTGAGAAAATACATTAAATGATGAAAGAGCCCATTCAACAGCGCCTTATTATCAGATACAGGCGTATCCACAGCAAGAGTGCTTTATTCACTTTCGGGATTATGAACGTACTCGTAGGATGCTCGCAGGTATCTCAGTAGCAACAATGGATCTTGTGTTCGTCGAGCGAACAACACATTTACGATTTTACATATTATCAAGAAGTTTAACCTAAGTTAAGATCACTTGTAAAGGTCGGGGCAGGTAGGTCGACGTGTCAATTGACGTTTTGTTGTGTTGAATGTGACCGGCGGCTGTGGCGGACGCCGCGTCTTGCCGGATGGGGGGTGACATTGTGTGACCGCAGCGTTTTTATACAACTATTTGATGATACAGTGACGCAAAACGTCTGTTACTACAAGGTCGACTTTAATCGTATTGTTGTGTATAATTTTATTTATTAGCTTTATGTGCAAATTAGATATTAATGTAGGTGCCTTATGTTAACACCTAAATATATTTTTGGAGAAAGGATGTGTGTTGGAAGGAAAGGCAACGTGTGTCTATCTGTCTGTAGGTGCACATCTCGAGAACGTCGGATGCAATTTACATATTTACTGATTTTTATCTCACTTTGCTCTCTAGCTGTTCTTCAATGTAAGGGTAAACACTTCCACGACAGCAACCCAGCTTTGCTGTCGTAGAAGTTTACCTTTATCTAGTTTACTAAAATATCAAATAAAGAGCTTAGTGTATTCATTTATTGATTACGTACTATATTGTTTACTTTATTGTACACAACAATGGAGGTAAACATAAAAAAAAACTAAACTAAAACACACACGCGGCCTTTCGCTTCCATTCCAGGCAAATTAGAGTAAGTCCATTAACTAGACAACCACCAATTCCGATGATGTAAACGGGATAGTGCTATTCGCTATGTATAGCTCCGTCTCCCTCTTAGAGCGGAATCATGATTGTTTTAAGACTTCATAGTAGGGCCTCTGAACTTGAAATGAGCCTGTTATAATATTGGTGCAAAGGTGACAATAACAACGTTAACCCTTTGAACGCCATTGTCACATATACGTGACAAGCAAGAGCGTGCCCTGTACGCCAAACGTTACAAATATGTGACAAATAGTACGGTGAATTAGTGGCTTGGCGTCGGGGGCACGCCCGATGCTTTTATGCTCTGGCGTTCAAAAGGTTAAATATAAAATATTATAATATTAATACAGATACATACACAACGTAAGTGTATTTCTAACAATGTGTAAGTCGAGAAGGTCTATTTTAAAAATTAAAAAAAAAATCAAAATTCAAAAGTGGTCGAATGAAAGCGCGTAAACGAACTTCATTGAATGGCATTACAATGTTAAAACCCGGAAAAAATAAATTTATGCAATGTTAGAACTTCACTGATTATAAATGCTTTATAATAGATATATATATACATCCATATGAGGCAATTCAAAGAAATTACGATTATCGATAATCACAGAGGCAATGGGATGCTATTTTGCTTCCAAGCGTCCTGTCTTGTGTCCCGAATAAATTACAACAGGACAGCCCCCCTGTCTCGCCACCTCTTTGAAAACCATGCACCCATTGTGTCTGGGTCGAAAGGTCACCAATTGCGTTTGGACCAAAAGGGGTGCGAGGCTAAATGCGCACCTGGACAAGAGAACTAAAAATCATGTTTTAGGTATTAAAACATTAGTATTATAAATAATAGTATTCTTGCACTATCCTTAAATTAATTGTTATTAAATGAATAAGGTACCTGTGTGTAAGTTAAAGCTTCTCATCCTAATATTTAAAATTCTTCCGTTACTGAGTGACTGACAGACAAGACAACGCACACCCGGAACTACTGGTCTAAGAAAGCTGAAATTTGGCACGTAGGTTCCTTGGGGAGTGTAGGGGAGGGGGAGCACTAAGAGAGGATTTTCTGAAATTCCTACGGGAACGGGGAAAAACGGGATATGCGCGTACGAAGTCGCGAGCCAAAAATAATGACAAATAAAATTGGTCCCACACTAGGAACGTCTCCTCTGTCGTTTATAATAATAGGTACTAATATTACTGCAACCCTAATACAATTTCAAAGTAATTATTTTCTTTGCGGGAACAGAATACACACGCAAAACATAATTTTACAGAAACCAGTATATTTACAGCTTTGGTGGTCCAGTCTAACACTTGTTAGCTCTGGTTTTCGAAGAAGGTAACCAAAACAACAACGCCAGCTTTCTCTGCAAAATCTGAATATCACTAATCGAAGAACAAATCTAAAAGAAATGCAACCTCGGAAAAGTATAGTACAAATCAAAGAACCTACAAAGCAACATTAACCCATTTTTCGTAGACCGCTGCTACGCCCTGGCCTACGAAGCCGAGGGTGAATGGTACTCAGGAACACCACTTGCGCAAATGAAACTTTATCAATCTTTAAACTAAACAACTTAATGGTTATTTTGAAATGGGTGATAATGGTTGGAATGAGTAAGAAACTTTCTAGGCCTACATAAATACAAACAAACTGTTAAAATGTGCTGGCAATAGCTTGCCACGCCACACAAGAGTGTGGGTAGCACGTTAAAAATACCTAATAATAAATAAGACAAGTCAAATTAAAAATATATAGTCAAAAAGTAAAAACACACCGCATACTTACTTGGAAGTCAGCATTACAAACACATAGACATATTTATATTTTGAACATATTAGATTGTTTGAACTTTTTATTGTTTCTTATTTGTTGTGTTTTGAGAACTTGAACATAAAGAAAACATTAATAGCATCATACATCGGACGAACTATGTAATTATATTTGTACCTACATGGTGATAATACATTGAATCTCTTGACCATAAAAAGAGCAAATGACAGCAGGAGTTATCCAAGTGACCTTGTACTTGTGTTATTGAGTCAAATTCGACGCGCCAAGAAGGAAAACATTGCGAGGACGATGTAATGCGCACCGTTTTTCTAGGGGTGAACTCAATGATGTTCTCTCGTACTTATTTACTAGAGTTTTTCATAACTATACCGGAGTAAAATAAAGTTTTAAATAGGTACTCAAACCTCATGATTCAGCGACGTACGAGTGCATTGGGGTAGGTTAATACTATCCAATGTTTCAGTAGATATTCATGGATGATACCTTGTTATGTTAGTAACTAAAATGTATCATGATCTGGTAGTTTTTGATAACAATGGCAACATCTATTTGTAGCTAGGTTCAGTTATTTCCTCTACTGTATTTTAAGAGGAAGTAAGGATTGAGAAGAGTTAGTGGTATTGAAATGGCAAGCGTAGAGTACTTTCGTGCTCCAACCTCACTAATTCGCACTTAACTAACACTATGCACCTACTTAATTAAACGCCGACACGATTAAACTACCTTATGTATGTTTTTATTGTAATATGTATATATAGTCTATTTTATTATTAACATCCTTCGCGGTGGTATCTCTTGAAATATAAAGTTACATGGGTTAAGAGCCCATGACTCATACGAATCGTTATAAATTGTCTTATGTTTTTCTAGAACCAGCTCATAAATCATAAATCTTAAATCCTTCGTGCAAGAATCTTTTTCTACCTTTGTTGTCCAGAATGTTTTTCTTTTTAAAGTTATTTAAAATTTGGAAGTTTTCGTTGTCAAACGAAAAATCGGAAAAAAAATGGATTGAATTTTTAGAAGAACATGGTCGTTCAGTCGATTGTTGCCAGATAATTCGAAATTAATGTGTGATATTTAATTAGTCAGTGAGTCGATCCTACCCGAGAATGTGTGCACAATACTCACGGTATGTATTCCTCGTTTTGTTCTTTCGTAGGAGTAGGTGTAGGTTGTTTTGGTTTGTTCTACAATATTTTATCCAATTGGTATTTTGTCTTAGGAATAAGCTATATTGTTGTACTCAATTTTTCATCACCATAGATTATTGGAGAATCGGTTCTCCCCCTTGCTTCAAGAGCTGAGGTAGCCGCTAAACCGTGCCGCCAGTCCAAAGACCGCTGTTAGTCCGCAGCCCACTATAGGCTGGAGCCACGGTGGGGCAGAGCCAGTCGTCACAAAGCATCCCAAAAAAATTCCAGATATTTATGAACACATTTTTTTCTTTTTTTGTCAGTTGACCCGTTATTGTACGCGTTTAAATACTGGTTCTTTTTTTAAATGTTACGATAGGATATTTTATACATATTTGTATTAGCTGCGAAAATCACTTAGTGTCTTTTAAGCGCTTTTTAAATGGAGACGCTCTTTAGATTGATATGTTGTTGCAACTACATTTAGGTTCTGAAGTAAAGCTTGGTTACTCTTAAGTTTCTATACGGTTAATATTTGTTCCTAAGTAATTTCGCGTTAAACTTCGTTAGTTTTTTAAAATCCGCACCACGTTCTTAAGATTTTATGTGTTTTTAACTGAAATCTATTTCTTTTATATATTCAGTGTATTTTTTATGAATCAAAATTATATGTATTATATAATATAATAATTATAATGTATAATATATAAAATAATAATTAAAATGTATAATGTATGTATAATCTAATAATTATAATATAATCAAAATTATATACAAAGCGGAACGCGGTCTGTGTTTAGGTATGTATGCGAAGCGTGCTGGTTTCCCTACAGCTTTCTTGTATCAGAGTGATGGCGTCGTCGGGTTCGATGAGGGTATGTCGTGATCTGAGATGGAGCGTATCGGGTGGCCGATACGATAAGGGGATTTTGGTGTTTTGAAGCAGTTTCGATGAAACGTTGGGATAGACGTTTCATGAACTGCTCCACTGTCGGAATCTTGAGATCGACGTGGAGTCGCTCATTCCTGACAAACCACGGGGCGCCTGTGGCCTTCCGTAGAAACCGGTTTTGGAGTATTTGCATCCTATGGATATGACATGACTTTGCGTGCGCGAAGGTGGCACACGCATAGGTCATTATTGGACGTAAGTGCACACGATTTACGCGCGTAATTTATATGCGCGCGATGCTAGTGGACGTAATGTTTTGACTCCCAGTACCTCGCCAACGCGCATAGAAACTCGCGTGTAACGATTCGCGGCGAATTCGCCCTTTCTGGACGAGGTCTTAGCTATGACCCTGTGTCAGAAATCTATAAGCAGGCAGCCATTACAATGAACAAAGGCATCCCCATGCGAAGCTCTTACAGGATGATCAAGCATCCATAGCTTGTAGAGCGTAGAACTTCTGCTTAGCATTATTAAGACTGGGTTAATGGCGGCATTTGTTTTAACAATTTACGATGAGTAAATTGTCACTGGTTAAAATATGGTTAAATTGGTTAAGGTTAAACCATACTAGGTGAAATGATCTGTTGTAGTTTTGTTAGTAGGTACGTTTATTCAACATGAGGGAAAAAGAGTAATGACGTGCAAGCTTATCGTGTACAGCTATCCTTGAAAGTAAACCAATAACAATTGGCCAGTGTCATCTTCGTCACACACGCACACGTCTGACTCATCATCATTAGGCACTGACTTATACTGTGGTTAGCGCTCTCTTGCGTCACTCGAACCACAATAGAGCCTTACATTACAAAGAAAGTTCGGGAATACTCGAAGGACAAAGTTAGTATCGTTGAGTTCGTAAAACACTATTCTTTTGTTCTCTCTACTTTATTTTCTTTTGGATAAAAATACTAGGTACTATTATTAACAGTTGTTAAAGCATTTTCTTTGCTGTTCTTGTTCTTTTATCTTTTAAGACAGTAATCCGGTTTGTCTGGAAGCCGACCCCAACACAGTTGGGAAAAGGCTAGCAGATGATGACTAAGGACTACGAACATTTATGATTTTCAATTGAAGTACTTATCAAAGATGAATCTAGTGAAGTATAAGAAATTACTTACAAAGCGCTGTCCGCTGTATTGTAACATGAACGCAGCTTATTGTGATCATCAACTTAAGTATCTGCCCGTCGCGCCAGTCAATTATGCCAATCCATAAGTGTACGTTGCACCCAGACTGTGGTGCTGGTAAAAGGGTAACCCATGTTCAGGGACGTCCAGTCGTTCAATATAAAGAGCTTCTACGCAAAGGGTTTAAATAACGGCGATAAAGGGATTCACAGTCCGCGAAATGATTCATTCAGTCGAGTAACAGCCGTAACGGTAACTGTCAAGTTTCTGGACAGTATATTATTATTGAGAGAAAAACAAACAATAATAACTAGCTTGCAACACAAATTATAGTGACACGTATCTAAGAGACCAAATGATGGAATAAAGTAAAATACCAATTCATGAGGAATTACCTGTTATCCTAGGAAATACCTGTGTTACAGGTGGCGTAATAAAAAAAAGGTGTTAATTTATACTTAAAATAACTTCACTAATACATACAATAACGATCTATGATATTTGTAATTTTATATTATTATTTTAAAAGTTCAGAATTCATCAGCAACTTTTGTCTCTGACTGTAGCACACCACCCTGTCAATGACCGAAGTGACACTGATGGCTGCAAAGTATAGTACGTCCATTCAATACTATCTACTAGTTTGGATCGCCTAGGCTGGCTCCAGCTTAGGGTTGCCAAGTTGTTTTTACAAAGACATAGAGCTTATTTGATTTTAGAAAGAGTAAATGAAGAGTGCAGTCTTAGAAAAGAGAAACAAACAATAATAGTTTATGAAATTGTACGACTACTAAACAGGGCGTCCCACGGATATGCCACATGCAGGGAAAGTACCTTGAATATTGTAGATGGAACATTTTACTGCACGAAGACATTATTTGAATTAAAAAAAAAATAAACTGCATTCATAGATATTTAAATAATTACATGGTTGAACCGGGAATCGAACCCGTTACACGAGAAAAATAATCACCCTCTTTTGTTGACATAACCCCAAAAAAAAAACAATCATGCACTTAAATTATAATAGAGAAATAATGCGTACTTTTCAAGTGGGTACATTTTTATTAGTAATAGGTACTTATGAAAATGTCAGTTGTATCTCCTTACGGCAATGTCAGCTTTTCGTTTTTCTGAACAAAATTTCACATCAAATGTTAAAATTCATGGTCGTCCTTTTTTTCTGATACTATGTTATTTAGCAAAAAATAATCCTTATGATGAAGCCTTTCGATGGGTATGATAAAGCTACAGGCTGATTATTTTTCTCGTGTAACGGGTTCGATTCCCGGTTCACCCATGTAATTATTTAAATATCTATGAATGCAGTTTAAATTGTTTTTCAAATTCAAATAATGTCTTCTTTCAGTAAAGTGTTCCGTCTACAATATTCAAGGTACTTTCCCTCCATGTGGCATATCCGTGTGACGTCCTGTATATCACATTAATGAAGCCACACTTTGCAATGTGGTCGAAAAGACAAAACTCCTTCAGTATTTTACTCCAGTCTGAAGTTTTTTTCTTTCCCTGAAGTGAAATGTCAGGATTTCATACAGTTCAAATGTAGGACTGCCTCAGCTAGACGGCAACATCTTTTTCTAGCTGCGCATATGTATAATAAAATGAACAAGGCCCTACATATTAACCCATTCACTAAAAATGAAGTTAAAAAGAAAATAAACACCTGGCTACAAACACTGGATTACATACAGACAGAAAAAATCATAACATAAATCATGCAATTTGCAGGTCCCATTATAAACATGCCCGATAAATACACACACACACACACCCCCTGACACACACACACACACACACATACAAACACGTGGACACACACCCACCCTCTCACATACACCTCAAGCAGATATTGTATAATTTAAAATAGTTTAAATTTTATTGCATAAAATCTGTGTAAAACTACTGGGAGAAGACACTGATTCCTGTAACACAGGTTACAACCTAGCGCAGGAGTCAGGGTTTCCATATATTAATGTAACATACTTTTATGTCAATAAAAATATTATTATTATTAGTTTACCGTCAGAGTAAAAATAAATGGAGTATTTTAGCGTACTCCATCGATTTGTAGAATATAAAGTTCGCCTACACAAAATAGAGTACAATACTATATTCGAGTACGGTTGGCCAACCTACTCTAGCCGCAGCAGTGTCTAGCTAGCTGATTTAATACAAATTAATTAGAAATACCTGCCACATGAATGAATAATAAAGTGTACCTAATAATGAAAGCTAACAACAACAATCTGTCATTTATTTGGGTTATGACATGAATTTAGTATATGCACTAAATTAGTCATAAGTTTTACGTACGTACATACGATAATACAGTCAATAATAAAACATATTGGGACAACATGTTGACGCTTTCATGTCTGCGTATTGTGTATTGTGTACTAATCAGTCGTTGACCACAGACGTGTAGTGTCTTATCAAAACTTCTAAGAATTAACCTGTTTTAGAAAGTATACGTAGACGGTAAAAACGATATAAATATAAATATTGTAAAGGGACATCAACAATCAAAGTTGAATTTGAAAAAAAATAAAATAATCAATTATGATTTACCTATCAACCACTTTTCCACGGATACTGGCTTTCCCTACCGGGATAAGCCTAGCTCTTTTATTTAATGCCTTTTTCGGCAATCCAGGTTAACTCAATTTATTAGGTAAAGCCTTTTTCGGTCATATTAAAGTGGTATATTAATAATGAGAACTGTTTATTAAATTATAAGATCAATGAATCACAAACGTATTTAGGTAATATTCAATTAAAACAACATACATGGGCAAATCCAAATCCGAACCGCAATGACGTTCCTTCACACTAATTTGTATTGTTTAGGAAAACTCTAACAGTAACATTTTCTTGCCGACGCGGTATATAATTAACCACTCAATTACCTACGTATTTTAAATAGTTGTCTACAAATAAGTCGTCGATTAAATTAGAAATAGATCGTGTTTGGCAGCGCAGTGCAACGTTGTTTTATATAATTAGCGATGCACAAATGAAGTGGCTTCGAAGGAATTGGGTCGCTGCGAGTGGCGGGCGGGGGGGGGCGTCGGAATTCGCGTAACGTTACGTCAGCGGGCGTCGGCCTCGCGCCGGTCGCTGACCCGCGGCTATCTCTAGCGCCCGCTAGGCGCACGCGCATCATTACGCACACCACACATGTGCTGCATCACTAAACTGCTAAAAATGCATTGACTAGCCGCTCAACATCTGCGTCACCGGCCACTTAATTGCACTAACATTGCTTAAAAATAATTCAGCCTATGCGAACTTTTTGTCTAAGTTAAGCTGAGGGCAAGTACCGCTTGCTGCCTGTTGTCACGTCAAGAGGAACTTGAAACAATTGAGTTGTTCGAGAATGGATGCTCAAAAGTAAGTTAAAAATAATAAATGATGGGATTGGTCCAGATTGCCATTCTTTTGAAAACGGGCGTACGTTTCGTATTATTTTCATGTCAAGAGCCGAGTCGTGTAACGTACTCGAGGTTGTCGACCTGGTTCTACAGTGTTCTTTGTATCTCTCTAAGGTTGAACTGAAGGTACGTGCCTACTGTGTTCAAAACGGGAAATAATACGGTTCATTTCATTCATCAACTTTATGTTCTTCCACATAGTGTAGGCGTAATGATGCGACTTTGTAGGTAGGTATGTCTTGTGTAAAAGCTATAAAGTATTTCTTATTAGAAATAACGATTGAGTAGCAACCACTATATATTACCTACCTTCATAAAGTGTATTGTGCAATATTCGTAATCTTGCGTCTACAGCTAAATACACCAAACAGTATGTGTCTAAAACATAGTAACGCAGGTTTTCTATATAGTTATATATGTATGTATATATGTTGTTTTCAGCTTATTGTTTACTCCTAAAAAAGGTGTAAAAAGGCTAGGTAGTTGCATCCAAATCTTGCCAAAACTTTCCAAAAATATTAAAACGGTGAACAAACATGGTGGATGATATTTTAGTTGGTTTTTACATAATACGTCAAATAAAGAATTTGAAACCAGGCGAGTTGCCGAAATTGCTTCAAAGACCTATCCAGAAACTAACAGAGTCCCTGCTCCCTGGTGAAAGAAGAAATTCCGATAACAAATCCTCTTATATCAATCCCTGACCGTTATTCTCACCACAGAACAGATACTGTTCTGATTCTCACTCAAACAAGCCTATGTCTGGTTACGTATTTATAAATAGTCATCAAAAATGCCAACATGTCACCAATCTGCTTTTTGTTTAATGACCTGAAAAGAGCATGACTCAAAACGATGACTCAACTCCCCGAATTGTAGAAACTCCGAACAAAAATATTATCTTTTTGAAATTATTTTTGTTCCGAGTTTCCGAGATTGTTAGCACAAAGGGATATATCGCCGCCGTATCACTAACTCAGAATTTATCAGAGCTCCAATCTGCTCCAAGAGTAGCCCACCTAATGACCTGGATGGCTGGCGAGACAGGCTTCCCGCGTAAATACTGGCATTTATAGCCGCATCTGTCTGGCCTGGGGTCGATGACATCACACGTGAAATAACGTTGGAAATGCTGGAATATTGTTATTAAGAATTTGGTGTTTGAAAAAGTCCTATGAATGCCTGAGCTTACTGTAGAGTGAATCATTAAACTAAAGGAATTAACTGAGGTTTTAAATTATTGCTACCTAGACTGAAATATATCAATACTTTTTACTCATGAAACAGGTAAACTAAAATAAAAATAAATAGTTTGGGTCAATGGCTGAAGTTACCTAGAGTAATAGTAGATGTGGTGTTTATCAACCTGCTTATCTCCCCTCGCTAACACTGTCCGTGGGACAATTTTTGCGCTCTACACACGCACAAGTTTTGCGCCCTACACACGCGCCATACATATTACCTACACACCACACGTATTACACATGTAAGCGTCATGAAGAGGTACAAAAATGTTCTATCTCACTTACTCGCATGGTTCAATCATCACATCAAGGAACCCTATATGGTAGTGATCGGCTTATCGGACATACAGTCCACAGTCGATTAGGAACGAATATACCAAAACTTTCTATTCAGTATTCCGAAAATAATAACAAAACTTAAAACTTGTATAACAACTAAAAATATTAAGGTAACACCTTCATAAATCGAACATTCGTACCACATTATTAAGAAGTCAGCAGAATGCATTCAACATTAATTTATCCTTGCAGTGTCAACAACCGGTCATGAGCCGCATAACTTTATCAACTTGATCTTTAACTTTCTTCTTTCTTTCTTATTCACTTGATCTCAAACACAGCTCTGACTGTTTATTACTATTACTGCACTTATGTACTTGAAGAACACTTTCCAACGTACATTTGAATTATCTAAACTACATCTGAAGAGGTAAAATTGTTTGTTTTAGAGGGTAATCTATGGAATTACCGCTCCTAAAATGATTTCACTGATAGAACTCTACACTACTGCAGAGTTTGATAGGCTTTTCATCCCGGGAAATGCTTTGGGTTTTTTTGTATGGACTACGCAAGCTTTGACGCGGATAAAAGCTAGTTAATCATAAAAGTAGATACTTAGTAACTCCGCTAAATACGAGCAATCATCAGAAGAAGCTGGTCATTAAGCAAAGTTTTTGAAAATAAAAGAAGGAACGTAACTTTCTCGCGCAGTGACAGTGGCGGCGCCGGACTTGCTCACTTTCTACTGCTGTATCAGCACTCGGCACTCGCGTTCAAGAGGCTTACTAAGTAAATAAACATTCGACTTTTATAAATAGATAGATAAGACATTTATTTGGTATAAGAATAGAAAATACAACTCACAAGTAGCACAGTTAGGTACAATATAAATCATAAGACCAAAATAACGACATTATTAAGACCAAAATAACGGCATTTAAAAAATCTTCATACTTATGGTATTTGTAAACATGGTTGCTTTGGTTGTTGGTTGGTAAGGTTTTCTAAAACCTGGCATCTTTTTTGAGTACGGTAGGTTTGCGCTTGTAATCTGTATTCTGTGGTCCCTTGGTTTTTTGTATATATCGACGAAGTTAGTTACCATCTCTGTATTAATGGGCAAAAGAAAACCTAACCTCTTCGGAGGGGGGTGCTGAAGATTACCCCCTGAAAATAGTCGTGCCAGCGCCTATGATCACGTCTCGCGACTCACAGTCTTTCACATTTAATAATATTAGTCAGGCACAGGAAGGATGGCAATAAGATAAGTAGGATGTAGGTCAGAATAGGATTACAATTGATCTATAATAGTATTCAAATAATTACATTTACTCACCATTATATACACTAAGTTACGTGACAAACGACTATTATGTACACTCTACGTTTGGAACGTTAACATCTATTTTTTAACCACTGGTCAATGGTGCTTAATGTAAGGAACCCTGATTTTTAGGAGCATAGGGTGAAGTAGTGCTCAATATTCGTTCTTTCTTCATTTCTTTGTAATGTGATAACTGATAGCGAACCAGTAGTATTTCCATCACACAGTGATAAGGGTTATCCCCACCTATGATCAGAATATTAGAGTCCTTCCAGTGGCCCTTTCATCCCAAAACAAAGCAGACATCCTATATCTCTTATGCTTTTAACAACACTGAGTTCCTTAACGGACATGGAACAAGCTGGTACTAAACGATACGCTACATTTTACACGTAATAATTATCTAGTATATAAAAGTTACCTATTCAGTATCTAACTGTGAAGGTTGTAATCCATTTAGTAAACACTAACACAAAAAAAAAACGCATTATGAAGCTAGTCATAGAGGATTTGCATAAAAAAGATGCGTATCACTGTATTGGTTTCTTATTTCAACAGAGCAATAAATAGAAATGCTACCGGATATAAGCAAACTAACAAACAACTGTAACTAATAGATTAGATAGAAAAAAAGTGCGAGAAAGCGAGCGGGGCGCGGGGAAGTAGGACACTTTCATTTTCGTTCATTTCTTTTCGGATGCAACGCGGCGAACATTTGCCGTGCTGCTTAGCACGTATCCATTACCTCCTTTCCTTGCACACTTATTAGTAGAGCTTGGTGCCGATCTTGTATACATTTACGTAAAATATAGACCGAGTTAATTACAAGAAAATACCTTTTGATGAAAACGAGTCCAATCCTGAGATTATCGGTAGTTTTTGGCAATGTTTGTGAAAACATGTACCTACCACATACTATATCTACCTACCTACTTACTTTAATGATGAAAACTCATCAAAACATATTATCATCAACAAGTAGATTCTTCGAGAACTTTAAATATAGGTGAGCCCCACTAAACAAACAACGATAAGTTCGACTCTATACACAGTGCACAATTATTTACTTTTATTGGTTACTCATAGGTACACAAATACAACAGAGCAATCTGCTCTGTATCGTACCATAAAAAAGTATAATATGTGACTTCAAATCGTGTCATTCAATACATAAAAGTGTCACTATTTGGCCGTTTTTAAATGTGAACCGGATTTTAGTCATAAGATCAGCGTACAATGACGGAACAGCGCGGGCGCCGCTGTCGAAAGTAAGCACTTTCTAGGCCACTATCCACCGTCACGCTCATCACGCATTTTTATAATAAAAGAGTTTTCTAACATCGAATAGTAAAAGCTTGAATAAATTTTAATTAGTGAGATTTTTTGTATTTTCATCTTAGAAATAATTTCTTGTAAAGCATTCTTTGCAAGCTTTGAACTGTCCGCGTCGTGACCCGATTGTAATAATCCATTCTGAAACTAATAATTCCTCAATACCTTTTATGTATGCGCTATTAATATCTATATTTTGCACTATACCGAATTGTTGCTTTGTATATCATTCAAATGAAAGAGCTAAACTTTCACTGTTTCACTCAATATCAACAAATTGCATTTGCATTCAATTTGTACCCAAAACCCTTACAGACTTAATTATGTTTTTTGTGAACGTAGCTTAGCTAAATTGCACAGATAATAACACCTAATATAGACCTGAAAACAAATGTAACCAATTACAAAATAAGTGAAAACTTTTCATATCTGAAACAATACAACGCAACGTGGCAACGTCCGTTTATTCTCCGTTCTAATGAGTTCCAGTAACCTAATTTACTGTAAAACCGATATAGCTTTCTACGGCCGAATCGCAACAGGTCAAACTACACTGCGATATTAGAGTGGAAAAGGTGAAATTTAGCAGAGCGAGAAATCGACGGGATGTGATGTTTATTGTAACGAGCCCACGATCGAGCGTGCGCGAGAGAAACTGAAAGTAATGGCGCTGCATTCAACCCACTTTCACTGGTGTGCTGCGCGGGCGCAGCTCGCGGCCGCACCGCGCGTCGCCTCCTCTCGTGCCCTATGCCGCGCCGGGCCGCGAAATTCGATCGGCACATAACGAACATATTTACACCTCGTATAAGAAAGTACTTTCACGATTACGAAATGTTTACACCTTTAGGCTTGACATTGACGATCGAGAGATGATGTATTGTGTATGCTAAGTGGCTTTTAGTCTACATGCTCCCCAAACATTCACTATGATTTATAAGTCACGATACGAGGACACCGAAACGTTTCATACGCCTTCTTAGTAAGCACCATGTAATCTGCTTTCTTTTACTAGGTGAATAACAATATTCAATACTTTACTTTCTTTATGGTCCCCTCCAAATGATTGGAGAGTGCCAGTAGAACTCTCCAATAATTTCGAGATGCTTCTGTCCTTATTTTGTCCTCCAATACTATTTTAACATTTCAAAATATTATTTTCATTTTATACATTTCTTTTTCTCAATTGCTTCTCACAGTTTCGAGAACTTGTTAGATTCTTTATCGACAAGTTATGCATGCTCATTAGAGAAAGCTTGTGTTGTGCATAACACCTTGTTTATTTATTCAATTGGAAGATTTGCGTTTCCAAATTATATTAAAGTACTTACTTGATTCTTTGGACATAGTATCTCGTACAAGTGAAATCACCATGCGCGTATATAAGGGGGGTGTTTAGGGGGTCCGGACGCCCCCCTCCCCAGCATTTGAGAAATGTAAAAATCGCTTATAAATATTACTCGTGTAAATATAATCGTGCCCCAAAATATATAATTTCCAATTACCTACTAGCACTTTGAATAGGATAAGCGTTCAGAATTCCGCCTTTTCTGCGTGAAACCTGGGCAAAACACTAAGCAACCCACGCTAGTACTACTTAAGAATATTTAAACAAGATTTGAGATTTAACTTTGTAATATATTCGGCATCTGCCTTAGACGAGCGCTGATACAGGAGTCACATATAAAAGCAAAACATATTATTCCTAATTCAAATATTCTTTTACTTTTACTAGACAAAGTTCTTCCTTGTCTGCCGGAGACCTGCAGCCAAGGAGGTAATTCTGACATAACAAGGTAGAACTTTGGAAGCGTCTAGGTAAATAGGTCAGCTTAGAGATAAGTTTCAGCTAACTTTCAGTTGGTCGAGCAACTTATTGGAGACTTATACACCTTTCACAAGCTTTTTAATGTTTCGGTTGTTTTGTTTTGAAAATGCGCTAAAATGTTACTCAAAATCAGTTGTAATGTAAGCTTCAATTAACATACCTAAGCTAAATAGTACCCATTTACTATGTTTAGTGTCAAATCATCATCATCATAATCCATAATCGCCACGCATGGCAGGCAGGTTGGCGATCGAAGTGTAGCTGTTGCAATGCACAGAACCACAGAGAATGCTCATTCTCTGGTGAGAGGTGTGAGGTTCAAATACGCTCATCAAATAACCGCCTCCTACAACGTCCCACTCACCGCAATGCCCTTATTCACTCTTCTTTCATCGTTCAGTTTATTTCTCTGTGAAATGCGCTCCCCCAGGAAATCAGGATGGCCACCAAAACCGATTAAGCTTCAAAGTTAAATTTCGCGAACACATTCGTAAGAAGTTGACAGTAGTATCATCACAGCGCTAATGTTTTCCAATTATCTATTTGTACTAATGTTTAAGTATTTCGTGTTAATTGAGTATTTATTATAAAAAAAATGTGTATTTCAGACTATTGACATATCCATATTTTGATAGTTTCATTTTCTCAAAACTATGTCAGTAATGAGGTGCTCAATTAATGAAGGTATTAAATTAACATTAAAAACCAATAGAATAAATAATAAATTTAAATAAATTGAATCTATATAGCATTGAAAATAAAATGGAAATAAAAATTTAAAATGAAATAAAATTTAAATAAATTATTTATTATATATTTATTTTGTATGTATAAGTATATACGTTTATCATTTATTTAAATGTTTGTATTTAAATAATTATCAATCGCTTTTAAGTCTCCATATTGCACCTACCACTTTTCTCTGCATCATCAAAAGGTTGGCTGGTAGAGAATGCTTATGGCAGTAAGTCCGCGTCTGAACATTTGTGTGCATAAAGTGTTAAATAAATGTATCTATCTGGTATAATGGTATAGGTACTAGGTATTGAACTGTTTGAGGTCGTTGACTTACTAGCTGTAGTTATTGCGAATCAGCGTACGCAGGATTGAGTTACCTGCCACTAGAAATAACGTACCTACAATTTATTGCAAAAACAATAACACAATGGTCGGACAGGTTACTAACTCTGGAGGTAGGAATAACTAATAAAAAATTTAACTGTCATTTATATTTTTTTAACACTTGCTTTCAGGTGAAGTGTAACTTTATAGCAGAAATTAAACATTAACGATTTTGAACTTTTTCCTTCAATAATTGTGCCAAAAGAACTCGCTTCTTGCCAAACATGATTCTAGGTCAATTGGAATTACCCTATAGGTTCTTATTTATTTAAGTATCTACCAAAATATGTCGCATAATAGGATGTATTTTTTGTTGTCTTTTTTATTACATACATTTAACAAGGGGTTTTTAGCCACATGGATACGCTAACCCCATTTTTTTTTGTTGTTGAGCTATCATAGAGGCTTTTTTAGACAGCCAAGGGACTGTATACCTACGTATTTGGTATTCATTTCAACTTCTTTTCCCACTCGTTCCTGAGAAAAGGATCTAGACAGACTGAAGGACAACGAAGTTAGCCGAGAAGGGTTCCTATTTTCCTGTTAAGATACGGAACTCTGACACTAAAAAGAGTTTATTCACGGAATCAATGTTTGTTATATTTATCTTGTGATGTGCTAAGTATAATAATTTGAGCCAGTAACTGTCCCACTGCTGTCACAGTTCCGTTAAGTCGATACAAAAGTGCTAGGTAATCTCGTATATTTATGAAAGCATAAGATAATCTTTTTAAGTTACGTACATAAATATTAACGTGTATCCTATAGTAACATCTGGTCTCATGTGAGAAATATTCAGTGAATACAACATTTGTCATCGAATTCAGTTCACACGGAAATACGTCACGTGTGTTTCTGTTTTTCCTGAAGAAACTGGCAAAGGACACTGATATACACTGTAAGAAACTGAAGGAAACTGATACATACTATTTACTGTTTTGAATTATCAATATTTGTCTAAACTGTATCAAAACTCATTGTTACAATTTGGAGTCATGTGAAATGTAAACATGTAATATTTTATGCGTAATTCCAACATCACCTAATTTAAAAGCTTAGTAGTTTAAATACATTCCCTACAATTAGACTTGATTATGGCAACGTCCAATGATACAAAGCGAGCTTTTATCGCTCAATCGCTAGGCGTAGAGCGTGGCGCGGTCGCTCGTGAGTCGGCGATAGCGGCGCGCGCGGTGTCAGGCGGTGTCGCTGAACCGCGCGCGAGTCAAGGGCCTCGGTCGACGACCGAGCGCCAACCGCGGCCCCTTTTCCTCCACCACAATACACACACTAAATTGGCAGGCCGCTTTACAATTCATTAAGTTTGACTCTAAGTAACATCTGGGTAACAGTATTCTTATATTCTAGTATTATTATTCATAGTTTGAAAGCAATCATATTATGTAGAAACGTTTAGAAACGACACAAAACCTTCAAAATTGAAGCGTTGTTTTGCGATTATGAAAATAAATGACTAAATGAATTTCGTGTAGACCTTTCTCGTTGCAATAAAGAAACCGAAGTAAATAAATGTGTACTCATATATTTTTATAGCTAGCCGAAAGAGAACATTTTGGGAAACAAGAAAATTCGAAAACTGAAACCGTTGATTTACTGTAGAAGCTAATTTTGCCAATCAATTTTAACTGCATAACGACATAAAGTACCTTTGTTTATCTAAGAGCGCAATGCGTGTGTTTACCAACACGCGCGTACGAGCATGAATTGTAAGTTTTCATTGAGTGTCGGAGTTGCAATAGGTTGGTAATCGGTCAACTACGTAGCGTGCAATGCGTGCGGGCGGCGGGCGGCGGCGGGCGGTCCGGGCCATGGCTGGTCGACGACCCGCGCGACCATACTGCTCGCTAGTATAACTGACTCAACAACCTGTATCGCTACAAATTAATAACAAACTAAATACGTGCAATTCTTCAATCAAGGCCTACGCCCTACGAGCTACGGACGGCATCTTGATGAAACTGAAAACTACATTGAAATACGGCCATCTTTTAAGGATGTTATATAAGATTTTTGGCTTTTTGCAAAACATATTACAAAAATTGTTTGTCATGTACAGATTCTTCATCTCAAATTCGGACTTCATGTCTTCTATGATGCCAACATTACTTTGCTAAAAATAAGCTCCCGAAAAAAAAAAATCCTAAGCACAGTACTCTGAATTTTGAGCTTGCTTCGCTCTGCCCTGCATCCTTAGCACTAATTCTCTTCATTCTTAAACACTTTACTCCTTTTTCTGTTTAAATGATTAAAATAAAATTTTAATAATTCGTGGCTGGGTGCTTTAAGATCGCTTCACATAGACGTGCATATATAAACAAAACATTAAATCATCGAAAAATTACTACCATTCAACCCAACACAAAAGACCTTTTCATGTGCAGTGATGATGACCCCAATTCTACTCTACGTTTGTCAATTGCAATTAATTGCATAAGTGGAAGCTGAAGCTGCACCTCAGTTCGGACGCGGACGAAAAAGAACTTGAGTTGGCTTTTGTAGCGTTACCTACGCTCGACTGGTGGCCATTTTCCTTATTCGCATAAAAGCTTTAGTTGACTAGCAGAGATGATGCAGAGGCTACTTCTGATGCAGATGGACACATAACAGAGTCAGTCAGAGAACGTTTTGTTGTGAGTTTAATTTTACAAAAGAGACCAAAGCTCAGATTGAATCCAAAGTAACTTATACATTTTCATTGTAAAACTGTAAAATTTAATAATTATCCAATCTACCAAAACACGATCTCAGTGTAAAACTGCAAACTCTTGTTTTTAACAGCCAGCACTATTGTCGGTGACCAGTATAACGACTTTGTTAAATTAAACAACATAAATAAATATAGTGAATTGAAGAAACCATATTATGGGGACATCATGACACGTCTGCAGTTCGTCACCGGTTTTATTATCGCGCCGTAACCGTAAAATGTTCAAAGGGTAGGTATATGTAACCAGAATGGCATCACTTTGCGGACCTATTTAAGTCGTCGTTTCGGCTAATGACCGTCTGACGAGAGGTTAATCGTGGTTCACCTGCGGGTAACTGTCGGCGCAGTGCCACGGCAGCTTTGTCCGCCGTTGTTTGGTAGCGTTTCCGCGACGCTGACCGTGAACGTGGTCGCTCACCCGCTCCGCGCGCACTAAACTTGCGAACTTTATAGGGCGGGGGCGGTCACCTGTCTTAAAGATTTGTGTAACGTCCCCTCGAACAGACAATCCATCCACAACTCGATGCGTCTCGTCACAGAAATAAAGGTAGCGAGCAGCGCTGCATATCGAGTCACCAACAAAATTGGTGATACATTCGGATCTTAATCCAGTTTATTTATAAACTTATTGTCTTGATATTTTACCCTTTTACCCAACACCAAGTCTGATGCCTACTAAAAACAATCCCCCTTATTTATAAAAACTTATTAAATATTACTTAGTTAAAATACTGTTTATGAGGTTCTAAATTCAAATTCTCCATAGAACTTTGAATAAAGAATCTGCTTATCAGTATTTTAGCTTTGTAATGGTAATAACGTTTTTATGAATAAGGCTGAATGTAAGTTATTTAGTCATTAGTCTATTACTTTAAGATGATGTAAATTACAGTAGGTAGATTTTGTATTTATATAATCACCAATCTGGGGAAACATTATTGTACCTGAGCAAACAGCTTATTCCTATCGATTATAATGTATCTAGTTTCCAAAAAAGAAGAGGTCACGGTCAGGAGCAACATCCTATCTACCAATCAGCCGGACACTATTGTGTTAACTAATCAATATTCACAGTCATCTTTATGTGCTTTCCTTGCATAAAACAATGCACTTGCTACGTTATCTCTTCACCATCCTTTGGTTGACCGGTAGAGAATGCCTATAAGGCATTCCGCCATTAAATCTTCGTGCATGAAATAAATAAATATTACGAACTGATTTCGTAGCGATTAATATTATCAACCTCAGAGTAAATATTTGAAGATACCTATGTAGTTGCAGTTTATGGACTGATACCAATAGTGGATTGTCTATACACGTAGCCAACGTATTCACCCTCTGGCAACATTAACGCCTGCTCGTCACGGCTATATGGCCTGATAAATTGAAAGGTAATGCCCGCCATCTGTCGGCCGCACTCCGCCAGACTTTCATCGGTTGGTGGCAGGATGTAGGATGGTGTAGCTAGGTATGTATGGCGCAGGCCGCGCAGGTGAGGGTCACTTTTGGTGAAACCGGGTCCTGTGCAGTTTGTGCACTCCAATCCATTAACACTGTTTTCATTCGTAGTTTTGAGTGTCGTTACTAAAAAAAAAATCTAGGTATGCATAACAAGAATCCAAACTTGTAGTAACGCACGTCTACAGAGCCGAGCCTAGTACCACTAATAACCCAGCTCGCCTTGTGTGCTGAAAACTTCCAGTCCAGACTCACTAATCACCATGCTGATTCTTATTAGCATGTATGTAGGTATTACAGCGACTATCGCGGCCCAGCGCTGGGCACGCCACTATTGCGGCGGTAAGGCCCCTCTTTGAGGAGTGGCTGGAGAGGCGCCACGGCGTCCTCACCTTCCGCCTGACGCAGGTACTGACCGGACACGGCTGTTTCGGGAGGTACCTGTTTCGGATTAAGCGGGAGGACACGCCCGGGTGTCAGCACTGCGAGGATCGCCCGGAGGACACGGTGGAGCATACGGTGGAGGTCTGCCCTGCTTGGGCTGAGCAACGCCGTGTCCTTGTCGAGGCGATCGGCGGCGGTGACCTCTCGCGTCCGGCCCTGGTTGAATACATGGTCCGGAGCGAGGAGGCTTGGGGAGCGGTCACCTCCTTCTGCGAAGCAGTAATGCTAGCGAAGGAGGAGGCGGGCCGCGCGAGGGAAAGGCAAGGCCTTCGCCCCAACCGCCGCTACAGGAGAAGACGCCCCGGGCGTCGGGAGTCGCAGGGCGATCCCCGGCCACCGTAGGCGCGGGCCTGCGGACGGCGAGCGTTGGGTGGCTCGCTGTCCGATCACCACCAGGCCCGGGTCGATGGCGCGTTGTGTTTCACGCGCGCCTCAAAGAGATGTCAGCATAGAAGACGGGGCCCGCTAGGGCCAGAGCCTGCCAGGGTTGCGGAATTTGTTCGAAAGAGTCACCGCGGCCCTGGAACGCAAAGGGCTTTAGAAGGAACACGGATGGGTTTTAGTCAGTAAGAGTCTGACACGCCCTTCCGCTCCGCCCAGAGCGGAAGAAGTCATTTGATGATTTCCCATCCATAAAAAAAAAAAAAGAAAAAATGTATGTAGGTATATAAGTAGTAGTAGTTTATAAGTTATATTTTAAGCAAGATTTTAATATGTATTAGTTTATTTTATTTATTTTTTATATGTTTCATTTGTGTATTTTATCTATGGGCCTTAGTTGCCTGATAAAAAATAATAGTAATTATTATTATTATATAATGCGGCGACAAATTAAGCTGAATTTGGGATTCAAAAATAATTAAAGCCGGTAGCTAAAATAGTAGATAGTATACAGCGAAGTATCTATATTTTAGTAGAAAGTAGCAGTAAATAATCAGTTGTTAGCTTTGTTTTAATTTTAACTGGCATCGAGTTTTTGTTTTTTGGTAACTGAATTTATTGTCAATTTTTGTTTTGGTAACTGAATTTATTGTTAAGCGAACATTTGACGACGGATAAAAAGTAGAAAATGGGCTTTCTTAAATTGTACAATGAAGTTGAAAATAAAGTTAACTGACATCTCGGTTAACTTTATTTTCTCAAAAAGTTACTTCTCATCAGAAGGAATTTTCGGTTTAAATATCGATTGTATCGATATATCGTTTTTTTATATCTTAGCTTAAAATGTCTAATAAACTTTTCATTCGGGCCAGTCGACAGAGCCTTACATTGTTTGGTCTGGAGCCCGCGAATAAAAATCTTCGTACATTTACAAGGTACGAGTTCGTAGTCGATCGCAGACAGCAGCAGCAGACGACGTGTCGTTACTACACTACTGGTTGCCATGTATTTCTATGAAATACATTTCGTAGCTAGCGACACATCGTCCGATGACACGTCGTCCGACCGCAAATCAGTAAGTAGTGCCACGACGACATGTAAAATCTTTCTCAAAAAATGAGTTTTTCCATTTCCGAGGAAGAAAAATTAAAATCCTATAAAGCCAATACCGATTGTATAAAAAATGTTGGCCGCTTCAAATCCATTCTTTTACTAGAAAATTCAATCCTGAATTAAATGTGCTGTTAAATATTTTTTTAAGCGAAAGTAAGCACACATACTTACCCACCCTAAATATTTTCAAACAGATTCTTCTCCTTTAACTAGTCAGTTAGAGATTTTCGAAAAAAACCTAGCCCATAACCGTCTCCCCTGTCCCATCTGTCTTTGTAGATACCTACTAAAATTTATCAAAATTGGTTCAGCAACTTATGCGAAAAAATGGAAAAAAAAACAAACTCATTTTGTGTTGTGACAAAAAAGTCAAGGATCGGTCGAGTGCAGAAAACCTGAATGCAGAAAACCTCAAGAACTAAAGACATATTTGCACCCCATCTCGGAAGGGTTTAATTTTCTTTTTTGTCCTATTCGTCATTTATTTCAACCTTCGTTTCTCTCTCACAACTCACAACCCCGTTCATGAACATTAGATAGACCCAAATTCAAGGACGAACATGGATCATGGATAGGGTTGCCAGATTTTTTTTCAGCCTATAAGGGACAAATGCTTAAATGGGCAAAAAATACGGGTTATATACAGTTTGTTACACGGATCAAAAAAGAAAAAAAAGGTATTTAGTGACATATTTTTTATTTATATATATTTTTGACTGACCTGTTGGTCGAGTGGTTAGTGACCCTGACTGCTAAACCGGAGGTCGTGGGTTCGATTCCCACCCAGGACAAATCTTTGTGTGATGAGCATGACCATTTGTTCTGTGTCTTGGTGTAATTTGTCTATAATATGTATGTATTTAGAAATATTTAAGTATGTTTATCAGTTGTCTAGTTGCCATAGCACAGGCTCTGCCTAGTTTGGGATCGGATGACCGCGTGTGAGTTGTCTCAAGATATTATTATAGATATTAAATTATTTATGGTCCCATTAAAATAGATGGACAAATTTCAACACAGCGTTCAGTATCTAATAGATATCCAAGCAAAAAAAAAAACACTAAATTGCCAACATTTTTAGTGTATTTTCGTTAGCTGATTTTTTTTCTTGTGAGTATCTAATGCGTTTTATATATATATATAAATTTACCATTGTCCTTATTTAGGTGGTCTGAATGATTTCTAAAAGTTTATCCATATACTTTGTCGGGACCCTATACCTATATTTTTCCGAGGTCAGTTTAAAATATTTTTATTCGTTTTAACATATTTGTAAAAAACAATACAATTATAATCGTAATTAAAAACGGTCATCAACTCGCATCTTAATAAATTAGGGGTGCATTTATTTCTAACATCAATCCACTTAAATACCATGTAAAAAAAACCCTTTCCACGAAACAGTTTGAGCTTGCAATACTAAAAAAGAAGGATACAATTTGTAAATGTTCGGATTTTCGGTACCTATTGGAAAACCCTGCGATGACTCTCTTCCACTTTTACAATCGCACCCATACTAAGTTGTGCTAACAATATCCAGGCTTTTCTGATTATTTGGAATTTTCATAGAAGCAATCCATATTCTTTTCTTCTATCTTAAAAAGTTCTGCAGCTTCTTGAAAATTGTTGTAGCTTATTTGAGATCTAAAGTTTAATAAGAGATAATGTCATTTTATTAAATCCAAGTTGATGTGTATGCGAACGTTGCGTGCGTGTGTAGTTGTCAAATGCAGATCATTCAATTTCATAATAAAAACCGGCCAACAGCGTGGCGGGTTTCGTAGTTACCCGTCTCCAAAATCATTTCAGAAAAATAGTAAAATGTACTTCACTATTATTAGATTACAAAGTTACAAATGCACTTGGTTTTAAGTCATTTGCTATGGAATTATTAGATTTTTTTTCCTAACCCAGTTCCATTTTTTAAGTTGGTCGACTATTACTCGTTAACTTGTAAAGCCTACTTAGGTGTGATAGTTTTCCTTTTAAATTAATTATACAAAGTGTAACAGAATAAACGCAATACCTTTCAAGAGGTCATTGTACTCATCATTATGAACAACTTTCACTATGGGACCAACACTGAAATCGCGAAAAAAAAAAACGATTGCCCCATACTTTTATGTGCGTAAAACTCGACAAAATATACTGAACAGCTGTTTTATTTTTTCGCGATTTACAAAAAAATTGATTGCCACTTTACATGTAGGGGTTTAAAGTATTTCAAGATTATAAGAAGATCTAAATATTATGAATAATAAACAATATGCAATAGGATTATTACTCGATGACAAAGGCCTACGACAAAGTGCAATTTAAAATTCTATTAAATAAGCTATACAAAATAGGAATACGCGGGAAAGCCTATGACTGGTTCGCATCATACTTAAAAGACAGAGAGCAACAAGTTGAGATCGAATATTTCAATCAAAAAACAAAGGAAATAGAGCTCATAAGATCTGATGTTAGACCAATATATGCTTCAATTCCCCAGGGAAGTGTTGTTGGATGCCTCCTATTCCTCATATATATTAACGACCTCCCCAANTTATAAATGACCTCCCCAAAACCATAGACGGGCCATGCGTACTTTTTGCGGATGATATCTCTATCCTCACCTCATGCCAAACAAATTCTAGCTTAAATCAAGAATTTACAAACATTTTAAATAAAATAATAAACTGGATGAATGAACATTATCTCGAAATAAATTTTACCAAAACCAAAATAATACCTTTCCATCCCCGGCAGAAAAACCAAATAAATGTAGACTTTACTTTTAACCAACACAAAATAGAAACAGTCAGTGATTTTACTCTCCTGGGCTTGACAATAGACACACACACAAACTGGAAAGCACATATACAGAAAGTTAAATCAAACATTTCAAAGTTTTCATATGCCCTCCGCGAAATTAAAAAGACCACAAGCCTTCAAACCGCGCTAGTCACATACTACGCATATGCCCACGCATGGTTTACCTATGGCATCATCCTATGGGGAAATAGCACAGACGCTCCCTCCGTATTTATCCTACAAAAGAAGCTACTACGAATAATTACCAATATAGAACAGACAGATAGTTGCAAGCCTTATTTTCAAAAACACAAGATTCTCACATTAGTCAGTATTTATATTTATAATTTCAGGGTCATCAAAACATTCCTCCCTGTAAGCACTCCCGTATGAAAGTTACTTATTATTACGTATGTACTTCACAAACTATATTTTTGAAACAGCGACAGAAATAAATTAGATAAAGTAGGGCCTTCCTTTAAATAAGGAAAATCAAACATTTTATTACGGTAATGTATCGGGAGGCGAGAATCATTATGGAAGATTACTATAGGGAGGGATGAGTGGCGTGGCCAAGTGGAATGGAACCGGCGACCTTGTCAGGGCGAGGTCACACCACCCCGCACCCGGCCGACGCCACCTCGGCAGCGCTACCTGCGCCTCTGCGGACGTCACCACGAACCCACATAACATAGAAACCTGAACCTGAAACATTGGTTTTATTTCTGTATTTTTTAAATCTAAAGTAGTGTAATTCAAATGAAATTGTTGGTTTATTTGTTAAAGGTACCTAATCCTTGAAGTTCTGATACGATTCCAAATCATTTTCACTGGTAGCCTAGAACGCTACCTACTCTAGTCAGTGCCTTACCTATGCTAAGTACTTTATCTCAGAAAACTGCACGGTTCCAGTGGGATAAGACACCACGAAAGCGAAATCGCAGGAGGATAGGCTAGTTTTAAAATACGTAGGTAACTACCTACTCGTAAATACAAAAATTGACAATCGGTTCAGTGTTGGCTGAGACAATATCTCTCCGGCTTGTATGAAGATAGAGGTAATAGGCATCATTTGCTTGCCTCTTCGTCTCCAACGTGGTGCAATGCTGTCCCACTGTTGGTCACACGCTAGGTGCGTGTCTACTCGCAAGTCATGTAATCCTCGAGAAGTGACATGAACGTCCACGGCGCAATAAAGTAGGTGTACACGTACCGGACGGCGGAGCACGGATGTCGGACGGAGTCGGGAGCGATGACGGCGGTGCGCGGCCTTGGCCGTGATCGCGCGCTCGATATAGCCCGGCCGAGCGCCCCGCCTGCCGCCTGCCTCCAACCTCCCACGTACCATCGTCTCCACCCCATATTTCAACTCATACCATTTTCTATTTCCTTCCGAATTTCTTAGGTATTTTCCAGTTATTTCCGACAGACAAGATGCGAGACTCCATTAAGACGATTTTTCCTAAGTTACTTGTAGACGGTTAGGCAAGTTTTCTATAGGAGATTACGCTTCGCAATTGCAACTCATCAAATTGGAAAGAAAATACTTATGTACCCAGTCTGGCATATTTAATTAGTAAAATAGGTAGGTACCAACACGTATAATTTCCTTTGATTATAACTTCAAGGCTGAATGATAAAGTTTAATACCTACGCACCTCATTATTGCGATCCCAGCATTACGGTAAAGCAAACAATATTAACGTCTGGAGGTCGAAAACATTGCGACGCAGAATATTTATTCCGCAAGCTGTGCATAAAGTCGCTCAATAGTACTTAGTAGGCAGACGGCGTAGTTAGAGCGAATCAGAATTAGACACCAAGGCCGCCAAGCGAAGTGATATCATTTATATGGCGTGTCTGTCCCTGAACTCGGCGAATGACGCACATGGATTCAAATATCACCCTGACCTTAGTCGTAAAAATAATCTTTATAATACCAGCTAATGGAAATACTTTTCACCCAAAAAATACATAACAAGGGCCACTTCAGAAACCAATTGCCATGTGTTAGATTCAAGACAAACACTTTTATAGTGTGGTAATAGCAAAATATTGCTATCCTGAGAGCAGAAAGACCTCCTGATTGTGTTTTTGGTTTTAAAATACAAACCACACAATGAAAAACAAAGTTGTTACATTTTCGTATATTTGTGCTAAATATTACTGTACACTTAATTTTATTTAGCTTTAGCCTTCTTGCCTTTCTTTTTAGGCGGCGTACTTTTATTAGTTTTATTGTTCTTAGAAGAATTGCCCTTTTTGCCGCGGCCCTTCGTTTTTTCCTTGGCCTTTTGCGCGCGCAAGTCTTTCTTCATACGAGGGTCGACCACCTTGTAATGTCCTTTAACTCCTTGAGGTCGTTTCATACGTTTGGCAGTAGTGTGTTTTTTAGCCACCACATAAGTTATTTTCTTTTTCCCGTCTGTCTGTGCCTTTTTGTACAATGTTTTGATTTGTTGAGCCTTCTCCCTTTCTGACATATCGGCATTCTCCATGACAGCTTCTACCTTCTTCTTGGCACGTTCCATCTTCTTGATCATGCGCTTCTTCTTCCGTGCTTTGGCTTCTATCACTTTCTTAATGGGTCTGGCGTTGATGTCTTGCATCCTGTTTTTATATTCTTCTGTGTATTTCTGTAAAAGTTAAATAAAATTTACATATTTCGATGTTTAACAGAAGAAATCTCTGGAGTAAAATAAGTTACAAAATTTATTAATCCATCCAAAATTACCTCTGGAACGATGACTTCCTTCTTCATGTGTTTTTTTTCGTCATCCACAAACCAATCTGGCAAATTCTTATCATTGAAGGCATAGCGGTTCCATCCGTCATCAATTAGATCTCTTTTAAACTTCTTTGACGTAGCTATCATCGTTCCTAAAGCGAGGGTCTCAGCATCCATCTTAAGAGTTTTCTTGAGCCGTTTTAAGTCTATAAAAGAATAAGAAGAATAAATTAAATTAAAGTGTATTAAAGACAGATTGAACACCTGACATTTTATGTTCCCCAATCTTACCAGGATCTTGTGAAACTACTTCAAAACCATCTTTTTTACTGGCTTTTTCCCCAGCTTTGCCTGATGTAGGCGCCACATTATCTTCTACATCGTAATCACTATCTGATGAATCATCATCGGAGCTATCGTCATCCAGTTTTCTTTTTAAACTACCACTTTTCATATCTTCAGTTATGCCATCTTCTGCAACTTTTTTGCCTTTTTCTTTGTAAGTTTCCGCCAACTTGTCCAAGTCGACACCTTCGTCGTCATCTTCGTCAATGTCCTTGAAACTGTCTTTCTGGAACCATAGCTCTGCCTTCATGGAGCGCCGGGAGACTGGATCAGTGTTATCCAAGTCAGTCAGCAGTGGGTGGTTCTTGGGAACAGCTTCTGATTTAGCCACCTTACTATTTCTTAATGTGTTTAATTTTGTTATTTTGGCCACTTTTTTATTTTCCGTATCCGAATCTGAAAAAGCTGAAATACACAAGCGAATGAGTAAATAAGCTAGTACTACTTAAATTGTAAAAATAAAACCAAAACTTATAACAATTAAAAACTGCAAATTAATGTATTACCCAAAGTCTCCTTGTCTTGCTCAGTATCAGAGTCAGATTCCATTTCGAGTTCACTGTCAGAATCTTTATAGTAGATGCCTGAAGAGTCCAGTTTAGAAGACTCTGTATCATATTTTACATACTTCTGTTTAACTTTAAACTCATCATCAGAATCGCTGGCTTCTGCTACTATATCTGGTTGCTGGTCTACCATGCGTGCCAATTCCTAAATCATTAATGAACAATCAAAATTTGTAATTTTATCACTATAAACGTTTTTCTGATTTATATTTCTGACTAAAAACTTACTTCAGCATTCTTGATGTCTGATAACTTGAACATATCATTGCTCTCCAAGATAGGGCCTCCATCACCTTTAAGTACCATTTTCAGATTCATTTTCTCTGCCAGTTTCTGCCGTTGTTTATTAAGCTGTTTCCTCTTACGTTTGGATGAGCGTCTTTCTTCATCCTATAACAGGCATAGAATAAAACATGACATATACACAGCAGCACAGACAGAATAGATTAACAAGTGCGAGTCTGGCTCGCGTGCAAAGGATTCCGAACGAATTTCACATGTTAATTGACTTCTTATAGGTGTAATCTATAGGGAAATAATTATCTGCATTTTTTCAAAACTTTAGGTTCGGTAATTTCTAAGATAAGGTGGGGAAATAATCATTTTTCATCTAATTCCTTGAATAACTTTTGAATTGTTTATTTAAAAATGATGAAAAAATATAATTCTTACAATAAGCCCTTTCATTTGATGTCACTAGATACAATTTAATATTTAATTTAATTTTCTAGTTTGTTCTCCAAAAGTGACCCCCCTATACTGAAGATTTACATATTTATGTCCATTTTTGGGTAACAGAAATTCATATATATACTGAATTTCAACAGAATTGGTTCATTACATTTGGAGTAAATTGTGACGTACAGACAACCAAGTAATCCTATAAGGGTTCCGTTTTTCACTGATGTTCGGAACCATAAAATGTTTAAAGACTTGGCAGAAATAGATTTGGTAGATAGATTCTTCGCAAAAGTAGGTAGAAAATATTATGGATGTGTGAGTTGTTTGTGGGTGTGTTGATGTTGTAATTGTATTATTGCTATTGTAATTATATTTTTAATATTCCCCATATGGTTTCTAAGAGCACACTTTACAAGGTCAAGTATATTTATTTTTAAAGAATATGTGGAAAAGCAAATAAATACCCTGTAAAGTAGGACATCTATTATTTAGAAAACCAATTAACAATTAAACAAATAAGCAGCTGAAAAACATTGTACTTACCTGTAGCCCTGCAATCTCTGCATCCACATCATCTTCATCATCAGCTTCAGTTGCTTCCACCTTTTCTTCATCATCACTGCCTTCTTTAGCATCAGTCTTGACAACCTGGAAAATAATATTCAGTAAGCTCCATTAGATAAAATAATTTTATGCAATTCATGCGGAGAGGCCCTTGAGAGCATACCACAAAATAAAATCTAATCTGAAAGCATGTTGCTTTTAATTAATATATGAACAATGCATTCATAAAAATAGAAACTATAAATGTATACTAGTAAATAATAACAATATGGTTCAAATCTCTGAGATACAGAGCAGAGGTTATCTAATATTACCTGTGAGGCCTTAAATTCCTTCATTTGCTTGAACCAGCTTAGCAAAGCTTTCAGATCCTTTCTGCCAAGTACTTTAATATCTTTACAGCATTCCTTGATTTCTGCAGTAGTTTTAGGGTGATCTTCAATAGACTTATCATCAAACACAATCTGTGAACAAAATTAATTTAATAGTAGTTATACCATTGACTGAATTGCATGCAAAATTCTATATAAATCATTCAAATATTTAATGAGAAGATAAAAATGTACCTCCGAGCATCCTTGCAGTAAGTCTATAGGGTCCTGATCTTGACTCAGAAACTGTGAGAGCATTACTTTGTGGTGAGTTGTGTAATCATTTTCCAGATATCCCTCAGCTTTAGCTTTCTTTTGCTTTTCTGGGTGTAAAATATTTATGTGTTGTTTCTTTACAATATCCAAATCCTCAAATACATGTTTGGGATCTAAAAATTTAGGGTCAATGGTATCAGGTGCAATGTAACCCTGACAGACCACAAATATTTCAGATGATTCATTACGAGAGGCCTGTGGCTTTGTTGCATGAACTTTCTTGAAAAACTGCTTCAACACCCACAATAATGCATGATAATCTTTAGATCTGAATACTTTAGTTACAAACCATCCTCCCTCTCTCAAGAAATTTGTGGCCAGTTTAAGGGCGCTCAGTGTCAGACAAGCTTGCTGGTATGCATCGTGAATCCAGTTCAAACCAACATTAGGAGCACCATCGTTGAGAACAACATCAGCTTTCCATGTTTTGATTTCTTTTTTTATTGCTGTTTTACATTTTTCTGTTGTAATATCTTCAGTTAAACCGATGCAACCGGGAACTGGTTTGATAGGAAACAAATCAACGCCAATGACGACACTTGATACAGGCATGTTCTGATGCGCCACCTGCATCCATCCACCGGGCGCGGCACATAGATCGATACATACTCGTGATTTTTGAAGGAACCCAAATTTTCGATTCAATTGTATTAATTTGAAAGCAGCTCGGGAGCGATAACCTAAAATAACAAACGAAAAATTATTTATTGCAACATGGGCACACAGGAAATAAATAATAAATTATGAAGGTATTATTTATCAAAAACTTTACCTGTCTCTTTTGCAAGTTGATAATATTTGTCTTTCCGTTGTTTTCCTACTTTTGTCTTCTTCCCCATTTTTATGGATGGATCACATCAATTAATTATCACATTCACAACGTGTTTACAGCTGCAAATGTTGCTTTTTGAGGTTATAAGAGTGGATGTCAAAAAAAACAGAATTTACAATACTTATGACAACGTCACGTCAGCCGTCAACGCCAATGCCAGATTCAAGAACGTTTGGTCGTAGTTTTCTAATCTTGCAACTCAGCTCACGTCATTCTTTTGTGTGAAAACGATCATAGTTTCGGAGACTGCCGCATGCCGTGTTGTCGTATGATTGGTCAGTCAGTTTACTTATTTATTTATTTTTTGCACACAATGTACACACAGTTACAGACTTAACTAAACTTTGTGAATACATTACCCTGTTAGGGCGCAGCAATCAACTTATAGCTAATCATAAAATAATTCAAATTTAAAATCTTTAACAAAATAATAATCTTCATATAATAACAATAAAGTTTTTCAAAAGAAAGCTAGATACGGTACGGGTACGGTGTTTCTGGTGTGGTTTCCTTGTTTTTGACACAGACTTCCAAAATTAAAGTTATTTTGTGCGTGTTTTTATTTGAAAGTCGGTTGTATTCTTTTTGTAAAAACGTTTTTTATTTTATTGGTATTCCGCTGCAATTATTGCTATGAAGAATGATTTTGTCTGGATACGGACTAACAACACTTTTAGTGTTTGCGAATTACAAGGAATGTGTAAATGATATTGACAGGAGGATGTTATTGTTTGTTTGGTTTGGTAGACAGTAGTTCTGATTTGGGCCACGGTCCATAAGATTCTTGTGGCACTGTTCTGTACGCTCTGGTTAGTACGTTGTTAAGAATATCGAGAATATTAGGTGATGACGTCAATAAATGCCTATTTTTTCAAGTTGGCAATAATTCAGTCGGTTTTTCACGTATTTCATCAAAATCACCATTGTTTCGTGTTCGTATCGAGTTTGTGACTGCGCAATCTAAAAATAATCAGTCTTTATTTAAACATCGTGCAATTCACTAAATACTGAAGTTACTTTTCACGTGTTTAAGGATTTACTAGAAAGCAAATTGCTATAAATAATTGTTTTTAATCTCTCGTGACCTCCGTCATCATGACTCCTAATCTCCAAACATTCGTCAACAGTTTTCAAAATCGATTGTAAGTATTGCTTTTGCCATTATTACCATAATAATATTTCCAGTCGGTAGGGTGTGTACAATAATAATTACGAACCAAAAACACCATTTTAACGAGGTGTCTGCATCTTTCTAGAACATTGTAGTAGTACAAGGTACATTCTCTGACACACACACAACTAATGTTTATTTAGTGTGCTGTCGAACAATAACATGTTTTTATAAAAGTGATGATAACAATTAAATTATTGTCTAGCATCTTTTCTGTTTGGTGCTGAAATTGTACTATAAAAATATGATGTAATGAGTACTCAAAACACAGATAACACAAAACTCATATTTAGATGGTAGTTGATACCTATGTATTATATTTGATGGTAGACATAATTTCATTTGCTTGTTCTGATGTTTCACAGAGAACCACCGGTTCGTCAGCATCTAAAAAATGTCTATGGAACCTTGATGATGACATGTGGCTCAGCTCTGGCTGGGGTCTATGTTGACATGTACACCTGGTTCCAAGCTGGTTTCCTGTCTGCAATTGTAGGGGCTGGTCTAATGCTTATGTTGATTGCAACTCCTGATACTGGCAAAAACACAAACCTGCGTCTTGGATACCTCTTAGGTTTTGGCCTTACTTCAGGTAATGAATAAGCTAATTTTTTGAGTATATTTACTTTATTTTATTGATTAGACAAATTCACAATAATTTTCAACTTTACTACCAGTTAAAAAGGAAGTTATCCTCAATATTTTAATCATATCAAACATTTTAGGCATGAGCCTGGGACCACTGCTGGAGTATGTCAGCTTTGTTGATCCATCCATCATAGTGACTGCTCTCCTGGGCAGTACATTGGTGTTTGTTTGCTTCTCCATTGCTGCAATGCTGGCTGAGCGTGGCAGCTGGTTGTTCCTGGGAGGAACCCTGATGACTCTGCTCACTTCTATGTCACTCATGACTCTAGTCAATATCTTCATGCAGTCTCACTTCCTGTATCAAGTTAGTACACTAAATAATTTTTTTTAATTTTAATCTGGTTCCCCTGGCTACTAAATTGAGAATTTGAAGTTAAGGCTTTATCAAACTACTGCTACTACTGTACTGCCAAAAGTGTCATAGGTTCTCAACTTCAAATTCTCACTTTCAAACCACGGTAAGTATAAAATGTATGTAGCCATTGGTATGTAGGATTCTAGAGTATTCTACATGTTGATTATAAGAACTCACTATATTAAATGACCTTGTAAAATAACAAGTCATTGTACAAAGTACAGTTTGTAATGTATTCATTGACTTGCAAGAAGGACACAACTCAAAATCATTAATTTTTCAGTTACACATTTTTAAGTATTGTTATAAAAAATTTGTTGCATAAATCAAAAAGTAAATACTGTTATGTAAGATTAGCTTAATAGATTATAGTACATTAGTAATACAACACAAAAAGATTGTAAAAAATATAATTTTCATCACATACATTAGTTATTATTCACAAGATATTAAGTAAGTAATCAGTTTGCCATAATTTTATGGAAAAACCAAAAAATCTTTAAACATCATATCAACGGTGAAGTGCCAATAACTCCTAACTGCTGAAATCAATGATTAACACAAACTAAAAGAAAAAAATAATTTCTTGAGAAGTTGAAAATTAATTAGTGTATTGAATTAGTTAATAACCATTTAATGCAGTTGCAACTAAAAATACACTTCGAAGATTTCACGTAATACATGGGAAAAGCGCCAGTAAATTAAAAGCTGTAAGAAATGAATCTCTCGAAAAATGTCAGTTAGGAGGCATTGGCACTTCACCGTCGATATCTATTTTATTTTGTATGCTTATTTGAACTTTCAAAAATTTTGAGTTGCGTCCGTACCTGCATATTATATCATATCTGAGTTTGTTTTTGTGCAAATCATTGAATTTTAATGACCTGATTATTGAAAACTACAAACAAATTTTGCAATAATACAAACTTATTATAACCGGGCCCTTTGACGTGAATAAACAATTTTTCAAATTATTTTGTTTAATCAACAAATGAATACATTGTGATCTAAATACAAAAACATTCCGTTTTTAGAGTGAGGCCAAAACAGCGTTATTTTTTGAGTTATAAGACGCGGAATTTACGTTGCATTCGCTTTCATACCAAAGTCCTGTTTGTGTCACACAGCAACGCAAAATGAGTTGTCAGCTGACTCACGCGCATTATAACAATCGAATTTCGTTCGGTCCATATAAAGTATGGAACCGTTCACACATCAGTATTTCCCTATTTAATGGATTTACCTAGCTACTCTTTCTTTTTTTTAAATTTTTCGTAAATGCACAATTTTTTAATGGATCCTTTGCACGACACAAACACCCCGTATTAACTGAATTTTCGACCGTTCATCTGGCAGCCCATCTGGATTGCAGTTGAACGTAAATTTCGCAACTCATAATACGCGACTCGAGTCTCCACAAAAATTACACTCGTTTGCCTCGCCCCTAATGACACAGTTTGTCCACTTGCATCAAAATGTACTATTTAAGTGTTTGAGTTTGTGGTAACTTGACATCTGCAGTTGAAAAGTGACCAAGTATTGTATTTTATTTATTTGGGAAGACAAACAATTGTATAATGAGGATAACATAAATATAATAAAATAAAATTAAGTCTTAGGATGGTTACAGTATAATCCACTTCGTTTCCATGGATAACAAAAATAGTAATGGTAAAGATACAATATTAGGAATAAAAAAATGTTACAAAATTAATGAAATGAACTTAATGTGAAAGAAAAAAAAATACATAAACTAGAAATTAAGATTATTTATTACTAGCTACTTTATAATGATAATTGCTAAGACCGCTATCAGCGTCGACATTCCTTATTTAAGGCTGTCAACAAGGGCTTTCTTTCTTCAAAGTAATATAAGAAATAATAATTAATTTATGTATCAATAGAAAATGATTATAAAGAGGTAGTTTCTTAAACCTATATTTCTGTTACAGGCTCACCTATACCTTGGACTTATGCTGATGTGTGGCTTTGTACTATTTGACACACAACTCATCATTGAGAAACGCAGAATGGGTAGCAAGGACTTTGTGCAACATGCCTTAGAATTGTTCATTGACTTCATTGGAATGTTCAGAAGACTGCTCATTATTTTGTCACAGAAGGTACGGTTTTTTCATCAATGAATGTCATATAATGTCATGGCCATATCATAGAATTGGCCATTTCATGATGTGGTCGAAAATTTAATGAAACAGCCAGCGTATACTCACAATATCATTTAAACGTCAACGTTGTAACGATATTTCAATCCATGTTTGGCCATATCATGACATACCTGGCCACATCGTGAAATGAAAACTTCAAACGTAACTTAGGCGGTCTGGTGGTCGGCCCGGTCTACCGACCGGGTCTAACGGGACTAACCAGACGGACATACATTTCCGTTTATATATGTAAATGATAATGTTAAAACCATTATTTTACAGGAAGAACAGAACCGCCGCCGCAAACGTGAATAAACAACGTTGAAGTCGCAAATTCCTTATTTACGCAAGACTTAACTAATGTTATGAACTTATGATTCAATGACGTACACACGTACGTGCGAGTTGCTCAATGAGTCATCTATCAGCTGATGCAAGTAGCAAGTTAAGTTTCGCGGAGGCAAGGACATCTCATAATTTTGGGAAGAATCCTTCAAATATTATTTTATTTACTGTTTTGTTAATTATATGATATTTAAAAAGTTTACAAGTTTATTAAAGGATTAAAATACATTGGAACCGATTGGATGTTTTCGTTTTCATTTATAAGTTTCTGCTTACGTCCTCACTTATCCTTTTTGATGGCTACTTCATTACTAGCCTGTTTTTGATATGGGGAACGTGCGGAACTACAGGTGGCAGCACAGAATAAAATTGATAATGAGTATTTATAACATAAAAATTACGAATTTGCAACGCGAGGCAGTGCACGTTGTCGTAAAGCTGTGGTCCGCGGACCACGACAAAATATGGGGTCTATGAGATGTTTCAATCTTTCCAACTCAAAAACATTGTTTTTATTAATGTAGCATAGCTATTCTTTGAAACCAAAAGTAATAGTAATGAGTAATTTTGTTTTAGTTATGAATAGCTATGCTACAAGGTTTGAATATCTTTATGATATAAGTTTATTTTATATTAACACTAATTTTATTCTTGATTTCTGGTCCCTTGTGAAAATAGTAAAGTGGTCCCGACTCAAAAAAAGGTTGGGAACCACTGCCCTAAAGGGAGGGTACAGGAAGGAGCAGCGAGCAATCGAACGAAGAATCCTCGGAGTCCGAACTACAGACCGATAAGTAAAAAACAGTAAGTAGGTATGCTTTCGTTCCAAAACTCAAATCGCAGATGAACGCAACGCTGCTGCCAAATTAAAATGGAACTGGGCAGGTTATGTCATAAACCAGCGTTGCCAATGCCAATTTATGAAATTCCGCGAAAATGCTAGTTAAATTCCCAACAGGGGGATAAACAATTAACTGATTCCCCACAGTCTTTTTCTAAGAAAACATACCTACCAAATTTCAATGATTTATGTAGTATTTTGCTTTATGTTTCAAATATTTTTTTAAGCTTCTGTGCAATATTTATAAGTTTAACCTATCGAGCAAAATGCTTGACACCATCTTGACACTGCCGCCCAATTCTTAATTATTTCCCTTGTTGCCATTAAAGATGCTATAGTATCAGGTTTTCGACGATTACTAATTTTTAGGACACTAAATTTTCGCTGGACTAATGTGTTAAAAAAGACAGTATCAGTAATAAAGACATCGCAATTGTTTGATTTTTTTTTTTTGAGTTAGTTACCTACTTTGTTTTTGACCACAGATCGAATAAAAGCGAAAGTGAAATTTAAGTCCAAAAAATAGTTCTCATAAAGTATTTTTTGGAATTAATTTGAAAAAACATTATGAAAAATGTAAAAGCATTCTACTCAAAACCACTCAAAAAAATCCAAGTGTCCATGATAGATAAAAAAAGAAGATGCCCTGCAGTGAGACCGTAGACAGAGTATTCTAAGTGAGACACTACGGACATAGGGTGCGTTCATAAAGAAGCTGGTTTTCGGTACAGACAAGTCTGTAAGGGTCGGTACCGATCGGTACAGGTAAAACTTGTGGCAAATCTGTCCTATTTATGTACCTACACACAGGTTGATTCTGTAAAGACACTGAAAGATTTTCCATACAAGTTTTATTACCTGCACCGACCCGTAGGTAGGTACCGAAAATCTGCTTCTTGATACTAAAAAAAACCGGCCAAGTGCGAGTCGAACTCGCATGTTAAGGGCTCCGAATGAATCTCATTTTTGGAACATGTTACTACCTATTTCAAACCATAGACTTCTTATCATATCGGTTTTCCTGGTAGGTAAACGACCGTGTTTGGGTCACAGAAGACTATCTCTTAATTGTCCCCTGTTCCTTATATCCCTACTGATATATCTCCACTGGTAGAATATTCTTCTCCCCCCCCCCTGCTGATCCGCACTGGTAGGGATAGTAACTAGTTCAGTTTCGGGTGGCCTTTTTTTAGATTTTTTCCATATTTTTTTTCTATATATTCTAGTCGTTTTTGGCACTCGCCCTTTTTTTTTTGATCTCGGGGTGAAATCCTCATGGATGTCCTCCGCCCTGGGGCGGGCGAAGGGGTCTGTCCGATTCTTACTGACTAAAACCACCCCGGTGTTCCATCTCCCACCTACGCCGGGGATCGCGGGAACATATGCGACTTCCGCTGGTGCCGGCCTCCGCGGGCCACCTCGCGTCAGCGGGGGGAGTGAGGTGTTTGATTCCCCCCGCTACGTCAAAGAGGGGCGCACGGGATCATCACGCGCCGCCACCTCGTGTCCGGATGAGTGGGGAGCGACGGACATCCCCAAGTCCGCCGCCCCTGGAACCAGTTAGGGGGGCCGGAAGAGGGCAGCGTATCCTCCGACGCCCGATGCGCCTGCTGCGGGCATAAGCTTAAAATAAAAATGGTTACATTTTTATTTAAATACCTAACCTACCTACCTACATTTTAATCATTTATTTAATTATGTTGTAATGACTATTTAATTTTAAGATATTTGTAATTAATTGATTTGACATTACCGTGACATTTTATACCTAGGTACATATTGACATTTGTATTTAATTCAACTAGATTTTTATTTTACTGACTAAGTACCAATTTTATTTTATCTTATAATGTTCCTATCGTTTGTATATAATTTGTATTAGGTACCTATATAAAGCCACTATTATCACAGTCACACAGATAGAAGATACAAAAAAAAAAAAATTACAGAATCGCAGATTTATTTTGGAAAATAATTTGAATGTCAATGTTTACCGCGAAGACGAATACTTACACTCGTTTAAACAGCACGAGTTTTGTATGAAGCTTTCTCAAACCAAGAGTAGGTACCGTACCGTTAACAGACCGCGAAATATTCGCGACGAAAAACACCCTTTTTTCTTTTTAACTAACCTCGTCAAAACTCGTCTTTGCGGTAAACATTTAACTTAAAGTATTAAAAAAAAAAAAAAAACAAAATTTCTGTTTTTTATTTTTTTTAATTCAAATCTTGCCAAGGGCGCTACGACACTGACTATTATATTAAATTGCTGTGCCATACAGGGTCCATTAATGAACTGAAAAATCTACCTATTTAAGATCTTGTGTGATTGCAATAAAGAATTGAATTGAAATATCAACTGAATCAGTCCAGTAGATTCGGAGAAAATCGATTGTAACAGACGGACGGACAGACAGACATACAAACGAGTGATCCTATAAGAGTTCCGTTTTTCCATATAGAGGTTCGGAATCCTAAAAAAAAATCGACATAGTCTACGCCATGCACGTTCCCTAGCCATTATTAGATGTTACCAACAAATGTGAAACGTCAAGCCGCAGTCTTAGAACGGTTCCATTTTGAAAAAAAAACAAAAATACAAATTATTTTTCATAATAATTTAATTCAGATGTAACTCAACCTGAGTTACTTCCAAATGTTATTTACAAATTCTGCAGTAAGTCTTTCTATAAGATCTTTTCAATTTGTTATAAAAGGAAACTTTTAAGAAAAATGGTAAAGCAGTTATGTGGTCGACTGTACTTAACATGTATTTGATACAAATAATTTTATTTTTTAAACACCATGTAGATACGCAGTCACATGCCAGCTTTAGATCTAAAATCGAAATACATAATCAGAATAATAAGATAGCAAAATGTAAAAAGAAAGTCAAGCTTAAAGAACTACAAAACTGAAGTATTCTAGTCGCCCAGTAGTTATTAGTGTTATTTAGTTGTAGCCATCGTATGCAAACTACCAACCCCATTCACGGAACAGAACGACTGAAGGGCTTTATGACAACGAATAGGACCTTTAACATTACCGAAAATGACAAAGGGGTCCTGACCACTTAGGTAAGGACTTCCCAACCACATGAGGAAATTCGTAGCATTAAGTCTCATCCATCCCCACCATAGAATATGGTGTATTGGATGGGATTAATGGATGGTATTCCACCATTGCTTAGAATCTTTATGTTAGAAAACTCCCTACTTTTCTTAAATAAAATGGTCATATTACCTATACTTACTAATTGCAATAATCGTGCTATCTACTAGGTACTATTTCCATCATGTGGATGTATTTTGTTTTTATCATACAAAAACATTTTCCTAGCTTTACCAAGTTCATTATTAATTAATATGCTAATAAAATTTATAACATTAGCCTCTCCATTCTGAGTATCTGTACGTGAAACATCTAATTTACTTGCCACTGATCCACTTTCAGGATTTTCATAAGTTTGGGTTGTGTTTTTAGTTTTTCTAATGGTATACAACTCTTGTGATATACTCCACTTACAACATTTACAATTCTTGAAATATTTGTAAGGGGTTTCCGAGTCCCAGCTTCGTACCACATATTCGTATGTTGTAACTCCTAACAAAGATATATAAATATGAAAACAGCACAAATGTAATAAGGCCAATCCTATTGCTGATGCCATTGTGCAAAATAAGACTAAAAATATTAAGAAAGATATTGAATTCTTACAAAAACTTGACGTCGATGACGTCGTGCTGTATAATGTACTGCAGTTAATAAAGTTTTGTGCTTCCGTACTTAAATATTTAGGATTGGTAAAAAATATCACAATATCTGCTGCACACAGCGATGACGTAAACGTAGCTATCATGAGCGCCGTAGTGACGCACGCAATAAACGCCACGTAGTTTCTCCGGCCGATGCAGTTGTTGAGCCACTTGCAGTGGTGGTCGAAGTGGTCCACACATTTGTTGCATATACTGCAATGTTTCGTTCTTCTGCTGCTCGTGTGTATATTGCACAGGTGACATCTTCCATTTTCAATAACATGAGCGTGAACTTCTCGATCGAATTCAGGAACATTGTAGACTTCCAGCTTTCTCAATTCAGTTTCGCTGGGATCCAATAACGACGCAGTTAGATGTGACGATACGTGGCACACATACAACACACTGAGAACCACTAAAACTATTGTCCTCAATTCGTCAAATTGTATTTCAATCAGAACAAAAAAATTCAAAGATCCAGTTGCAATGAAGACGAACCAGCCGATAATTTGTAGATAGTTCAGCGGTAGTTGAAGTCCGTTCAATCTTCTTTGAGGTCTCGGCGTCTGGTGTGAGGCACAGCATTTGTCCATCGGTAATATTAATCATTGATTTTAGCACCTACTTGGTTATTTATCTATTAATTATTTATTGTCACGTTATTCATCAGACACCTATTCCACACAATACCAAAACACTAATCAGTCAAGTCGAAAATGACTATTTTACCATTTTTGTTAAGTAGATATAAAAGATACAACAATAACATGGTTTAGCATTAACCTTGTGTTGTTACTTAATTGCTGGTCAAGCCCGTACAATGCGCGCGCACCTATTTACCTTCGGTAACGATTTCGCCTTAAGTACTATTTTTTTTCTAATTCCTAGGATGACTTCACCATAGGAATTAACCTAATTAATATGACTTATCCACTTACATAGGTATAAAATTCTGTCAACGTTATCTGAGTTCGATACTAAAATTAACACAGTTCATAGGTACCTACCTACATTATACACAATGTGTAGAACTAGTTTCTATAGTAACAAATAACAAGTTTTCAAAACAGAAAAGTTAAACTAAACGGTTTCATAAACAATGCGTAGTAGTAGCCCGCGAAATTCAAATTTTCTTATGTTTTTTGCAATTTGCAGGTCAATGTCAGGTTGTAACTTGATCAAAATATAATTAGCGACAATAACAAGAATGTGTTTACATAATAATAAACATGAAAATAATCAATATATCCTCTGGCCTGGATTTGATGCATATTAGTTAGATTTCCAAAATCTAGTTAATTTGCCTCAAATCTAAGCTGATGATGATGAGTGAATATTCTTTTGGTTATCATTAGGTACCTATTTAAATACATAGCAGCTTTATGTGCCGGCGGCGTCTGTACTTCCGCCCCCTCTACCCCTTTTAAAGGTTAGTTTTGGAAGATTAAGCACAACGACTCTCTTTAATTACCCAGCTATTTCAGCTGCTTATTCTGTGGTCTCAGGATCAGCGTAACTATTCACCCCGTACACCGTCAGTGGTTGATTGTTTTAGACCTGTTTCAATTATCCCACTTTCAGTTTTTTCACACCAATTTCACGTAAATTAAAGCAAACAAAAGGTAAGTACTATCCTCCCCTAAAAACCTCATCCTTTTTGGCCCTTTTCGCCCCTTTCGGGGTTTATTTTCGAAAAATCCAAACGTTTGTTCTTTTTTTTTTCCAAATCATTAATGTCGTGTTTCCACTTTATCGGACCAAGCATTATGATTCTCCCTTAGAGAATTTTTAAACCCGTCGTAACTTTTAAAGAAAAGGTCCGATTGAAATAATTTACATGTAGGTACATAATCAACCTTAATTGTCAACCCATTTAAATGGATAAGGATTAATAGCAAGATACCAAAATCATCACTTTTCCAATTTACCCGGGTTTTTTGTTTGAATAAGTAATTTGAACAAAAAGCGGTCATTGTACCGCCGTAGGTATATTAAAGTCCGTCGCGGACTTTATTGTAGGTAATAATAAGTACCTACTTTAATCATGTGGTACATTATTTTAATGTATCATCAATAGTTTTCTCAGCGTAGGTACGCCAAATAATGAATTTACTATGCAAAATTTTGCTACTACTCGAAAATAAAATATAGTTTTAGTTTCTCAAAGGTCATCAAATCGTAACAAACAAACAAATACCTACTTATGTAAATCTTTCCCCTTTATAATATTGATACTTAATTGATTTATATTACGATTAACCATTATTATTACTGCCCCTGTACATTATTCTTATTCGTTACAAACTAGTAGTGGTATACCTACAGGTTATTTTTACTGGGACAATATGAAGAAAATCTGAATTCATAAGAGATAGGTACATGCGGGAATTGTTAACTTACACAAGGAAACACGTAATGCAGGTAAGCCAAATTGAAGAGTCCTCTTTGAACAGGGTAGACAACGCACCAGATGTCCATAGGCAGCACTGCCGGTTCTGGTATTTTGAGTAGGTTTCAAGATAACATATTTAAATTTAAATCTCGTAAAAAGCAACAAACTACTAGGTAGGTACCTACTTATTACAAATAAGATTTCATCATATTGTTTGAATGTCTTATTTCTCATGGGTTTGGTCAATACCACTAACACTGATTTAACAACTTAATTATTACCTACTCATTAATTGGCACAGATATCGTTGTGATCGACGCCGCGCCGGTCGGTTATTGTGTTCGTCCATACTACTACTATTTGCGCAAATTATTTTTTTGTTTCTGCTGCCAGATTTATTTTTTATCCGATACAAAAAAATATCCTTAGGTACATATGACAGAGTTGGAAGGTTTTTTTTCACAAAAAGGAGTATATAGCTCCTAATACGCATACATTTCTAATGGGCTTGGATTTCCTCAAACATTCGTTAAAAAAACCCCTGTATAGTTACTGGAACAAAAACCATTACATGTCAAAGATTACCTATATAAACAAGTATTGTAACATATTTGGTCTCATAACTAACTATGTACATTATGTATATTTTATACATATTTACATAATTATAGTCGGCACATAAATTGATGTAAATTTTTAGTTGTTCTGTTCAAATAAATTATTAGCAATTTGTGTGTTATTCTCGACATTTGAAAACTTTCTTGCCATTTCGCGCCTAGTATGTACAAGTATCCCATGGCCTTTACAGTCTAAATCCTCTTCATAACATTTATTTCTGCAACATTTTTTACACAGTTGGTACAGACATTTTCTACCCTGAAAATGAAACATATCTCATTATTGATATACATAGCAGTGGTTAACTCATCATCAAAACACAAAATATTACAAGCAAAAGAAATTACTAACCAGAGGATTAGGACAATCCTTGTTAACACAAATTTGACCACTTCTACCATTCTGTAGTATGTCTTGTTTTTCTGGTCTTCTACTCATCCGTCTTAACTTTTTCATTTTCTTCCGAGACAAAGGAGCTCCATCCATATTCTCACAATTTCTTTTCTCAGCAACACTTTCCTATAAACAACAACTGGTAAAATATTTATTCCACATAATGTTCTACAGCTTGTAACATGTTTGTAACTGTTTTACCTGAATTTGAATACTATTCAAATTTTCCATCTTTTGTGTGTGCTCTTCAGGTGACATTCTGACATAAGGTTGGCATATCCATGGAGGCAATATTAAATTGTATCCGATCCTGGATATATTTTCGTCACTTTCAAAAAAAAGTTTTCCTTCATGATATGGTAAATATTTGTTTCTAACATTTGTACAAACTCTTTTGAAGTCATCTAAATTTTGCGCAGTAGCCAGAATTTGTCTGTCTTCATTGTTGTCTTCAAATGAAAATCTATAAACAAAACTTAATTATAGCCACTGCAGCATAGAATAACAGAAGTTATGTTGATGATTGATTTACTCACATTTTATGAAACATTTTAAATAAGTGTCCTCTTATGTAAGATGTAGGGCAAGGGTATTTTTCAACCAGGTCAAGATACTCTTGGACCATGTCCCATGTTAACGGGCTAATGCCTTCAAATATTGCAGGGTTTGTTAGGGTACCTTCTGCACTCATTATTCCATCTACTTTTGTATAATGTAAACATCTGTAGACATCTTCTAAGCATTGAATGTTTCCATTTGCTAGCATGGGTATTGATATTGCTTCCCTGAAGATGGAAAAAAAAATTGTTTTTTATCAGTGATGCTGTATCAGATTTCTTTAACATCGCCTGCCAAATTTAATAGTTCTTGGGTTGCTAACAAATTGTTGTACTGTTTTACGTTATGTAATTATCAAACTCAACATGCAGCTATTATGCAAAATAATTATTAAATCATAAACATTTTAAAGTTCTCTCTGCAAATCATTGTATTTTCATGCATTTGTTCTATTTAACTTCAAATCTCATCTTTGAATAATAGGTAGTATTGTTTCCTACATATGCAATCAGTGCAGGTTTTACTACTTCAGTAACATTATATCAACGATGAGGGGAAAAACCAGATATTGTCTGATATAATTTAACCTATCATAATGTGAAGTGTAGAAAATTATACATACTTAATTTCACAAAACGTACATTTTTGTATTATACAGCCCAACCCAGCTTTGCCCAAGTTTTATATGCATAACATACTTATATACCACATTACGTCCATCTGAAATAAAATTATTCAGAAATGCCCACCTTACTGCCTTTATATGTTTCCAACTAGCAATACCCGTCAATGGTCCTTTTTGTTCTCTTGTTCTTCCATGAACTGTGAGCAGTTTGCATCCTGCGTCTTGCAACATAAGTGCATATTCCACTGACTTCTCTATGCTTTCAAATATCCGTACTTTACATGTTATTGGTACACAGACTGCTTCAGACATTGCTTGCACTGCAAAAGACAAGTTTACTTGATCTGATACAATGTAACAATTGTAGCAGCGCGCACGGCTTGCGCACGCGCCGTACAGCAAACAGCACACTAGCGTCCCATTTTTTTTTGTGAGTGGCTTTTCGCAGTTCATCCTAGGAGGATGTCGACTGCTTACCTGGACTTGCCTGTGGCGGCCTTAATGTAAATAATAAAGCTAGGGCTTATAAAAAAATTACAAACTAAGCATCTGCACGCTAAGGGCACCCACTGTGGAGTACGGACCTCGGCTTAGATCTGGCATCCCCGCCGCGTGCCACCTATATTTACAGCCTCGGTGCAAAATGAGTCGCATTTTTGTGCTTCACCGCTATTAGTGGAATACTTGGATTGTAGACCAAGAGCTAATTCCACAATGGGTAATTATTGATTTTGCGTTGATCACGACATCTTCCTAGCTATTCTGTCACTTTGGGGTTTCTTCGTTGGCACGGGATTGGTTTTCATCATATATTCGTGATCGCCAGCAAGTGGTTCGTGCTGATCAGAATTTTGACTGGTGCGCCCTGGAAACTGGCGTTCCACATGGCGTTATACTCTCTCCACTCTTATTTTGTCTATTTATAAACTCTATTACCACTATTCTGAAATACTCTTACTATCTGTACGCTGATGACTTACAGCTCTACGCTCAAACTGATATAACAACATGGACAACTGCATCTCAAAACTTTAGTGAACTTTTAACTAAGCTGTGATTAATTATATAGTTAGTATTTGCAATCAGACAAAAGAGAATGTGATTTTTCACATTTATAAATAGTACCAGACCGAACCAAATATCTTAGAAGTTGGTGTATTTTAAGATATTGCACCCCAGCCCAAATGGTGGCGGGTTGGGCATTTTTCATATGTCAGCTATAGCCGAATGTGGCCTCAAAAGGTTAAAGGGGTGCCTCTTTGAGATCCAGCATGACCTAAAAATATAGCTAGGGCTGTCACTGAGATAAGCTCAGCTAGTTCCACCTAGCTGAGCTTATCTTTTTCTTAAACTGTTTGGTCTAGCATAGAACAAATACTAAGTACTTGGAGACTTCATTATAGAGTATCAAAAAATAAAAGTACCAACTCACACATGAGGTTAAAAATCAACATGGTTACAGTTTTAAGAAAATGTGGAAAGTTACCAATTTTTTTCAATAGTTCCCAATCATCCTGAAGAAATGATCCGTATCTGCCTCTCTTAGCAATAGATTGAGGGCATCCAAGATTTACATCAATGGCATCACATTGTGATTCAACCAGTTTTGCAGCAGCAGCCATTGTTTCAGGGTTATTCCCACAGAACTGAAAACAGTAAAATTACTTATTAATTAACATAATTATTAAATTTCTTATAATTATTTTATTGTTAACATTCTAAGCCAGGGTTAATGGGCAAAGATTACCTACGCATTTTGATACTCTGTACAATTTTATTATTAGTATAATTTTAGGCATTGATGTTTTTACAAATCATACTATTGTTACATACTGACCTGGACAATGAGTGGACGATCTTCGTCACATGTTACCATATTATCTTTCCTATACTTGGGATCTTTGGTGAAGACATTACTGTGAAACATAGGAGTATAACACAATGTTGCTCCATGTCTGCGACACAGAAGGCGCCAGGCCAGCTCACTAGCGTCGACCATAGGGGCGACCACGAATCTTGGCCGCCCTATAGCTTCAAACCAGTCGTAAGTCATCTTAATTGGATAAATTATAACAGTAAAAATCTACTATTTAAGCAACATCAAATTAACGATACTGTTTGTTGCTAGAGTACTCCTAAAATCTAAACTAACATGTGGAACTTGCATTAATATCAATTGTGAAATATGGCCTGAGGATCGAAAAAAGCAATAACTCATTAATGTAAATAACAGTAATATTGAAATCAAAGTTCTTTACAAAATATCAGTGCAAGTTTATAAAAATCACACGTGAATTTTTATCGTCTTATTGACATACACTTGTCACTATACTACGACGTCTACGACCGACTGACACACAAAATCACAACATAATAATTTTTTTTGCTCATTGTCTTGGATCTCATTTCACAAGTTTTCTCATTTTTATCGTTGGCACTTAGCAGAATAGGTTACATTCCTCAAACCCTACGGAGTAATGAACAACACTGATGCATTATTTTTGAGGGTTTCGAACCTCTGTATGGAAAAACGGAAACCTTATAGGATCACTCGGTTGTCTGTCTGTCTATCTGCCTGTCCATCTGTCACAGCCGATTTTCTCTAAATCTACTGGACTTTTCAGTTGAGTTCATATATAGGGAACGTGCACTGCACAAACTATAGGTCGTAGCAAAAATCGACATGAGAGCCAGTGTGGTTAAAAAATGAAACTTTTCAGTCCTGTCATCGTGTTGCCATCGTTTTTACTATGATTAAAATGATAAAATATGGGTACTGGCAGATTAATAATGATCGTTAGCGTGGCCATAATATGCAGTTTTGGTTATTTGATGTTTAATTAATCAAAATTATTTGAGGTTATGTTTGCTTACAGATTTGTTTGTATTTAGACCACAGTTTTACTCCTGCCCCTTATATGGACTGTTCTTTCTTCCTTAGTAACCTCTTATCCCTCTATATTCCTTTTCCTACCGCAATACTTTTTTTATTTTGTACAAATTGCTCTTGTGTATGTAAATCACAAGGTCTACCAGCGGCTTCGCCCAAGTCAATGTCGGAAATTATCCCAAGGGCATATATTCCCGGAATGAAAAGTAGTGAACGTCGGAAATTATCTCAAGGGCATATATTCCCGGAATGATACGTAGCCTATGTCCTATACTAGCACATAGTCAATATGTGTGTCAAGTTTCATATTCATCCGTTCAACCGTAACCGATAAGGTAACAAACAAACAGATTTACTTTCGCATTTAGGTATATCAGTAGATAAAATATGTAAAAGGTGTTCATGTAAAAATTAAAACAATTGGAAAATCTGACAAAAACTAGCCCACTAAGTTGTTTTTTACTATTGATAGACACGCGTTTGACCACTATCTCACCCACAAAACACATAATATACTCTAGGGAGATCTCACCTGATGGTAAGCGATGATGAGGTCGAAGATGGAGCAGGCTTGCCTAGAAGTAACTTAATCACTGGCAGTGGTGAGAATCGCTGGCTGGGCGTATATTCTCACCATCGCCGCGCATAAGGCACGTTTGTGTACGGAGCTAAAAAGCTTGCTACACATTTTATTTTCTTTTCCCCTTTGTTTTCTTCGAACTAAAAAACATAAAGTGACATAGGCTAAGCTTAAACCATGCGAAGCCAAAGAAGGAAAAATAAATCTACCTCTGTGGTTTCCGTTTCGTCAAGTGAACTCAAGTGTCAGAGTTTTTAGCGGGATTTTGTCGAGTGTAGTTTAGCGGCTGTTTTAATTATTCGTAAATTGATTCCTAGTGGATATTGTGATGTAAATTGGTGTAATTTTGTGTCTCAAGTGTCCACGCACCTGGAAAATATGTGGTATAATTGAAACAGGCGCGATCTCGGTTAAGTGGAGCTGAGAATTTTATTGCTTATTGAATTGACAACCTCACTCGAAACTTGCTACCAGCTTGCTTGCTTGCTTGTTACCAGATACTCCAAAAACCATTAGATTGTGTTACATCCGCATTCTAATGCAAAACAAGAAAGACGTAAGACTAGGCAAAATGGTCAAAAGACTATAGCCTTTCCTTTAGGGTAAATAAAAAATAATAAAAAATCCTACCGGACTGAAATCTGTCAATTTCTTAGCCGCGCCGCTGTGCTTGCCTACTGCTTATGCATAGGTACCGGCCTAATTTTAATTTACTGTGATTGTATCATTTATAAGGTATATCCGAAGTTAATAAAACTATGCTGTCGTCGGCCAAATTGTTCTAGCATTATAGAGTGTATTGGTGAGAACAACTGTACAGTGTAGAAAAACTTAATGTTTCTGGATTTTACTTTGCAAAACAGTTAAGTGGCTGCTAAATAAACGATATTTTTTGACGAAAAGAAAGCTACATCTACAGAAATGGCGCACGATATCATGGTATGCATTTATTTATCCTATTAATTACTTTATAATTGCGAATGTCTGAATGTTAGTTAACACTTTCATTTCATGAAGTCCTTGATGGCCTTAAAACCCAGACCTTACTAACTTATTTTCTCACTAACAAAATGTGTGTAATGGAGTAATGATAGTACAGTAAAATCCGCTTATAATGACATCGAAAGGAAGTGAAAAACACGTCATACTAAACGAACGTCATGCAAAGCATATTCCTAAGCACACACAACTACATATTTTTGTGAGATTTAGCGTAATAGAGAGAAACTATTCAAATTGCACAACATGTAGTTGCAGGGAAAGGGGTGGGAATGATCACAAAAACCAGTAAAGGTGTTAGGTAGGAATCATGTCACTCACTATAACTGAACATAATTACTTAAAAATAGGTCACAATAAGCGACATGTTCATAAGCGAAGTTTTAATATCCAAACTTTTTATAAAGACTTATGTGAAAACCAAACTTCGCACTGTATTTACTTCATAGTAAGCGGTTGGTCAATATAATCGGAATCGTAATAAACAGTTTCCACTGTATTTACTTTTAACATACGCATACCTCCTAGCTTGGGCCAGCAATGGCCGAATTCCATATATTAGGTGCTAAAGCCGTTAAATCACTTCGGATCTCTGCTAAAAGTCATGACTTTCAAGCCCTACCGGTACCATACAAAAAGCCCATATTAAAGCTGTCAATTACTTACAGTGAGACAATTATATCTTCAAAGTCTCAAAATGAAACAACATGAAATTACACCAATAAATCACGCAAACAAACATAAAAGAACCATTCTGCCCTACCAAGCGCAAAAGCGGTATCTCAAAAAAAAACGTAAAATTGATTTTTATGCCATCGGATAGCTTTAAAAAATACGCATCCAATGGACTAAGCCTTTTAGCGCTATCTTGTTCAAATCATATAAAAATACCCCTGAGAAAGATTTCCCTATCTCAGTTTTACCTTAAATCACTAAGGGTATTAGAGGTATATCAATATTACGTAGGCAAATAGCCGTGTAGACGTATGACTGGGAAGATTACACGACACAGTATAAATTGTCTCGAATACAACCGCGACCATTTATTAATGAAATGGTCGAAGTAGAAGTCAATAGAAGCAGTTTTGATTTGACATACAGAACTGGATTCAATAAAGCGATTCACTGCGAGCATAATCGGCAATAAAATTTTGAAAACTCAAGTTTTGCCACCATTAAAGAAGAAAACTGCAACGGAAGGCATTTCTAAAAGCAAAAAAGAAAATATTTTGAAATCTTTTCAAAATATTATACCTCAAAACAGAATGTCCTTTTGGAGAGAACTCCCTACTTTTGACTAGATTAATTTCATAGAATCCGTTTTTTCTTCAATTTGTTTTTTATGCCATTATAAATTTGAATAATAAAAGACTTAATAAATATACTTTGATCGTTTTTTTTTCCTTTAAATAATACATATTTTATTCGATACAAAATTCATATTTTTTTGTAGACATACATGTAGGAGAACAGCTAACGAAAAAGCGGTAACTCAAATTTTAATTGTATAATTACTAAGCGGTGTAGCAGTATCTCATGAAAAAGGTATATCCACATACATTTTTGATATTTTAACTATTGTAGTAACAAATAGATCCAATATAATATATAAATTCTATTTAATAAGCAAAAAAGTCAATGTATAAAATANTATAATATATAAATTCTATTTAATAAGCAAAAAAGTCAATATATAAAATTAAAAAAAAACATTTTTTACAAAACTCCAATTATCTTGAAACTCGGTTTCATTAAGATACCGCTTTTGCGCTTAGTTGGGCAGCATTGGTAATATATGTCACACAGTCAAATGTAAGACTGCATCCGCTTGATGGCAACAACTATTTATATGTAAAACAAATTAAACAAAATTCTCATCTTCAACCCACTAACTAAAAATAAAACAAAGATGGCTTAAAACACTGAATCACTCACAGATGGAAAACATTCTTAAAGAACAACACTCCTAATAACTAAATAGTAATGTCAGCAAAGAGTCTGATACAACCCAAAGTACAACCATCAAGCACAGTCACTCAGCAAATGCACACAAAATACAACATACACACAACACACACACATACACCATTCCACACAAGAGCAAGCTTGCACTAATTGTACTCATTTTAATTTTAGTGTATAAATTGTTAATGTTCCACAAACGGGTGAAGACACTGACGCCTGTAACACAGGTACCACCTGGCTCAGGAGACAGGGCTTCAATCAAAAATGTAACACCTGTATGTTAATAAAACATTTATTATTATCACTTTTTTTTAAGTGTGGGTGCTGATTGTATGTATGTTTTATAGAATATAAATTTATTCAATAAAATTTGTAATTAAATAGTATTTAAGAACGGATTACTTATTGTAATAGTCTCAGAGCTGGTTGCCATCTCGAGATATAGCCCATTCATAAGGCTGTTTGGGCATAGTTTACTTACTGCACTGATTTAAAGCGGCAGTTGTATATTGTAGAATTGGTAAGTTAAAAATGACAAAATGTATGTTTATTAAAAGGTTCAGCAGTAAAAACTGAGCAGTAAACTAAATAGAAATGATTCGTAAGAAATATTTTAATGGGCAGAAATATGATTGAATTCGAAAAAGTCATTAGCGGTCAGTCAACAAATTAGAATTATTCAATATTAAAACCATATTCAAATAACAATCAATTTCAACATTGTAACCTCGACGACAGAGCCCCGCTGCATGGCGCACTTGTTTCAGTCTGCAGGGTTTAATGAAACCTAACATGAATGACATGACAGGAGCTAAGTTCACTCTCACTCATTAAACGAATTTTTTCAACTGGTCTTAATAACAGCAGCTCTGGGATCTCAGTCTATGAGTGCCTCCTACATATTGCAACAGATAGCCGCACAAAAAAAACTCACTATTGCTTTTAGTAGCAACTGACAAAGAAATAAAAAAAATGCTAGAGGCTTGTCTGTGGCACTGAAAGGGTTAAACATGCCTCAATGGCTCAACGGATCTGAACAGAATTTCAAAACACATACCCTTAACATAATCCAGAACATGTCTTGGATTACTTAATCCCAATAGTTCATATCATAACAATTAAAATACCTATTTCCATTATTTTGTAACATAGAAATTGGTTAACTTTACAATTGTTTTATTTCAGAGTCAGTTTTACACAAGTCTTAATTTGCCACTACAAGAAAAAGTGGATGAGTTGACAAGAATAATAGACCAGTCTACTCCAAACAAAGATCTTCAAACTTTGTTTCCTCAATTGATAAGCAACATATTCTCAAATACTTTCAACAATGGCTGGGGTCTACGGACAGTTACTGGTGACAACAATAAGCAAGCATTTGAAGCTTTGATTGGATTCTTTGAACCACTAGGACCAATGTTCCGGTTGTGTTACAAACTTTTATCAGATCCACAGTTAAAATATAACCTACCTCTAAATGCCTTACCTGTAAGTAATAATGGTAGTTACAATTAAATTTAAATAATTTAGGTTTTCCTGTAAAAAAAAATTATGTAGAACATTAATTTTTTTTTTCATAAGAAATGTTTATTTATGTGGTACAACAATAATAAATATAGAATGAGTGCTGGTGTGCCAGAGACATGCAGTTTCCACTGGAAAAATATGATACTATCGAGTTTGTTTATAATGTATGGTTGAAATAGTTTAGTCATAAAACAAGTTCTCTTCTCAAGCGAAACTTGGTTTTAAAGTATTTGTTAGTTATTGTTTACTATAATGAATACTGCAATACTATTTCTGTTTCAGCTGGACTTACAGATGACTTTGGAAAGGGGAAGATGTCCCCAGTTTTACTCTGATATGCTTGTTACAGACCCACAAACTCTTAATGTGGTTGCTCTAGCACTCAGTATCCTTTAAAAAAATTTCAATGAAAAGAAAAAGTTTTGGAATTATTACAGGGTTACATCTGCATGTGAATACTACACAAAGATTCAAATATTTTAGGCCTTGTTTAAAATATTTATGAGGATTAATATACCTATACATCTATCTATCTACCTAAACTAATATTATGACAAGGAAATATTTATTTGTTTGTTTGTTACATACATTATTAACTTATAACAGGCTATAATATATTTTTGAAAAATTAGAGATCCCTACGAAAATTGCAATCATATAACCCTAAGTAGCAAAATTTTGCCTAATCAATTCAGTATTTGATGTGGGCTGAGAAAATGATTGATGATACACAAAAATAATGTACACATGATAAAAGTACTCATTATTACCTATAAAAAAGCCCGCGAGCGTATTGTCTAACTGTTATGATTTGCTTTTTGTTCAAATTATTCAATCAAAACCAGGGTAGAATGGAAAAGTGGTGATTTTGGCATCATGGTATTAATACTTATACATTTAAATAGTTCAATAATTAAGATTGATTATGTACATGTAAATTACACTTTAAATTATTAAAATCAAACCTTTCGTTTAAAAGTTAGTTATGTATACGCGTTGAAATTTTAATGGTTGTTTTACCGCGGCAGAACGATTAGCTATGGTAGTACTATCGAAACATAAAGTTAAATTTAAAAATAAAAATGTTTTTGTTTTCAAAAATAAAAAACATAAACTCGAAAGCGTGAGAAGCAATAGTAACTCACTAGACGTGACGTAGGTACTACTCTTTTGTAGGCAGAGAGGCGGCGCGCCGACAAAGTGAAAAGCGATTCATAAATGTTCAGAGCAAAATAAACTCTCGAGGTTGATACGCGAAGGGCAACGACCGCGGCCGCTTTGCGCGAAACTTTCGCGATGTACAGTGGCGGCCTTAGGGGGTGGCGAGCGGGGCAACCGCCTGGGGCCTCGCTCTTACAGGGGCCTCGCGCTACCCGAGTTCAAAAAACCTTACGTTTGAAATGTTTTATACTTTTACCAATAAAATGAAGTTATTTCACAGTTAATGATTTAATAATACTAATAGTAATATGTGCCATCGAATTTGAGGAAGTCGATGACACGAGACCGGTTTTCAGTTTTGCAATTTTTTCAATGTAAAATTTCTCATTGTGATATTTTTTAAATTTGAGTCTTAGGAAACGCCGCAAATAGAAATGCCTACTTTGATATAAATTTAAAAAAGAACAAGGGCTTCGCAAAGATCTGTCGCCCGGGGCCTCGCAAAGAACTGCCGCCTGGGGCTTCGCAATGGTAAAAGCCGCCGCTGGCGACTATTGGTTCGAAGTCGCTTTCGAGTTATAATAATAATAATAATTTATTTCGTTAACAACGGGTTTTACAAGTATGTTGTGGAGTTTTGTTTATCACAATTGCTATTCTGCCATTTCTTGATTTTAAATTAATTATTTTTCATAAATCGACTGTATGTTTCGCTGCGGGAAAATAACCATTATAATTTCAACTTGTATAAAAGCGAAAGATGAGTCACTGATTTTATTCACGAAATCTCAGAAACCACTGCATCTAAGAAAATGAAATTTGTCACGGAAGTAGGTATATTATGAATAGGAGGCGTCGACAGGATTTTAGGAAATAGGGGGTGGAAGTTTGTATGAAAAAAACTTATTCCTTGGGCGAATATACTTGAAACTTAGTACTAACTATACTGGCCTAAGTGAATTAAAAAGGTTGCAAGTATTATTTTTTTCAGAACTACTCCCAAAACACGATTTAGGGGGTTTCAAGTTTGTATGAAATAATCTTATTTTTAGGTTTATAAACTTGAAACGGGGTACAAATACTGAGGTAAATAAATAAAAAATAATAGCATAATTAGTTTTTCAAAACTACCCACCAGTGGGGGTTTAGGTGGTGTTTAAGTTTGTATGGAAGGATCTTAATGCTTGGTCCGATGAAGTTGAAACACGGCATTAATGATTTTGATAAAAAGCAAGAATAACATGTATTTGGATTTTTTGAAAATAAACTGCTAAAGGGGTGAAAAGGGGTGATGAAGTTTTTAAGGGAAGGCATTATTGCTTGCTTCAATTTACTTGGAAATTAGTATGAACAATTTAAAAATGGTATAATTGAAGCGGATCTAACGATTTCATAATCAACCCCCAACGGGGTGTAGGGCACAGCAGTTGTGCTGATCCTGAGACAGGATCAGCAGCAAAAATGGCTGATTAATTAAGTATTATAAATTGTTCCGATTTATTTTCAAAAACTACCCGTTAAAGTCTATACCTTAACGGGGCGTTGAAGTTTCTGGAATACCTATTAAATCCGCGCGGACGAAGTCGCGGGCAAAGTGCTAGTACTATCTATATCTATACTTAATAAAGCTGAAGAGTTTGTTTGTTTGGACGCGCTTGTCTCTGGAACTACCAGTCGGATTTGGAAAATTCTTTTTTATATGATAGCCACATTCATGTGGAAGGCTATACGAGTACGGGAAATTCCTACGGAAACGACAAAAAACGTGATATGCGCGTACGAAGTCGCGGGCAAAAGCTAGTATAATATAAAATAACATTTTTAAATTTTATTTTATATTCGAATAAGTATGATATTCTCTTGACATGATCAAACGGGCAAAAGAATGATCTCATTGAGCTGTCCACAACCTTCTGCAACCTTTAAAGAAGTTTGTGCATGCCTGATGGTTTCTATAAATCGGAATATTTCTATTTCACAAATGACTACTTGTATATATATTCCTATAATGTTTAATCAGATCCATTTGATTACTACATTATCAATTTCGCCCTGCATCTTGTAAGTAACAGCCAACAAACGGGTTCCTGGGAGAACTGGAGCAGCGCATACTTTGCTCTAGCATGTGATTATCTCATGCACTTCCTGCCTGCAGATCCAAACATTTCTGTGTTACCACACATACCTAACTACACAGGAAAAGTGCCCATGGCTGCACCTCTACAAACAGCGAACAGGTACGTTTATCTTTGTTTTAAGCCGTCGTCGATCGCGTATTCGTGCGGTGGCGGTGTTCGCCTTGTATTAGGACGACGCCTAAGCCTATTTTAAAGGCTCATTCAAAATTATTGACAGGTGTTATTTTGTCTTCCAGGCCCTTGTATTCTCCATCACTGCTGCTGATACCTGACCTATCGGGCTCCAGTATGAGCAATCAACATACTACGTCACAAAATCAGTCACGCAATGAGGTTTGGCGCTCTGAAACAGTGCTACAAGTCTTCATTGACATTTGGATGAGTGTAGAGCAATTCAGTTCCAGAAATGTTGAGGTAAGAGCCATACCATGCAGACGGTTATTCTGGTGCAAGAATCCGCTTATATGTGTGTCACAGCCAGTTTTTGTCATTGTACCTATTTTTGTATGGCTGCACTGTTAATAACCTATTTTCAAGAAATAAATTATTTTTATTCAATACAGATGTTCCAAAGGAATTACTCGACTATATCTTCGAGTCCAGAGCGCGTAAGAACAGTGCGTGTTCTTGTCAAACATTTGCACTCCTTCTCAGCCAAACATATGTCGGATCCTGCCGTGCGATCATCAGCCCTTAGAAAGTATGCTCGACAGATAATGTGTGTTCGAGCCTACCATTATATCAAGCATTTGGTCACGACTTGGCCATTAGATGCGTCGTTCAGGCTCGTCATGGAACTATGGTTGAGTCTAATACAGCCTTGGAGATACGTTAACAACAATATTTCTCAAGACAGGTGAGATTTTATTTCATCTTTTTAACACAGCCGCACGGGTCGATCGAAGTTTAATCTATGATCATCGAGGTCGGTACAGGGTTAGGTGACCAATGACCATCCATTACATATGCCTTTGTAGTTTAGAACCAGCCATTGTTCCTGGCTGTGGCTGTTGTTTCCACATTGGTTTCTGAATACGCGTCCCGACTGTCTTTGAAAGTCAGTCAGTAGCCCGAAAGTCGAACTACCAGTCATAGGTACTAAGAAATAACCCAGTAGTTATGGGTATTCATTTAGACTGAGTGTTATTTATTAAATCAAAAGTCTTACATAACATAACAAAAAAAAGTTGCCCAACCCGAGAGCGATACTCAAACGCTCAATGTAACCTATAATATATCACATGACTAATTTACCATATTTGGACGTCAACAATTTTATTAACCAAAATTAAAATGCGTTTTGTTCCTTTCAGGTTTCCAGTGTCGAATAATAATCAAGAAGAACAATTCACGAACACGTTAGACGCCAGTTTTACTCAGTTCATAGCTGAAAACTTTCCATCATACACTTGTATCTTCCAACTTGTGCTGCCTAGATTTATGAGGCTAGACCTTAGCGCCTACAAGAACGCTGTCATGCTGTTCCGACTAGGCAAGGTATGTCTTTTGTTCAGTATAGCCAATATATTATGTAGGCAAGTACCTAGTCATTTGTCATAGGTGTCCAAAGTAATAAACTCTTTTGCAAAAAAAAACGGGCACTTTAGATTTTCTTTTGTATCATATATAAATATTACAAGAAAGGGTTTTATTGATTTAACAATTTTACTTAGCTTTTTTTTTTTTTTTTTTTTTTTTTTATGGATGGAAATCATCAAATGACTTCTTCCGCTCTGGGCGGAGCGGAAGGGCGTGTCAGACTCTTACTGACTAAAACCCATCCGTGTTCCTTCTAAAGCCCTTTGCGTTCCAGGGCCGCGGTGACTCTTTCGAACAAATTCCGCAACCCTGGCAGGCTCTGGCCCTAGCGGGCCCC
>NDFZ01005050.1:259450-275616 GCA_002192655.3 Mamestra configurata
GGAAATCATCAAATGACTTCTTCCGCTCTGGGCGGAGCGGAAGGGCGTGTCAGACTCTTACTGACTAAAACCCATCCGTGTTCCTTCTAAAGCCCTTTGCGTTCCAGGGCCGCGGTGACTCTTTCGAACAAATTCCGCAACCCTGGCAGGCTCCGGCCCTAGCGGGCCCCGTCTTTTATGCTGACATCTCTTTGAGGCGCGCGTGAAACACAACGCGCCATCGACCCGGGCCTGGTGGTGATCGGACGGCGAGCCACCCAACGCTCGCCGTCCGCAGGCCCGCGCCTACGGTGGCCGGGGATCGCCCTGCGACTCCCGACGCCCGGGGCGTCTTCTCCTGTAGAATTTTACTTAGCTTGGTTTTTGAAGTATCCTGGCTAGAAAGCATACGTTCCAAATTTAATTTTTAAATTAACAAAGAAAAATGATTACTGCTTTATGAATGGCGCGAATTTTTAACTGTTACTTGCTTTTTACTAAATTTTTTTAAACTGTTTGGATAATTTATGCTAATTAAAGGATTTAATTGTTATTTTTATATTCAATACCACTTTTAAAGTGGTTGATAAAGCGAAAAGTGTCGGCAAAATTATAGCGCTACTTGAATAAGGTTGTTTGCAAACGTACGTCTCTCAGCGGCCAAATATGAGTCATTCAACGGACCACGAACGAGATCGACGGTATTGAGAGACCGTCGAGGACAAAAGAAGGCAAGGTTTGGGAAGAAAGCCCAGGGTCCTAAAATACTCCGTGGGTACCGAGTTGCTCGACTTCAGTTTGCTCGAAATTGTGCATCATGGACTCTGGATGACTAGAACAAAGTAAAAACTATTCAGATCAAGTTAGAATATCTTTATATGGTGAGGATCGACGCCGGCGAGTATTGCGAAGACCAGGGGAACGCTATGCGGACGTGTGTTTTGAAGAAATCTGTCCTTATTGCCGAGGCTCCATTATGTTTTGGGCAGCAATTAATAAGTTGGTTTTAATAGAAGATTGAACATTAAATGCACACCGATGCATAACGGAAGTCCTAATTCCACATGCACAACCCACATTAACTGCTCTTGGAGTAGAGTCCATTTTAATAGACGAAAATGCTTGCTCTCACCGTTCTGGCGACGTGGAAGCGTATACGTAAGATGTTGGGATCCATCGTTTAGATTGGCCAGCTCGAAGTCCTGACCTCAATCCGATTGAGCATGTCTGGGATGTCCTAAAAGGAATGTGGAGGAATGTGTCCGCTGCATGCTGGTGGTCAGGATACCGTTAGAAGCCGTGGGTACTGGCTGAATGTATGACTCGCTGCTCGAGAGCTTGAGGTCAGGATGAGGAGTGATGATGATGACATCACGCCAAAGTAGTTGCACGAAGGCTGCGCTGACGTTCAATGTCGAGGGTGACCAGTATGGATTAATGCGGTACATAGAGTAAAGTATCGCAAACCTCCATTGAAAAGGGAGGATCCTCCGACCAGATGGTTATTTTGTCCGGTGGGCAACTGTCCAATAGTTGATATTCAGACTGTTATATATGTTCAAATCGCACGGAGAACATAGCTTGCGCGATGCTGGATTTCGTTAAGTTAGTTCGTAGCTGGCGAGATAGACGGCGTTGCGGTGGTTCGCACCTAGATGGTGTTGCAGTTCTTTTTGTTGCGATGTAGATTTTGCTACGTTGGTTTTTTGTTGCGGCATTGATGCCGCTACAGTAACATCAGTGCAACCTGCTCCGCAAAACATCAGGCAACTAAAAAGAGTCATTTCAAAAGAGTAAGAACGTATTCTACAAAATGTTATTATAATGTCGTGAAAAGCGTGCCCAGAAGTATGTGTAAACTGTGATTTTGGCAAGAGGAGGTCACACTCTTTATTAGGATTTTAACTTTTTTAATTAAATAAACAAAAAAAATTGCTTGTCTTTATTACTAGCCACTACATATTGTTTAGACGAGTACAGTTCGATTCACGAAAGATGACCACTGCGCAGAAGGCATATTATAGGTCCCTTTTGAGGTGCGACGTGAGGCGCGGGCGGAATGCGTCAAGACGGAGCGACGCCATTGGTGCGCGCGCGTGTCGTGATAGGCCGCTCAGTCGCTATTCGTCTATCGCGGCGTTGACGCGCTCACACTGTTCTCGAGTACAGTCGAAAAGAAGTGTTTCTTTGTTTTAAATTGTTTTTTATTTGTTAAGTTTCGTTGTTTGTTGAGATTTGTTATTGTTATTTGCTATTTTAAGCCATCACAATGCCGCAAGGAAAAGGCAATGCTTTGAATAGACAGTCGAGACGTTTGGTGTACAACGTGTTTCAATATTTTTCACAAGATTTTAAAATACTCGAAGCTTACAAAAAAACGGCCGCGGCAACAAAGACGTCTGTATCGACAGTACAAAGAATTATAAAAGAAAGTAAATCTTCGCCGTTCTTAGTGGTTTTTAGAACCCCTGGTAAAAAGAGACCGCGCCGTAACCCTGCCTCCGACGTTGACGACTTTGACAAAGGGGTAATTAAGAGATGTATCCATAACTTTCATTTAACTGAAAAAGAACTGCCAACTTTAGAGAAATTACGAGCAAAATTAAGTCAAGATATTAACTTTAAAGGATCCAAAACAAGTTTGGGTCGATTAATAAACAGAATTGGATTTAAGTGGAAAAAAACAGAAAACAACCGAAATATTTTAATAGAAACATCAGCTATTCGGTTGTTACGAATAAATTACCTAAGAAAACTCCAAGAATATCGAAGAGAAAATAGATCAATCATTTATACTGACGAATCGTACGTCCATGCTACACATGCAAAACCCATGGGCTGGGGTGACGGTTCTACAGCAGGTCTGAAAAAGCCTATATCAAAAGGCCAACGTGTCGTAATCGTTCAGAGGCTGGATTTGTGCCCAATGCATTATTAACTTTCAAGTCGGGCACAAAATCAGGAGATTATCATGACGACATGAATTTTGAAAATTACCAGAAATGGATTCGAACTCAATTGGTACCCAATCTCCTACCGAACTCCGTTGTTGTGGTAGACAACGCCCCATACCACAATAAAGAATATGATATGGCTCCGACATCTAATTCCCGAAAATCCGACATGCAAGCGTGGCTTACCAAAAATGGAATCAGCTTTGATTCCAATATGTTGAAACCTCAATTGTACGATATAATAAAAAATAACAAATCTCGTTTAAAGAAATACTCAGTAGACAAAATTTTGATGGAAAATGGTCACGATGTTCTCCGTCTCCCACCGTACCATCCGGATTTAAATCCGATAGAAATGGCTTGGGCCTCTATAAAGGGTTACGTGAGTAGTAAAAACGTAAAGTGGAATATTGGCTGCGTTATAGATTTAATTAAAGAAAAAGTGAATCTGATGGGACCAGAGGAATGGAAAAAACTATGTGACAAAGTAAAATCTATAGAAGAAAGTTATATAAAAAGTGACCACATTGTGGATGTCCTTACGGAGGAATTAATTATACGTGTGGGAGAATCTGACGAGAGCGAAGATTCGACAGATGTGGATTTTCCTGAATCATCGGAAGATGAAGCGGAAGACTTTAATATGGAACCCGGCCCCAGTTCCTAAAGTTCCACGATTCCCTCAAGTTCCATGATAGAGGGAATTATGGAACTTGAGAATAGCGATAGCGACTAAATGTGTTTTACATATTTATAATATTTTTAATTCAATTTATTTTAATAAACATTTTAAATTACTTACGTTTGATTTATTTGCATAACCAGCATTTACAACATTACACAAATTATTTAACTAACATTAAAATATTATTTTGTCTTAAGTCTTTTCTTCATGAGTGTACGTGCGCAGACGGCCGCCATTTGTGGTCATCTTTCGTGAATCGAACTGTACATCGATTGAATTCATCGAAATTTTATGTGGCAAATTGCCGGAACGCATATTCTTTTACAAGATTATGACGATACAGTCTACGTCAAACAATTACATTAACTGATATCGGCCTTGAACGTAAAATTCCTTAGAAGCCCGTTTTATTTTTGCAAAGGAGTGTATATGTCTAAATGTCGCTGATTAAATGGCGCCGTTCAATGAAATCGCTAGAAAGTCAATTAAACAGCTGATTAAGCCGTTTCATTAAAAGAGAGAGATGTTTATATTAATTTGCCGGTATTTTCAAGGTATTTTCACAGCAGCATCTATGTCCCGTTTTATGGAATTTAGAACAAGCAATTACTGACAGTGGTTCAGGATTAAATTCAAGTCCAGATACCAGTTACAACAATTCTGGTATTGAACAAAGGTAATTGCGTACCTACTCTAATCCAATTTTTTTTTAAATCATTCAGTCAATGTGTGTTCTAAAATAATAAATTTTGTTCCAGTTATACATACAATGGTGTATCTTTACATAAATGGGTGACAATAGCTAAACAATCTCTATCAGAATTAAATATGTCAGCGAATTTTGAATATCAACCGATTTGGAGCGACAGCATGCGATCATGTGGGTCTCAGCTAGTGAAGAGAATTATTACCGCAAAAACTACAGCAGAAAAAAATATTGAGGAATTTAATAGGATATTACATCAACGGAATAAAGGTACTGTCTTGAGATTACACTATAAGTATGTTTATTGATGAAATATGGTAATCGAATAATCATGATTACTTTTTTTAATTTTTCAGGTATATGGGGCGCTATAAAAGTTTTTCTAATGATAGAAGATCAAGATGAGGAAGTAGCGTTATTGGAAGAATCCAAGAGAGTCCCAAATTATTTGTCAAGCAGCTTTCATCACTTTTCTCATATATTTGGGGTAAAACAACTGCATTTGCATATTTTGTAAAAGCTTAGCGATTTTTTGTAAAGAAAGTAATTTAAAATGCAACTAATATTTTTAAAATATTATTTTTAATCAAAATTGAATATCTCTACATAGACATTAAGCAAATTATGCTTTATCCTTGACTCTTATTTTAGCTGAATGAGAATACGGTACTTCCACCAGAGCCCGTCATAGAAGACAATTCTCTGGAACATTCTTCTTTCGTCAACACCACAAGCTTTCCACTCTCCATCACAAATAAGGTGAAAAAACTTTATTTATTGTTTACTTTGTAGAGTAGAGAGTAGAAAATCCATTTTCAGCAGACTCCCATTCGGTCTGTTGCGTTGTGCGTTCGTGGCCTGGCTAACATAGCCATTCTAGCTCCGCCCAGTCATTTGCCAATTGGCAGCCATACCCAACTTGCGGCCCGCCAAACTTTTCTGTGTGGCCCTGTAGCCTAGCATATTAGTGTTTCAAACTATGAGTTCGTACGAATATTTTGGCAAATACCATAGCAAGTAGCAATTTCATTGTAACTACATTTTGGCCCATCATGATAACAGTACAAGAACTATGTGGTCTAGGAAGAAAAAAGTTGAGTATGGCTGGTGCCTGTGCTCAGAAACTTTACTGTTTCGAGGATTTGTGCATGTTGAGAAGCCACGGCCTCACATACCAGGTTAACGTGGGTGGCTGATTATGAATGAAGAATGGCATGTCTGGAACGCGTTGTTTGTCTAGGGGATGATGGTGCGTAATTTTAAAATGTCATTAGAATGTGTTTACATTGTGATAAATCTGATTACAGCTCCGCAGTAAACCTACTGAAGTACACTATATGGGTGACCCCGACCTGATGCCAATAACGACCTATGAGAGCACTATTTTAGTGAGGATGTTATACCAAATAGCTTCGAGATTAAACGAAATGGTAAATATTCACACCAAAATACAACTGTCTGACATTCATAATTGAAGATACATTACATTATGGAGTAATTTATTTTTTCACTCGCAGTATGGCGGCCAGTTTTCAAGTTGTTGGAATAGAAATGACTTGTGCGGATTTATTGCTCGTGAAGTACTACAAACCCCCTGCACGATTCATACTTATGTGAAAGATGTAACCAATCATCAGAACATCGTGAGTCAAGAGCTCCCCGCGCGCCTGTCGCTGCGCCGGCTCGGCTCGCACGCCTTTGTTATATGGCTCACTCTCGGCTATATCATGATCAAGATGTTTTCTTTCAGTGGTTTCTTTTATGTGTTTGTGTTAGTCATTATGTGGATAACCTTTGTTATTACAAAAGCTACTTCTAAAATGTTAACATTAATTTAAATCATGATCATTCAATTTTATTAAAACAATATTCTTTCATTAAATAAAATATTTTTGTATGGATTTTGTGTTTTATTAGTGGCCATCCATAAATTACGTCACACGAATTTTATGTGTTTATGACCCCCTCCCCGTCCTTGTCATAGCTGGTCACATTTGTGTAGAGATGGGCGGTGGGAAAAAACCCGACGGGAAAATACCCAGGTTTTTACCCATTTGGGTAAATACCAGGTATTTATGGGGGAAAAAACCCAATAGACGGGTATTTTCATTATCTATACTAATACAATAAAGCTGAAGCGATTTTTTTGTTTGTTTAAACGCGGTAATCTGTGAAACTACTAGTAGGATTGTAAAACATGTTTCTGCATATAAAAAATAAAACAAAACATAGACAATCACAATTATTTATTACAAAATAGAAAATAATTATAAAAATATTTTTTCATTCACTCGTTTCATTCATTCAAAATTTTAATCGCTATCGCTACTGTCATGATCATCATATAAATCATCAATATCACAGAATTCTATGTCTTGGCTTCCACGAGATGTAGAAGGTTGTGGGTCATTAATTGGGCTGTTCATCGGGCTAGACAACTGTCTAGGGGTTGACAAGGTCTCGTCATCTTCGTCGTTGTCATCATCATTATATTTGTGCAAAAGATTCCAATTATAGGATATAAAAGCTATCTTTGCTGCTCTATCTGTAGTCAATCTATTTCTTTTGTGACTGTGTATATGAGCATGTGTGCTAAATGACCGCTCCGTTGCTGCGGAAGTGCAGGGAGCAGTCAGAAGGCGTACTGCAACCCTACTCAGCAATTTGGAGCTGCAAAGTCCCCTCCACCAAACGACTGGGTCCATTTCTGCGACATTTTTCCATATAAATGGTCTGCCCCATAAACCCTGTTTAGCTCTATAATTTGCTAAATCTACACCAACATCAATATTGAGTGATTGGCTCACTTCATGTATAAACTCCATGGCATCTACTTCATGCTCTTCATCGAGTTCAATGCCTTGCGATCTCGGATCTAACAAATATGCAGCATAATGGATTGGTTTGATGCAGTTATTTGTTCGCCTGGTTACAGCATTTATTATATCTTGTTTGTGCTGGTCATCTAAAATAGAAATTTCCGGTAGCACAAAATTAAATGTAGATTGTATGTCTCTGAAAGCCATGTATACTTCGTTTATTAATATTCCGTTTCCTTCAAGTTTGAAAATTTTTTCAGTTATCGGTTCCAACAATTTTATACAATTTTCGGCCATGTTCCAAAAATTGAGATCCAATAAATTTGACTTTATTTCTTCTGAAATAGTAGCATCTTCGTGAACAGCTAAAGTCTGTAATGCTACTTTCGAACATTTCAAGCTTTTTATAGCAGTACAGTAACTGCCCCAGCGGGTTGTTCCTGGCAATTTCAATGTTTCGCCTGATCGTTTGTCTTTTATAATCTGGGCTAGTAAAGCACTCATAGTTTGACTTCTTTTTATTGCTTTTATGGTCTCTATGGCAATCGATATAAATGCTTTAACAGGTTCTGGTCTTAGACAATCTTCGCAAAGTAAATTTAATGTATGTGCTACGCATCTCAGCGGTATTATGTGTGTATACACATCTTTTACCATCTGAAATGCTCTTTGAATGTTATTAGCGTTATCTCCTATAAGAGTTACAAACTTGTGGCCTCCATACATATTTATAACTTTGATAATCTCTTGAGAAAGATATTGGCTTGTATGTCGGTTGGTAAGAGTGTTAAGACTTTTGACAAAAACGGGCTCGGGTTTTGCAATAATGAAGTTGATAATACCTTCATTGCGCTGATTGCTCCAGCCATCACACTGCAGATGCAAATTATTTATAGATTTCAGTTCGTCTGTAATTTCTTCTACCATTTCTTTATAAATAGCTTCCAGATGTGTAGTTGAGATTGCTTTTCTGGATGGTAACTTGTAAAGTGGTTGCAACTCATCAAAAAATCGTGCCCACAGCGGATGGTTAACAATGGAAAAAGGAGAACCGGAAACAAATATTGCTTTCGACAAAAGCTGATCTAGATAAAGTTTCTTTTCTGCTGAAGTTGTAGTACTAGAATTTGTATCAGTCAAACTGTTATCTTGTAACGTTTCATGCTGCGATTCATCTTGTAAAGGCAGATTTGTTGCAGTTGCGTTAACGTCAGATGTTTTGTTTAGTTTGTTCTTGATAACAGTTGGACATCTAAAACATTTCAACAGATGGCGGGCCATCTTGTTGACATTGCCAAACATGTAAACTTTTTCGCAGTGTTTGCACTTAACCGTTTTACTGGTTGCGGAATGGAAATAGTTTTCCCATACATCGTTATTTTTCTTTCTGGGCATGGTGTGATCTAATGCAAAAAGAAAAAAAACAATTGTAAGAACAGAAGCAAACAGATGTTTTAAAGTATTCTACATTTCTAATAAGCTCAAACTTACCGGTTTATTTATGTTGATGGGATGCAGTAGGTATCGAAGTCCGTAAGGATAGCACTAGTTATCAATCCGAAGTATATCACGTATTTAATCACTATAATATCAAAAAGTCCACAAAAAAAAAATCCAGGTCGTCAATAAATCAAAGAAACTAACACAAGTGCCCACGGTATGAAGCCAAAACAACTTGTGAAAGATCACTTATGTGACAACTACTAGGTACTGGCTATTGTCCGGCTCGAAAGTACGTGCTCCCGGGGTGGGGGCAGGTAGTTTCGAGCGGTTTATTGGTCGCCAATAGCTAGATATAAATGTTACAGGTTCTAAGAAATTACAAACTTGTCTTGACTAACTAGCGTTAAAGCTTATCTAAGTCATTCTTTAAAGCTTGTTTACGTAAAAGTGGTAGTGGAGTGCGTCATTTCAACTTATATAAGCTCTAACTAGTAGTAATAAAGTTTAAAAACTATGTACTATTTAATGTATGTGTATCTAAACATTACATAAGCTAAATTTTAAAACACCCGAATATTTTCCCAATCGGGTATTTTCCCTAGAATTTACCCACTTTTGGGTTTTTACCGGGTAAAATCCCATCTCTATCATTTGTGAGACTCCCCCCATCAAATCATCATCCAATATCTAGAAATTATTAAATTAAAACAGCACTTCCGACATTATTTTTTACTAGATTTATTTATTTTTAATAAAATCAACATCATATCAAACATTAAAAAATAACAAAGCAAAAAACTGAAACCTTATGATAATACAGATAGGACTGAAAATATGTTTTAGTTTTTCGGTTAGTTCAAATTACGTTTTTAAATCCTCATTTATATATTTGGTTTTGAAATATGACGTCAAGAAATTTAGGACCCCTCCCACCCCTTGTCACACAATGTCACACTTCGTCGGCCCCCTCCTCCCCCCCCCCTTAACGTGTGATGTAATTTATGGATGGCCCCGTATGAGAAAATAAAATTCGATATTTTTTATACATTTTCTGTTTTAATGCGTTAGAACTGCTCTGTAGGAGAGCAAACGAATAATAACAATGCAAGAGCGCAGTGACGATACACGAAACGGTATGTGTTTTGCCGCTCACTTGTTGATTCGTAAAGCCTACAGAACATACAAACAAACGTGTGCTGGAGCAATAGCGTCAAGTTACGTTTGCAGCTAGCTCTGTGTTCATTGGCGCCTGGCGGGGGTGCACATACACCCTCTTGGCTTCCAATAAAATATACCAAAACTATTAATATCGAAATATTCTCATACAATATGAATCCTAACATCTCCGACTCCGAAGCGACGTGCTCCCATATTTCGAGCTTTCTTTTCAACCTTCACTTCGTTCTGAAAGGTTCGCTGTCCCTGCTCTATTCAATTCCAGAGGTTGCCCCTTGATAATAAATCTGACGTTGCCCATGTCTGTAGGTGTCGGCATCAACGCCGCCACATGAAAATCTAAGCTAACTTATTATAATGATGCAATTTTATCTTTGTACTGTGACCATTTGTTGATTTTGTTGTATTTGATGTTTTTTATTCTTTTTTTTTCTTGTTCATGTACTTATATAATCTAAAATATGATTTTTTCTAAGTTATAAAATCTAATTACACCTAATGTGTCACTTATAAATTGGTATGTCTTAATTATGTCAAAACATAGCGCACCGTATTTCAGTAATCACCTTTGTTTCACTAATAAACTGATTGATTGGTTAAGAACGCCATCTGACGAACTACCAACAAAATCCTGCATCGCGCAAGCAAAGTTCTCCGTGCGATTTAAACATGTACATCAACTATCGGGCAGTTGCACACCAGACACAACAACCGTCTGGTCGGAGGACCCCCCCATTTCAGTGGAGATGAGCGGGACTTTACTCTCTGTACCGCATACCTCTATAAGAATAAAGTTGAAAATTGTATGCACAGCGAGGCACAAGCGAATGTATGTTTGTCGCAATTACTCGGTAGGAGTCCACACGCGTCTCCCATTGTAGAATATTAATCACTTAATCAGGCATGATTTATGCCAAAATTAACTGTTTGTTTCTTAATTACGGTTCTACCTCACTCCTGGGTAAAGGACTCTACTCCTTCCAACTTTCGCGAGCTCTTAAAAAGAATATTCAAATTAGTTTTCAGTACAGTTTTGTTCGTATAACTCGAAAAAATGTTTCCAGTAGGTACATATCTCGGTCGGGATCAAAAAGTCAATGAGAAATATATATATATATATATATATATAATAATCAAAAACACTACAAAGTATCTTTAATTTCAGAAGTCGGTGTCAAAAACGAAAAAACGACCGACTACCGAAATTAAAGTTATTTTATACTTTGTAGTGTTCTTGATTTGGAAACCGGTTGTATTTTTTGTAAAAAGTTTTTAATTTTCCACTTTTTAGTGGTGATACTCCACAACTAAATTGACATTATTCCCATGAGTGGTTGCGCTATTTGCCGTTAAGGAGTTACTTTGTGGGACTTCATCGTTCAGTCCAAGTCCAGACCAGCTCATAGTTAAATATCTACTTTACTTTGGGATTGACATAAACCTAAGAATATGTCACTTTACTAGATTTTATTGATTTTAAGTTGAGGAGGTCACTGGTTTATTTTTGAAGTTCATCGTACAGTGCAAATGCAATCTAGCTATAACTAAAGCCAATGCAAAAAGAATCATCAAAATCAATTCATAATTGACGGAATGATCGCATAACATATACAAACGAATTGAGAACCTACAGACAAAAAAAAAACAAACTGACGAATTGAGAACCTCCTCCTTTTGGAAGTCTGTCAAAAACCTGGAAATGGGATACCTAACAATGAAAACAACGTCAATATTTAAAGAATTTATGAAAGAAGTACCTAACGATATCCTTACGGAAACAGTTAACAGAAATCTAACAATATTTCTTAAGAGTGAGTTTGGGGACGATGTTCATGGAGGCGAGTTCCTGGAAGAGCAGCTTGCAAGCGTAGGGCATGTCGACGCTGGAGACGGCGGCGGACGAGTGGCAGGCGTGGCACCACGCGCGCGACGCCAGGCGCCCGCACGCGCCGCAGATGTCCGCGCTGAACGCGTCCGACGCCAGCATCAGGCGCTCCATCAGCAACATACTGCGACAACATAATATATTCAAACACTTCGATACAAAAATTAAAGCTTGACTTATCTATTTATTTTTTCGACCATATAAAACCAGCCTTTAATTTTGACTTTATTCCAATGTGGACCAGGTTCATTATTTTACGGCGGACACTACAAATCTTACTTCAAAAGTTTGGATGAATGGATGGATGTTTGTTACTCAATCACGCCGAACGGCTAAACGGATCTAGATGAAATTTGGCTCTGAGATTTTTTTCCAGAGAGATTTTTTTTCTTTTATTCCAGAAGTACCTATGCTCTCTTGAAGTCTCTTGGGGTAATTTCCGACATCCAAGCGAACGAAGCCGCTGGCAGAAGCTAGTAGCATGTATAAGTTTACAAGAATGCTTACCTAGCACCATACCCAATGAGACAGTCCCGCTCCATCTCTCCGAGGCGCAGGCCTCCATCGCGCGAGCGGCCCTCTGTGGGCTGGCGCGTGAGCACGGCGCGGGGCCCACGCGCGCGCGCGTGCATCTTGTCCTGGACCATGTGCTTGAGCTTCTGGTAGTACACCTATGTAACAAACATAGCTTATACGATCTTGACTTACACGAAACGAATAATTACTAAACGTTTAGGGGTTTATTTTGAAATCCAAACTTTTCTTTCACTTGTTTTTTTTATCAAAATCATTAATGACCAGTTTCAACTTGATCGGACCGAGCATTAAGATTCTCCTCAGTTTGCTCGCAATAACCTAGTTCTCAATGCTAAGAAAACAAAATGTATCAAGTTTGCCTTACCTAATGTCAATAATCTAGGACCGAATATCATCTTAAACAAAGAGATGCTTGAAACTGTGGACTCAGCAGTATTCTTGGGAATAACTGTTGATTCCAAACTATAATGGGGCCCGCATATATCAAGCCTGTCAGGAAGGCTCAGCTCGGCCGCCTACGCCGTCAGGAAAGTAAGACAATACACTGACGTTTACACAGCTCGGTTAGTCTATTTTAGTTATTTCCATAGCTTTATGTCTTACGGTATCCTATTATGGGGAAAAGCTGCAGACATACAAAATATATTTGTGTTACAAAAACGGGATGTACGAGCCATCTATCAGCTGGGGTCAAGAGTTTCCTTAAGAGAACTTTTCAAAGATATTGGAATTCTCAGGGTAGCATCTCAATTTATTTTTGCAAACATTATATATTAGGCAAAATATACATTTATACACTAAAACTAGTGATATCCATAACTTTAACACTAGAAACAAGCACAAATTACATGCACCATCACATCGTCTACGAAGGGTCCAAAGCTCATTGGTGGGGCTCGGTATCCGTTTTTACAATATTTCTTGATTTTTACAATAATCTTATCTTGAGCTGCCTTTTAACTCGTTTAAAGCTAAAGTTAAATCTAACCTTTGTTCGAAGGCATACTATTCAATCAATGATTATTTAGACGATGATAATAGTTGGTCGCAGTGTTGAACGCAAGACATACTTCGTTTTTAATACTTCGTTTTTAATGTTCTTTCATAGAATAGAATAGAATAGTTATTTATTTGCTTTGAATGTAGGTACATAAAAATAAGTTGTTCAATTATATTATAGGATCCATGTACATTCTGCCTTAATATAGCATGCAAATGAATACCTACACAGTAGAGAATAATAATATCTTATGACATATGAGTTCATATATTTGTTAATTTATATGTCCGTAGAGGCCAATTATTTGTTATTTTTTATGTATTGACTTAATACTCTCATAACAATGTTTTATAATGAGTGTATTGCAACATGTGATTAACTAGTGACTTCGACAGTTGTATGATTTTATTCTATCCTGAGCAACCGGCAGCAAGTTCGTCATGCTCCCTTAGATTTTACTGCTTGCGGTAGCGTCGGCGTCGGTCGGGTTACTTCTTTCCCTCAAATATGGCGAGGGGTGTAATGGCTGATCTTTGCGTTATGCTCGTGAACGGGTGCTGCTTGTGGTGAAAGGTCGTCTTGTTAGCCATGGTTTTTACTATTGTTATAACGATTATATGCTTAATGTTTAATTTTGATGGCCCTGGTTTATCACTTGTGGCGTCGAGTCACAGATCTTTTTATTAAATTCTACCCTTTGCACGTGTAAGCGGGCACGCCCTTCATGTCTGGAGGCTTATTTAGTTTGATTTGATATTGTTTTTATGCTTGAGTTTGTCTGTTTATGCTGGCATAATGGAGTGTGCTAGCTTACAAGTAGCGAATTATTAAGTTTTATGTTTTTACGTGTTACCTTTGTTGTATTGTTTTCTTTGTAAGAATACTGACTACTTACATACCTTTGTATAAGTGATAGTTCTTATAACTCAACAGACAGATGTGTTGCTGGGGAGTTTGTTGCGCCACTTCTTCTTCCCAGCTAAAACACTAGGAAGTGGTGACTGGCGGGCGTTTTGGGGGACTGTCTTTATGTAGAACTTTGACGTTCAAAAAGTGCTGCCACTAAGCCTAATTTGAATAAATGACTTTTGACTTTGACTTTGGCTCATCGTCCGGTCCGGTTTGAATAATTTAAAGTGTAATATACATGTACATAATCAAACTTAATAATCAAAATATTTAAATGGATAAGGATTAATATCATGATACCAAAATCACCAATTTTCCATCCCACCCTGGTTTTTATTGAATAATTTGAACAAAAAGCAAACCATAATAGTTAGACATACGCTCGCGGACTTTTTATAGGTAATAACGAGTACTTTAATCATGTAGTACATTATTTTTATGTATCATCAATAGTTTTCTCAGCGCACGCCAAATACTGAATTGACTAGGCAACATTTTTCTACTTTGGGTTACATTTCTTCTTCGGTTCGTACCACTCTTTCTGACTGGGAACAAATATTTTCGTTATTTTCAAACAATTGTATTGTTGCCGGTGACTTTAATGGACACCATGTAACATGGTCTTCCAAAACCGATGCCAGAGGGATCCAGTTGTATGATTCGGCTTTAGACTCGGGGTTTATTGCCCTTAATGACAGAAGTATGACAAGAGTCACCTTGGTTGCTCAAAAAACGTCTCCTGATGTTACATTTGTATCGACTGATTTATCTGTTTTGTTGGACTGGAAGATTTTAAACGAAAATTTAGGAAGTGATCATTTATTTATAAAAAATTCATACAAATATAATAGCAGCTTAAATCCTGTTGGTAGGTATAGTCAAAAAACGGAATTTCAAACTAGGGAAATGGACAGAGTATAGTGAGACCCTAGATAACTTTTTGATAGAAGGTGTCGTTCCAAGAAATGTGCAATCCTTATATGATCATTTTATAGAACAAGTGAATAAAGCTGCGGATGAGCATATTCCCTTTAGTAAACCTTGTAATAATCCGACAAATGGTTTTCGGCCAGTCTTATTGGAATCCTACTCTGTCCCACTCGGTAGCATAACGTAGATTGGCCTTAAAGAAATTTAGGAGTAATCCCACACCAAATAACTTAAGTCTACTGGATCGCAAAACAGAAGCTGCTAAGAAAGTCATCAGTCTAGAGAGGTTAAAAGATTGGCAACATTACTGCAGTAGTGTTAATGAACAAACATCTAGTTCGGAAATGTGGAAACGTATGGGATGGATTAAGGGACGTGCATCGCCCAAGTCATCTGTTTCGAATGAACACAAGGTCGAACTCCTGTGTAGTCTCGCTCCGGATTACGTATACCCAAAACATCAACAGTTTAAATCAAATAATACAGTACTGGAGGACAAATTCACTTTAGAAGAAATGATAAATTGCTTTAAACGAAAAGACACAGCGCCTGGGGCTGACGGGATTACATAATTTAATATTTCATTTGTCTCCCACTAGCAGAAAATATTTACTAGAATTATACAATCTTATTTTTAGCACGAGGATTATTCCAAAACAATGGCGTGATATATTAATAACACCAATACCAAAATCATCGCCAGATAATAATAGTATCAAACTAAGACCTATTTTCCTTGATTTCCTGCATTTGTAAAATCTTTCACTCTATGCTGACAAAGCGACTTGAGTGGTATATTGAAAAAAAATAAGATGTTATCTCAGTATACCTCTGGGTTTAGGAGAGGACAATCTTGCCAGGACTGCTTAGTTAAATTAGTAAGTCAAATCTATACAGGATTTTCACGTCAAACTCCAACAGTAGCCTGTTTCCTCGATGTTACAAATGCTTATAATAATGTGTTAATAGATGTACTGGTGAACACTTTAGATGAGATAGGAATTGGAAAAAAAATTTGCCAATATTTATGGAATTTCTTGAGTGAAAGACATCTTATGATAAAAGACGAAACGGATAAAGGCAAATTCTTCATAAGATACACAGATAGAGGCTTGGCTCAGGGAGACCCAATTTCACCAGTAC
>NDFZ01005051.1:0-153500 GCA_002192655.3 Mamestra configurata
TACACCGATAACAACCAAGTCTCCTCATCCGTCATGTAATAATTCTGAGTTCTGGCCCCGACCCGACCCCAACGACTGCAGATTCTTCTACCTTTGTGTCTATGGTGACATTGTCTATCAGCAGTGTCCTGATGGAAGGGAATTTAGCCCTTTCGACTTTGTGAGTATTTTGAGCCGTATATTTTATTTTATTTTGACATGTCTTTTTTTATTTTTTATTTAACGGTTGCCCCACACTAGGAATTACTTCTGTATCGTGGGTGCGTTTACAAACATATATTCACATACACAAACAGCCAGACCCGGAACAACTATTTGTAGGCTATACAAATATTTGTTCCGTGCAGGAATCGAACCCGCGTCACGTAGCGCAGCAGTCAATCGCTCAACCACTACGCCAATCGTGTCGTCAAAACTTTCAATAGTCTGAAGGAATACCGTATGGATATGTCAAGCGTTAGGAATTGATATTCATTAGTATATTATTTAGTATTGTGTGTATTTTATATTATTTTGTCTAATTAATATTATTTATGATTTTTTACACTGACCGCCCTAAATCTAACTTCTTTCGTTCAGTCCTTCCAAAGGTTGTCTGTAAGAGATTGCCCTGTGCGATAACACCGCCCATTGTACACTTGTTTTTTAAAAGTTTTTCCTATGTTTGTAATGAGGTGTATAATAAAATAAATAAATCTCGGAAAACCATACCCCCTTTCTGGGGCAGATCAGTAATAATATCGTGTTCTACAGAAATGCCAGCCCATCGAACAAGCCCGGTGTAGCATAACGACCACCATAGCACCGACCACCACAACACCGACCACCACAGCACCGACCACGCTGGACCCGTACGATTGTGGTCTATACGATTCGTGGTCCAAGCCTGATCCGTACCACTGCGAAAGGTTCTACCTGTGCGTGTATGGACATCTGATGCATAAGATGTGTCCAAGCGATCAGGAGTTCAGCCCCATTAAACAGGTAAGTCTTAAATAAATCGAATCAAGGTTTATTTGTAAAAAATGTAACCATTATGATTACTTTAAATACTGATTAGCAGATCCTCATTAGATTCATCTATTTTATTAAACGACTTCAAAAAAGGAGGAGGTTCTCAATTCGGTCGTATGTTTTTTTTTTGTATATTTGTTACCTCATAACTCCGTCATTTTTAAACGATTTGAAAAAATCATTTTTTATTTGAACGGATATACTTTCCGATTAGTTCCATAGAAATTTCATCGAAATCGGTTCAGTAGTTTGGTTTTTAAATCAAAACAGCTGGAAAAAATATGTCATCCAAGTAAACGAAATTGCGTATTTTGCTTTCCTGTGACTTTCCAGTGGTGTTGTTAGGTGTTAAAAATAACTAATACGAAGGAAGAACCAAAAACACCGACTTCCGAAATTAAAGTTATTTTATACTTTGTTTTATTTGAGTAAGTCGGTTGTATGTTTTTTGTATAAAAAATTTCTTTATGACAATTAATATTAGCAGATCTATATGACTGAAGAATTAAAAATAAATGTAAATCTTCTTCAAAAAATAAATGTTCAGAGGAAACAGTCTTATTCATAGATTTGGCTTAGCAGTATTTAAACAAGTCACGTGGTTCGTTTTTAGGGATAAGGCTGAAAAGTATTATAAGTTATAGTTCAGTCATTCATTATTTATTTAAGCATTTGGACACTTAGGTCTAAAATCTTAGTTAAGACGAAAATGATTTTCATATCTGTAGAAAAGTTATCTCCACTAACAAAAAAGTTTTTAGACATGTATCATGCGCATCAAGTTTCATTCAAATCGGTTCATTCATGTCCAAGAATATTCATTGTTTACTGTCAAATATTATCAAAATCAAAAGTCATTTATTCAAATTTGAACGTCAAAGTTCTAAAGATAGTCCCCTGGAACGCCCGCCCGTCACCACTTCCTAGAGTTTTAGCTGGGAAAAAGAAGTGGCGCAACAAACTCCCCAGCAACACAAGTCTGTTAAGTTAAAAAACTTGAATTTATACAGCGGAATGCGAAGTTTACAAAACATGAACATATGTCTAATATGTAAATAAAATTTTATAAAATTAATTGACACTTGTTAGCTATCACACTCCATTATGCCATCAGAAACAAACAAACTCAAGCAAACGGTGTGCCTGAAATATTATCTTCATATTCATACCGGCCATAATAATACCGGGTATAATGGCCATGTTTGGCAGGCGGGTTGACAATCGCAGTGTAGCTGTTGCAATGCACAGAGAATGCTGCTGCCCATTCTCTGGTAAGTCCCGTAGTCGCCTCTTGCGACACCCACGGAAAGTGATGGGATGGTGCTATTCTTTAACGTCCGACACCATACAGAAGATTTCATCGTACTCATCTAAAAATCAACCAACTTGTCTCCAGAATTGTCTACCAACGAGGGTAGCCGGCTGCAGCGTTCGACCAGAAAAACCCGTAGCACTTCTCCTCGGTGACTTAAACCACAGGAACTTCCGAAGAGCCGACACTGTTCCTCGTCGCGACACCAGCCCCAACTGTCACCGGTCTTCTGACCAGCTTCTGTACTTCGCAGAAGATCCCGAAGACTGTACAAGATACTATATTTGTTGTTTCGGAGAAAGTACCCGTATGAAGTGTCCTGAGAACTTCTCTTATAGTGATGAACTGCAGGTTGGTTATTCTTGGTTGCGGAATTTGTTCGAAAGAGTCACCTCGGCCCTGAAACGCAAAGGTCTTTAGAAGGAACACGGATGGGTTTTAGTCAGTAGGAGTCTGACACGCCCTGCCAAACCGCCCGGAGCGGAAATAGTCATTTGATGACTTCCCATCCTAAAAAAAAACAACCCTGCTTTTGGGTACTCTTACTGCACTGCCTATTCTTTAATTTGGACCTAGTCATGCACAAAGTAGCCACGTCGGGAAAAAGTATAAACAGAGATATGAGCATTTTTCTGGCGATTTCTGGCGATGGGTGTGTCCTTCGGTTGTTTATTGAGTTTCTGATTATTTTATATTTGAGCAATAATTTACTCTTTCTCATCTTACTACCTTATTAAATTAATTTTTAAATATTTCTTAAAAAATATACAAATGTGGCCCACCGGTATCGGGAACAGGGTCCAACTTAGGTCAGGGCTCCAGAGAGAGGAACCTCCTAACAATGCGAGCTGTGTCCAGAAATACCCCTTTCTGAATCAAGCCCTTGATCCAGCTGCCTAACGAGAGCCTCCTGAGGTGCTGGTCGAGGCTCGTGACTATTAAGCCATTGGCTGACACGACTATCGGCACAATGATTAAAATAAGTCAATTTACGAGTATATTCCAATAAAAACCATAAAAATCTCTTTCCAGATTTGTCTTCCATCAAACCAGGTGAAATGCAAGAATAAGTCAACATGAAAGCGGTGAAATAATAATAGGATAAGTTAGTTTAAGTAAAATTGAATTTATAGATATATTTTTCTATTGAATAAGTTACTGGTTGCACCATGCCATACAAGAAAGTGTCGACAAATTATGTAAAAAAACTTCAGCTGTAAAATAATCAAAATAATGAACTATTTTATTTTTTTCATTTTTTCCCTGAGTTTACCCGTGGCTAAGAAAAGTGCGAGTAGGACTCTACACGAAGGGTTCCGTACAATAAACCAAAAAAAAACACGTTTGTTGCATGGAGCCCCCTTAATTAAATATATATTTATTCTTGTAGCGGCAACAGAAATACATCATCTGTGATGTGATGATTTCAACTGTCTTTCATGAGATACTGCCTGGTGACAGACGGACAGACAGACAGACGGACGGACAGCGGAGTCTTAGTAATAGGGTACGGAACCCTAATAAAAACTAGACTTATATGAAAATAAATGTTGTACAAAAAAAATTGTTAAAACTAATCATTTATCAATCAATTATACACATAGATGTCATCAATCACCTTTATAATTGAATCCAATTAATTATATTATCTGTAAAATGTACATACCTATTGAAATCGATATTATATTTAATCTATGATTAAATCGATAAGTTCACCCTAGCCTTTTCCCAACTATATTGGGGTCGGCTTCCAGTCAAACCGGATTCAGCTGAATACAAGTATTTTACGAGGAGCGGCTTCCTACCAGACCTCGACTCGGTAGTTCTTGGCAAGACTGGTGTCAGATTTTCTGGCTTCTGACAACCCGTAACGACTGCCAAAGATCTACAAATGACAGCCAGGGACATCGGCTTAAAGTGCTTTCCGAAGCACGGAGGAACCTCGGTATGTTAATATGGTCACCTATCCACAGACCGACCGTGGCAAGCGTTGTTTAACCGTGAAGATCGAGCCGTGTGGCTGTTATTATTTAGCCACGAGCTCCTTATTAATATTGTTACCTAAGACCTGGAACTTCATCAAGGAGTAATAGCTCACTGTCACTGGCCATCACCATTTAGTTAGGTATGGGTGAAGAAGGCAGGACGGGCTTGACTCCTACCGAAAGAACTGGTCCGCACTAGCAGAAGTCCGAATTGTGAGAAGGGAGAGAGACGAGGATAAAATAAGGTAAATAGATTAGGGTCACAATACTTAAACTCCTTCAAAGAAGGAGAAATTAGCATAGTGTGCTGCACCCTGCTGCCAAAGCAGCTACATTGGTGGCTACCGGAGGTCTGCTGACTGTGCGGCACAAGTACTTTCTAACAATACATACCGGCAGAGAACTTGGGACTGGGATAGCTAGAAAGTATGGCCATGCAGGCGCCAAGGCTTCTCTCCAGTCACTCTCTCATAACGGTTCTCACCGCGCTTTCGAGGCGTGCCCTAATTTGCATGCACCTACATAATATTACCTACAATAGAATATACGCAATACCATAAAATGGATCATTGTACTCATCATCTTTTTTTTCCTAACCCCCTTTATTGTCCCGTAGTACAGTCGCGCATACTGCAGTACTTTGGTCATGTCTCTAGGCGGGGTACCGACTCCATAGAGCGACTGGTCGTGCAGGGATAGGTAGAGGGAACTAGATCGCGCGGCAGGTCATCTATGCGTTGGACTGATCAAGTTAAATCTGCACTAGAAAGCCGCGTATCTGATTGCGCCAGACAGTCTGCCAACAGGGAGAGATGGCGGGAGATCGTGCGGAGAGCTGTGTCCACCTCTACCACCGACGTGGACGCCTCGACGTGACCACGACCGCTCTGTCAAGAGTGAAACGACAGAGAAGCAGAGCCGTTTCCCCCATTTTCAAAATTGAATTATTTATTTTTATTTTATTTATATATATTTTTTTTATTACTTGTTACGCGAAGATTATATGTATGTGTACTAAGTTTCAACTGAATCGGTCAAGCCGGTCGATTCTGTAAACAATTCGAAGAGAAGGCTAGGGTGAAGTGATCACGAGGTAAGCGAGCCAATCCATATAATCAAGATGGAATGACAGCTCACTTTGTGATCACGTGTCAAGCAAACGACATGTTTACTGAATCGACCGGCAGTAGATTCGGAGAAAATCCTGTGACAGACGGGCAGACAGACAAACGAGTGATCATATAAGGGTTCCGTTATTCCATACAGAGGTTTGGAAACATAAAAATAATAAATGCGAAAGTCAATAAGTAGTGCTCTGTGTTTATTTCTGTTGATTAGTGACGTTTTCAGATATAAACAGCTGAAAACGATTTTGCTGAATTTAAGTATTGAGATGAGATTGGTCTTGGAAAAGAAAAAAGGCGTTTTATCCCGGGAGCAAGTTCCGTTGCTAATAAAAAAAAAATGATAAAAAATAAAAATCTTTTAATTCAGACCATCCAGTCCATTAATTGGTTAGTATACAAAAAACTTAGAAACTAGCGTTAGTACTTATAACTACCGGAACAAAATACAATTATATACTTACACTTAACTCACATGCAGGCTTTATCCAATGCCCCAGTATGGGGCTGTCCCATCTGCCCGCTATAACTCCCAGGATGCTGTTGGGGCTGGCACGTACCCGACGCATGGCGGAGGCGCAACGCTTGCGCATGATGGCATGAAAACCATCAATCTCCGCCTCCGCGAACATGCCGGATCCACTACAGTAGCGCGGTAACCCCAACAACACCCTGAATGCAAATAGGTTACAAGTAACTCTTTTGCACGTCAATTTTTTTTTTTGCTTGTAGTAATCTAGATGAGGCCGGTGTTTCCTAGCTGACTACCCTGAGAAGAAACACCGAAACAAACTCAGAGGTCATAGTCTCTTTTGAAGTCCATATAATGGTCAAAAACATTTGAAAACCATGTAAATTAACTTCTGAAGTGGCCTTTTGAGCAAAGCACCACGCAAGTTTGAGTGGACCTGTCCAAACAGTGCAAGCATTTGTCAGTTATCGTGTAGCTCAAACTTAGAACTTTACGGAGCTCAACGATTCGACGAACAATACCAAAGTAAGGACATTTGGGTAGGCCACATGAAGTAATCAAACTGCCAGACATCATGAAATGAACCCGACATATACCTAGCGATCTAAATTGCTAGTTATCTAGCACTGAATAATGCAGTATTTTTGTAAAGGGTTTTTCATTCCAGATGGCAGAGAGGGGAGGTGGAAGAGGAAAGAGTGCACAGCACTGAGTAACTTTTTTTTTTTTAAGGATGGGAAATCATCAAATGACTTCTTGTGCGTGTCATGCAGACTCTTACTGACTAAAACCCATCCGTGTTCCTTCTAAAGCTCTTTGCGTTCCAGGGCCGCGGTGACTCTTTCGAACAAATACCGCAACCCTGGCAGGCTCTGGCCCTAGCGGGCCCCGTCTTTTATGCTGACATCTCTTTGAAGCGCGCGTGAAACACAACGCGCCATCGACCCGGGCCTGGTGGTGATCGGACTGCGAGCCACCCAACGCCCGGGACGCCTTCTCCTGAGCATTGAGTTACTTGCAGAGTAGAAGATTGAAATAGATATTGAAGTGCAAAACTTCTTCAAGATAACTGATGCAATTAATTTACCAACAAAATAACCGAGGACTTTTTTTGCAAAATAAAGTACTTATTAAGTTTTGTACATAATAATAAAATTCTTTTTAAATTCTCTTCATCTGAAATGAAGTTAAAGCTTCATAGTTGGCAATTGTTTGACGACACGGTTGGCGCAGTGGTTGAACGATTGGCTGCCGCGCTTCGTGTCGTGGGTTCGATTCCCGCACGGAACAAATATTTGTATGGCCTACAGTTAGTTGTTCCGGGTCTGGCTGTTTGTGTATGTGAGATTGAATGTTTGTAAACGCACCCACGATACAGGAGAAATTCCTAGTGTGGGGCAAAGTTTTTAAATTAAAAAAAAAAAAAAAAAAAATAGAAAGAGAAGTCCGAAACCAACCCATACAGCTGCCATAGAAACAACGTTTTCAAAATCAAAATCAAAATCAAAATCCTCTTTATTGTGGACTATAGGTATGCATCATAAATACAGGTCTTAAATAATTAAAATAAGGTCAGCTATGTCCCGCCGTTAAGGCATACAATAATAAAATACAAATCTGAATTTAAAACACAATTAGTCATATTAGTCTCGATAAATTATTAAAATATTCCAAATTATAGATACATACAAATTCAATTTCAAGTCATATAAGTCATAATCATAATTCATTATTACACATTGCAAATTATTCTTACATAAATATTAAAAAGTGGAAAGACAAGCAATTTAAATGTTTCAACTACAATTCACACTATTAGTATACTTATTTTTCCTTTCTTGTCATTGGAACACAATATTTTTGTCACACAAGTAATCTTTGACATCATAATAACATCTGTCTATTAATAATGAATGTAGTTTCTTTTTAAACTGGTGGATTGGTAATTGTTTAATGTCATCAGGCAATTTATTATAGATTAATGATGTCATGCATAAAATACTTTTATTTAATAGTGCCGTTTTACCATAAGGTATTTGTACCTCTAGCCTTTTTTTGTCCCTTAATTTTCGATAATAGCTTTTTACAGCAGTTTTATAGTAGCTTAGATTTGATTTTACAAAAATACTTGATTCGTAAATGTATATGGAAGGCAATGTGAGAATTTTTAGATTTTTAAAATAAGGTTGACAGCCAATTGTACTATTTATTTGGCACATTGCTCTAATGCACTTCTTTTGAGCTTTAAATAGAAATTCCTTGTCTACCGAATTACCCCAAAATATAATGCCATATCTCAGTAATGGTGCCACCAGTCCGTGATAGGCCGTTAAAATCGCTTCCTTGTTAACTATTTTGGAGAGCTTGTAAAGAGCGAAGGAGGATTTGTTGATTTTTTTGGAGAGATTGTCTATATGGGTTGTCCATGAAAGTCTATAATCAATATTTATACCTAGAAATTTTGTATTTGTTACCGATTCTACTGTCTGCCCGTTATAATTTACATTAATACTTTTTTGTTGAGTTCTTTGGTGAAAGTGCATTATATTTGTTTTTTCTAAATTTATTTTCAGATTGTTATCAATTAACCATTTAATTATAGTTCTTAATGTTTCATTAATTTCATTTTCATAGTCATTTTGACTGTCACCTTTTATTACTACAGTGCTGTCATCTGCAAAAAGTACCATGGGATGCTTTATGTGTCTAGGGAGATCATTAATATAAATTAGAAAGAGCAAGGGACCCAAGACACTACCTTGCGGAACTCCTAGTTTTATGGTTCTAGTTTGGGATCGATATGTCTTCTCATCCCGCGTTTTAAGGCATATCCTAGTTATTTCTGTTAACTGTTTTCTATCACATAGATATGAGTGAATGAGGTCTAGTGCCTTTCCTCTTATGCCATATGAATCTAATTTCTGAAGCAGTATGTTATGGTCAACACTGTCAAAAGCTTTACTCATATCCATGAAAATAGCACATATTGGATTTCTTTTATCCATATTAGTCAAAACATTCTTAGTAAGTTCATATATTGCAGCGTTAATGGACTTACCCTTGCGAAATCCTTTTTGTTCACTAGCCAAGATATTATATTTTTCTAAAAAATTGTAGAGACGACTATGAATTACTTTTTCGAATATCTTTGAGAAGATGGGTATTAGAGCTATAGGTCTATAATTTCCCATATTGCTTTTGTCATCTTTTTTGTGGAGAGGAATAACAACCGATGTTTTAAGTTTTTCTGGGTAAGTTCCAGTGGAAATGCATAAATTTATTATGTAACTTAGATGAGCTGCAATTGATTGCGATACTTGTTTTATTACTTTAGTACAGACACCATCGTAACCCTCACTCGATGTATTTTTAAGTTGCTTGATTTCTCTGTCCACTTCTATTGGGGTTGTGGGGGTAAGGAAAATTGAGTTTAGGTTAGTGTGCATGTTTTGATTCGAAGGTGCTTTATTATTATAATTATTTGTACGCATCGATTTTGCAGCTTGGTCAATAAAATAGTCATTAAAATTATTCACAATCGACGTTGGATCTGTAATGCTTACGTTATCTTTTAATATTTCCCTAATTGGTTCCCTGGGAAATTTAAATTTAGAGCTATTTATAAGTGACCAAGTGGCTTTCGATTTATTTTGAGCTGTGTTGATGCGATGGTTGTTTTGTGCTTTCTGCGTAAGACAAATAATTTTTTTAAATTTCTTAGCATATTGCTTGAATTTATGTTTGTTTTTTTCCGTCCGGTGTGTTCTATATTGCCATAGTAATTTTCGTTTCATTTTGCTACAAATTTTGATACCTTTTGACACCCATTTAGTTTTTTTGTGTAACGATTTTGTTATTAATTTGTAAGGAAAACACAAGTTATAGAAACACAGGAAAAGCTCCAAGAAACGGTTGTAGGCTTCGTTTGAATCATTTGTCAGGTAAATGTCAGAGAATGTCAAGTTATTCATACAATTTATAAATTTCGTCAAATTTTCCTCACTATAATCACGTACTTTAATACGCCAAGATTTTAATACACAGGATTTTTTTACTGGAAATTGCAATAATTGGGCAGTATGATCTGATAATCCTAATTCAATTATTTTGTTTTTACATTTATGAATGTTGTGAGCAAAGTTGTCGATGCAAGTGCTACTGATGAGTCTAGTAGGAACCTTAATTTCTAGTTTTAAGTTATGACTTTCTAGAATTTGTTCAAAATCTAAAGTTTGTCGGTTTCTTTTTAATGTATTGATATTGAAATCCCCGCATACAACAACTTTCTTACCAGTGTTATCACATATTTGGTGCAGTAACTTTTCTAAATTATTGAAAAATGTAGACATACATGAGTTGGGTACTCTATACACACAAACTATTATCAACTTATGTTCAGTTAGTTCTATTGCACAATATTCTATGATACCTTTACTTGAAAATGTATTATTAAGTACAGCGTATGGGTGTTCTAATCTGGTAAATATACAGGCACCTCCCCTATTTACGTCTCTTGAAAAACTTGCTGCCAATCGAAATTTGGGCAAGTTAATTGAAGCCTCTTGTTCCGGTGTCATAAAATGCTCAGTTATACATATTACATCGATGGGTATATTCTTTTGCTCCAATTCTTCTAAATGTACTGTGAGAATGTCAGCTTTGGTTAGCAGACCAGCAATGTTCTGGTGTAAAATGTGTATATTATTATAGAAGAAAAAACTGCGAGTTTTGGTTGATTTCGCTAGTATCTACATAAGGAAATAACCTTAAGTCAATTTTGATCCTGTCCATAATATTTTTAAATATGAAACTTATTCCAGTTTTATTTAGTTTCCCTGATCTATCTGAAAACATATCAAATTTAAATTCTAAGTCATTATTTGAGTCAAAATAGTATGCGTATTTATGATATTCTAGGTCCATGTAAAGTAGGTTATTAAATATATCAACTTTATAGTTATATATAGGGGATCCCCGTACATACGTAGGTGTACATATAATGATATTTGTGTGGGTCAATTGTTTCAAGCTGTCATTAATTACTTTCACGAGGTCAATATAGTTATTGTCAGTTTTAATATCTGAATCGCCTAATATAATTATACAATAGTCATTTATAGTGAATTCTTCTAATTTTGTTTTAATATTAGTAAACAGATGTCTTATTTTTGAGTGAGGCATTAAATAGCTACAATACTTAAAGTCAGAAGAAAAAAATTCTTCAATCGCTTGTAATATACCTCTATGTGTACTATTACTTAATACGCACAGTTTTCTTTGCTTGATATCATCGTGAACTCTTAGTTTCATAGTGTTCTTCTTTTTTGGTGTCAAGTTATTTGTTTTGTTTGAGTTTTTATTTAGATTCAGTTTAGGTTGACTAGTTTGGGTGGTGCTTGAGTTGTTGACAGAAGAATCTTTACTCAGTACTTTCACGTCGTCAGGCTCGAAGGGTTGAGAGGAGGCATCGAGGGTTTGTTGCTCATTGGAGTTAAGACATGTTTCCAATGCTTGATTTTCAGAGCCCTGCTTTGGAGGAGGTCCGCCGTCGGTAACTTCCCGGTCATTATTACTTGTGTTTAGTTTAGAAAGTGTATGAGTTTGAGTTGGTGTAGAGCAGCGTCCTTTTCGCTTATTAGCACGCGATGATAATGGAGTCATGCAAAGGCTATCTGTTAGTGCAAGATTTTTATAAACTTGAGTTGTTTGCAAGCTTTTGTTCAAATCACATTTTAAGCGATAGTTTTCCAAGTTTAAATTCTCAATTTCTTTATGAGCAATATCTAATTCTCTACTTAGACTGTCTATCTTTTCTCTTAGGTCATAAATAGTTTGGCTATCATTTAATGACGTGTTCGGTAAACTTGTCATAGTAGCATCAAATAGATTTGTGTCTGTGTTCAAGACATCATTTAAGGAGAGTGTGTGATGAGGTTTTCTTTTGCGTAAAGTAATATTTTTCTCGGGCTCCATGTTTTTGTATTTTCTTATCAGTGAATATTTTTATTTTCTACCAAAAAAACTTATTTTTTTTTATTCTGGTATTACAAGTTTTTTTTTGGCAACACTTTTCAATTTTTTTATAATGGCAACACAGGCCAGTATGTCAATTTTATTTCCGCTACTTGACAATAGATGGCGCTGTTCGGTATGAAGTATTTTTTATTTGTAGTAGCAACCCTAATGTTAATGTCAATTTCTATACGTCAATGTCAATATTTGTTTCGCTACTCACTACTAGAGGCGCCACTTATGGTACAAAGTTCACTTTTTAAAACAAAACATTATATTTAACCGTTTTATATACAGTTATTAGTAATTAATTCACCACTTATTATGTTTTTAAATGTTCTATTGATGAGAGTACATTTATATAGTTCCAATACACTTGCTTTGTCCGTGATTAGCACTTTTTGGAAGCACAATAACGTTTAATAGTCCAAATATTAAATACAATGTTTTTATTGCAAGTCTTGGTGTATAGAAGTCACTAACAATTTCACTTATGTAGTTCGATACGTCTATTAAGATTCGCTACAATACACATCACTTGTACTATGGTTTACTATTTATTTCGAGTTTTAAATACGTGGGCGATGTTTACTTAATGCTGTGTTGCCAGCCTTTTTCGCACTGGGAGAGGGATATTTGGTCAAAATTGTAATGTCTCGTTTTTTTGACGTGACAACGTCTAATAAATCGATGAACGCCGGCTGCACGCACGAAAAATGATGACTCATTGTAACGTTACGATCATTTCATCAATGTTTTGTTATGACGTTGTCACGTTAAACTATCGTCCGTAAACCGACTTTACAGACAACCAATTTTTTTTTCGTTCAATTTTGATTCTATTTTCAGTGTTGGTATTATATTTTTTGTTAATATCAAGATATACTGTTTAAATAGTAAATATTTTTTTCATGCATATTCCCCATTAATTTACTCAATCAATCGGCGTCATTCTTCTGAAAATCATTTACAACTTGAAATCTATTTGTAACTCAGACCATCTCAAATTCTTAATGTGGAATCAAGATATTATTATTTGATTAATAAACATAATTATATAAAAAACAAAAGAAAAATATGTAATTGCCATTATGAACATAAAATCAATTCGTTTCAAAAGCAATTAAGAGAAAAAAAATAAAATATGAAAATTATAAGCATTTTATTTGGAAAATTGGCCAATAACGCACGGATCAGAAATGTTGGAACGCATTAGATATTGTAAGTAGCTTAAAATTATGTTTATGAACCGGCCAACTGATAAAATGGTGCATCATTAAAATCTCAATCAATCAATCATTTATTTTGTTGAACATAGGTATGGTTACAGATGGTACATTGAAATCTATAACAAAGATATTAATTTAATCGTGGTTGACAAAAAATCATAGATAATATCGGTAGGAAACCTTTTAATTTATATATAGTATCATTTAATTGAATTACAATTTGAGGTGATAGATGATATCTATTATAAACTAGGAAGTCATTAATTAATTGTAGATTGTAATTAATTTATCAATGATAGATTTGTACGTAGCTACATGTTTTGGTACGATTTTCATGATCAGAAGCCTGTAAGTCTGATACGCAGTCGCTTATAACGGAAGTCGAAGTCAAATCATTTATTCTATTGACCTGATTGACTCAGAAGTCTAAACTCAAGGTTTGCCAAAGAGCGATGGGATCGTAGCATTTTATATTTTCAAACACACCGATCTAGGACAGGCATCGCCGACGTTGGTGACAAGTGTCATCATCATCATCATATCAGCCGAAAGACGTTCACTGCTGGACAAGGGCTCCCCAAAAGGGGGGTTTGCCATAATCGCCAGCTTGGCAGACAGGTTGGCGATCACAGTGTCACAATCGGTCTAGCTAGGTTTCATTTTTAGAAAACGTTTACCACAAAAAAACACGAGCAAAGATAGGTCATTCAGGTACTATATTATGAAATATGAAAGGGAAGGGCTTTAAAATTTTTAATTTATATTCTTGTTTCAGTTTTATTTTTATTTGTATTGCAAAGTCCACCGTCGCTGCTGATACCGTTGGCGCAGCATGACACAGCCACCGCAAGTCTCCCCCACAATTTAGTGGTAAGATACATTTCTCTTTATGATATCATTTTCCTTAACTGCCCCGGTGGTCTCCTGTTGTCCTGTAATTCTTGGGTTCGATACCCATGTAAGGCAAAACTGTTCTGAGTTTTTTCCCTTTGTTATATCTCAATAGCAGCCCGAGTTTGGGAGTTGGTGGTGTGGCAGCCCCGTGTCTTGGAAACCACGTAAAACCGTTGGCCTACTCTCTAAGCCCGAAGTCCGTAGTTTCGGGCGTATTCTAGTCCGTATCACCTAACCACTAAGAATTAATGACAACACGATTTGACAGTGACAGAAATTGTGTTGTCATTCATTCTTAGTTCGGGTTCGGAACTAATCGTAAGTCCGTAGGTGATACAGAGTGCCAGTTATTGCCAAGTGCCAGAATTTTAGACATCCTTATTTTCTAACCATTTACAGGAATTGGGAACCAATCATATTGAAGAAATTACTCCAAAGAATTCCAAAGCCACGGATCTCATACAACAAATTGATGTAAAAGATACGGAAAATAAAGTCATTAGTAGTATCAATCATGTGGCAATTAACGATGAATCTAATGATACGACAAATGAAAACAATAGAATACATCACAATGGATTGAAAAATGAGACATTACTGACGTTTGCAAATGTAACTTCTGTTCTAAATAACACAGGAGCAACAAATCCATCAAATGGATCTCCTTCTCTGCTGTCGACTAATACTTCTGGCAATGCCTTGAAGGCTGCAAATATTACGGTAAGATCGTAGAAAAATCCTACATACTTTTGATAATTGTCTTTCTATTCTTATCCTAATATACCAGGACACTGGAGTAATTTTTTACATCAGCATATTTATCATCGTATCTAAAAACTGATTTTACGTTACAGGTTCTAGAACACCAAGGTAATGAGGACGTTATGAAAAATAGCTTAAAAAGTGATGTTAATGTTACCAATAACATTTTATCAAATGCTACCATCGTTCCTGTAAATGTAAGCAGTTATGACAGTAAAAGTGTCAATGTGAAAAATGTGGGATCCGAAGTTATATTAGAACCTCTCGGTGGAAAACATGTCATAGATAAAAGTATAATTGATTCCGAGTCTGATATTGCCTGGAGAATTGACAGTCCCGTTAAAAGAAAAACCAAAAATCAAAATACCCTCAAAAATGGCAATTCAAACACAATTATTTTAAGCAAAAGCAATAATGACAGCAGTGAAAATAATGACAATAGTGATTCATTAGAATCTGACAATAATTTACTCGTTGATAAAAACACTAAAAACATCCAGGAAAAAAACATTTTTTTGCTCTTAAATACAGGAAACATAGATGGCATGACAGTAAATTCTCCCGCTAAAAAAGTCAATCTTCAAACCAATTTAGATAAACATGTTATTGAAAATGTCAACTCTGGTAATTCTAAATTAATGAACAATTTAGTGAATTCGACGATAAATAATATTATTTCAAAGGTATTACAACGAAACCACAATCACACTACTTTGTATAATAAACATTTATTTCTCATACTAAATTCTGGTAGTATCTCAAACGTTCATGTTGATTCTCCTATTTTAGAAAACAGTGCTAAAAATACAAATTTGAAAGTTAGATCGAGAAGGCATTTGGATGATACAAATAAAAATATTACTGCAGTGGAAACTGTAAGTTTAAAACCTGTGAATGATGAGTCGACTCCAATAATTGAGATGAGATCTATTCCACTTGATAATACGAGTACTACAGTTGACGAAACCCCAAAAGAAGAAATGTCAAGTGCCGAAGCTCCGGCTTATAGATCGTTAATAGCAGATAAAATAAATAAATTACATCAAATATCCAACGCTGTCGCTACAGCCATTGAACCAAACACAACTAAAGATCACAATTTATATCTGAAACTAATTCCTGAATCTCCTCCCATATCTATTGACTTAAACCAATTACCTTTAAACAATTTGCTTGGTGGTGCTCTGAGTTTTATTAATAGATTTAAAAGAGACACTGGAAACGTGGATACAGCTCCTTTAGATATTAAGATTAACGAAGATCATACTGTGAATGCTGGTAACGGAACCAATTTAAACAATGATATGAACTCAAAATTATTAACACCAACAAGGAAGTCTTTAGCATATAGTATTTATAATATACTTAACTTGTACCAGCGTATAGAATTAGTATGCCCACTTTCTGTTATCATTAACTTATATACTCAACAGGTTTTCGGAAAGCTAGCTACAAAAATCTCAGTTGATATTTTGCATCAAATTTTAAGTTCTTTCATGATAGGTGAAGAAGGAGTTTCTGATTTTGCGTCCAGGCAACTGTCTGAGCTTCCTATTAAACTCAAGCTTGAGTTACAGATGTTACATGAAAAAACTAAAGAATTTATTGAACAATTAAATAATAATGTCAATGCGAATCGATGCTCGGTATCTTAAGTTACTTTAAATCTACTGGACACATTTTTTTATTTTTTCTTCTTGTCTCCATTATTCAAAATGTCAATGTCGTGCATACCTGTTAGTTGCATGGTTACTGAAATGCCGATTTTAGATTTTATTTTATTTGAATTGTAAGTGACAGTGTGTGCCTAGTTTAGGCCAAAACACATTAATTTATTAAAAATATGTATTTCAATGTAACTCTTGCACCCCTTTTTTTGGTAATGGATTGGTTGGAAAACACTTACAACCCCACATTAAATTCAGTCTCATGACTGCATTCTTCAACTTTTTCTTTAGGGATGCAAAATGTTAGCAATCTGGAATCACCAAAAAAATGCCATACTGGCTGTATGACAAATAATGGTCCTTCAAGTAACCTTAACTCTGCAGATTTTGGTAATACCTACTTAAAATATGTTTGTATTGACCTTTTGAACGCTTTTGTCAAAGTCAATTAATTTATTTCAACTAGACCATTAAAAGGCACTTTTGAACGTCAAATTTACAGTTTGAAATTAAAATATTAGTGACTAGTTGTCCATTCGCAAAAAGTAGATTCTTATGGAGAAGAACGGACAAGAAGAAGTATACATGACAAGCAAGCGCGTGCCCTGTACGCCAAACGTCACAAATATGTGACAAGAAGTACGACGAATTTGTGGCTTGGCGTCGGGGGCACGCCGATGCGTTTATGCTCTGGCGTTCAAAAGGTTAAATCATGAAATAAAACATTATTAAAACATGAAACTTTTTATTCACAACATCATTTTCGCACCTCACCGGGTTTTAGTCAACCTTTGGTTTAATATAATAACTTATATGTATAATACATCAGACTAGTTTTATTCTCAAGCAATTTAATACAATAAATATACTTATCCTAAGTAAATAATAACGATGCGAAATATTTCAAATATTTGGTTAAATTAATAAAAAGGCATTAATTTACAATTTCAGGCAAAAATATTTGAAATTCAGTTTTTTTTTTGTTGTTTGATTCGTTTTTAGAAATTGATTGTTAAGAGAGATGAATCGAGAACTCTTGGGACTTAGGACCACCCTATAAATAATTAGATTTATAAAAAAAATATAGAGGTAGTTAAAAGATCCATAAAATAATAGAAAGATAAATTATTAATGAAGAAGAGATATAAAAGAAAACAAAAGCGTGGTCAGCCCTACTAAAAGTAAAATAATAACTAGCCATGAATTGTATATCTTCTCTAAATAAAAGCTAAATTATTATCACAAGAAGGAGACAGAGATATTTTCCACCCCATTCCGTCTTTTAGCAGATTCCTCACTTCTTCTCCACCCAACAATCAATTTATCAAACAACATGTATATTTTTTTAGCTGTAGATCTCAAAGTTTCATTTACTAAGATTATTTTTATATACAGGGTACTTATCAAGTAATCCTCTTTACAAATTTTCGTTTTTGACCACTAGGTACTTTTTAGTGCCAGACGAACAACTGACATTGTACCGCTAGAAGAGTAGTTTGACAACGATATAAAAGTACAAAATGCTGTTGTAAACAAGATTACTCAATAAATGTTATAGTGCCAAAGTCGTTTTGTTCAGTCGTCGTAGTGTCAGGTGATCAAATCTGTTTTTCCTTTAGTTTTGCTGTGCAGCCGCTTTTTGATATGTGGACGCAGGACTGTGGAAAAAGCAATAAATTGTTAAGAAATAAATTTTCATAGAACTGTTTTATGTAGAAATTGTGAACAGATTTCTGAATTTACAGGTTTCCAGGATAAAATAGAGTTTGATAAATACTCAACTTGAAACTCTTGGGGCAGGTTTCAACATTGAGTATTTAGAGTTAAAAACTCGTGAAACCCTAATTTAGTGACAAAGTTTGACTTGTTTTCAGGCCAACAACGGGTTGCACTCCGGGAGTCCCGGCAGAAGTGAAAACTTGAACATGAACGTTGTGCATTTTTGATATTTTGCGTAAATAAAATATATTCATTTTGCGGCGGTCTACTCTCCTTCCGTCTTACGAATTTTCGATCAGGTCACGTGTCCTGACACGAGTTCAACATTTTTTACCCATCCCAAAAAGTGCACAACGCCGCTAAAGAATTTTTCACTTCAAAAATATATCATTACTTTCAACTATAAAACCTTGAAAATGAAAATTAAGGGTCTGTTTCACGACCTCCGAATAGCCAGTAATCACTGAATAAATTCGAAAAAAGGAAAATCATTTGTATTGAATTATCAGCCAAGTAAATTAACGGGAACTTAATCGTAGGTGGTGAAAAAGGCCATGAGACTTATCCCCCCATTTGCAGATCTGAATATAAATATCGTGGGTTAAGCTCGGTTTTGCACTTAAGGTGTCCCCTTATATTTGGGTCTGTAAGTTTTGCGTGTAGAATAAGAAAAAGTACCAAAAAGTACCACCAATCAAATCTAAGTTATCGACTCACCTTCGTCTTTGGATCAAATTCAAATCCTTTGCTACAATACATATGTGTTGCGAACCCTCCCGTACAGAAGTAATAAGACTCGCATCCTTCAGGATCGGGCATGTTCCCAAAAGTGCCTAGACCGCACACTATGTCGGCTAGTTTTTTCTTCTGATACTCATCAACCATTTGCGTCGCCAGTAAGTCTTCCAAAGACGACTCAATTTGTGGTTTTGAAGTGGTCTCTGGTTGTTCCGAAGTCGTATTGGTTTCCTCTGTCAGTGTTGGTAGCGATTTTTGCCCGGTAGTGCCTAATGTGCAACCTCCTTCGGCTATTGGCATGCAGTTCTGCAATAATAGAAAATGTATCTAACTAAAAATCATTTGCATTTCACATGTTGTATGACGGAGCATCACTTGAGAACAGAAGATTCAACTGTTATTTTTTGTGTCCGTCCAATTTTCAGGAAAAAGTTTGTATGTAAGAAAAGTTAGAAAAAGAATATTGTAGACGTACGAAGCCAGAACGGATTGCTAACTTATAATTATGATTTTGAATGTGCTCGGATTGCGAAAGTGGAACCAGATCAAACGAGGAAAAGCATTAGAACAAATTTAATTCGTAAATTTAGTCAAGTTTTCGTCATATAAATAAATAAAAAGTATCTATTCAAAGTATTGTGCTTCAAATACACAAATTTAAAACACTCAAATGTCTTTTAACCGAGATTTTGACTGAGCCTCATTTATTAATTGGGAATTCGTTAATCCAGACCAATGTTTCCCAACCTGTGGCCCGCAAGAGCCACAAGCCCAAGATATGGTCCGCGAAAAGTTTAAAATATCAATTTTTCACCTCAAAAATAAAACTGATTTCGAGTTTTTTATTACTGCTCATCACTTTTGGTTTCAAAGAAAAGCTATAATACATGTTATGAATATCTTTATGATATTAATTTATTTTAAGATTAACACAGTTTAATGTTCTTCTTGATTTCTGGTCCTTGCTAGCAACAAAGAAATCAAAGTGGTCCCGGGTCAAATAAAGGTTGGGAACACGACACTTTAGTATGGAATCTTGTTGGGCAACATTAGAGTTTGACTAGTTTTAACTTAAAATGTTCAATTCAGAAACCATGTAAGTTAAAAATGGGGTTTGAAGGGTAAGATATAAGTCAAGTTAGTCTAACTCGACAGCTATTCTGCCGATAAGATGGAAGAGGAACAAATATGTTTAGCAAAACTTACAGTAACTAAGTGGTCATATTCAAATCCGTCCGGACAACGTAGATGCAGCGGGTATCCAGCCCCAATACATCTGTAGAAGTAGTCACAACGTGCAGGATCTGGCAAGTTTCCAGAAAATCCTAGTGGACAGATTGGCGTCGCAGTTGTAGGCGCTTCTGTTGTTATTGTTGTCGCCTCTGTTGTAATAGTTGTCGCTTCTGTGGTTGTTGGTGCTTCGGTTGTTGTTGGTGCCTCTGTTGTTGTAGGGGCTACAGTAGTTGTCGGCTCTTCTGTAGTAGTTGGCGCGTCAGTGGTCGTAGGTACCTCTGTTGTTGTCGGCGCCTCTGTCGTTGTTGGCGCTTCTGTAGTTGTTGGCACTTCGGTGGTCGTAGGTACCTCTGTTGTTGTCGGCGCGTCAGTAGTTGTCGGCTCTTCTGTAGTAGTTGGCGCTTCAGTGGTCGTAGGTACCTCTGTTGTTGTCGGCGCTTCTGTAGTTGTTGGTGCCTCTGTTGTTGTTGGCACTTCTGTTGTTGTTGGCGCCTCTGTCGTTGTTGGCGCTTCTGTAGGTGTTGGCACTTCGGTTGTTGTTGGCGTTACATCTTCTGGTGCACTTGTTGTTGGTTCAGACGCTAACGTTGTTGGTATAGTTAGTCCAGGAGATGCTGTTGTTGTCGCGGTACTTCCAAGTGTGCAACCTCCTTCTGCGATTTCTACACAGCTCTGGAATAAAAATGAATTGTTTAACAAAAGAACCCACAACAAAACAAGTCTGACAGGACATTGACTTCGGTAGTTGACTGTTTTAAGGGATGGCAAAATATTGATCTGCATTGCTCTTGTATTTCAGTGCTCAAAAGATTAAGACCGCGCTATGCAATATTGATTACAAAATGAATAAACATCAACACTTAACTTAGACTTTCAATTAAAACAAATACAACGTGTAACGACAATTATTTCGCAATTTCAGGGTTGGTCCCATTAAAAAAGTTGTTGATAACGATGAGTAATACAATGACTGCTGTGCAGGTTTTCGTTTGATCTGTTAAAGTGGGTACAGACCGGTGTTACGGGGTGTAATGTAACATGTTACAAAGCAGGTATTCGTGCAGTCAGTACGTGGAAGCGAGCACGAACATGATTCGTATGTGTTTTGTTTTACACGGATTTTAGGACATGGCGTAACATAACATACTCGCTGCGAATGTTACATTACGGCCCGTGACACCGGTCGGTATCCAGCTTTACACCTTGTTCATACAAAAGAAGGCTGTACTTCTACGTATTCCATTACTCGCTGCCACCCGCGGCTCTACCCGCGTAAAAATCGAAAATTATCCCAAGGGACTATACTCCCGGAATGAAATTTGTACTAAGTTCTAGGACATGGCCTACCTGAGTGTCAAGTTTCATCCATGAAGAAATAACAAACAAACTCACTTTCGCGTTTAAAATATTAGTTCTGATATAAGAACTTACTTCTGATTCAGCATCAAATTCATATCCGGAAGCACAGTACAGCTTCAATGCGTAACCATCAATACATCTGTAGAAGACATTACAGCTGTCCTGGTCAGGGAAGTTTCCAGCTGCACCTTCAGGACACAGAGTTGTTGATGTGGTGTCTCCAGCAATCGTAGTTGGTATCGGAGTTGTGGCTGTCGGAGGGTTGTTGTCTTCTGGGGCCGTTTGTGAGGTTGTCTGACCGTTGGAGAGGGTGCAACCACCTGGGGCTATTTCTACGCATTTCTGGAATTAAGAGTGGATGTCTTATGAATCTTATGTGACAGAGGCCTGTTGATGTCTACTGAATGATTCAAAGCTGCTATGCCAATTATGAAACATTAGCTTAGACGGCTTCTAATCTAGGTTAATAGGTTTTAATGTTTAATTTCTGATTAGTTGGCACTTAGATTTCTTGCAAGCGAGGAGTGCGCCTATGTCTGCACATACAATTGTACAGTATATACAATTAGCCATTTATTGTTTGCTAGTATTTATGGAGATTAACCACTATGGCCGAAATCGGTCAAGAGGACCATTCCTATGTTATGTTTAGTGAAGAACAAAGAAATTAAGAATCTGGCATTACTGCAAAAATCAAGGAACTCACCCTCAATTCAATATCAAATTCATCTCCCTCAGCACACAGTAGATGCTGCGGCGTGCTTCCAGAACAGTCATAGAACGCATCACACCTGGTCGGGTCAGCTACTCTGCCATCTGCATCGTCAGGGCATTCGAACTGTGCCGTGTCGTCTTCTGGCTTGAAGGTAGTTGGGAGGGTGGTGGGACTATCACCTAAGGTGCAGCCTCGTTCTGCGATTTGGACGCATCCCTGAAGATTGAGAGTAATATTTTGTATAAAGTCATTTCTAATATTTTTCTCGTTTGAAAGCAAGAGATACTTGTTTCTCGATCTGCGCAAATGTTTTGCGAAACCTTGGGCCAATACAAAAGCTTATATCTTCTAAGTCTCGTTTAATCAAAAAATATATTTGAAATCTATGGTGCGATCGAAATTTTTAATAAATTGCTTTAAATGACCGTATTTAACAAAGCTCTAATATATTTGTTTTTTTTTTTGTAAATCACGGGACGCAATGAAACTGTAATATACGGGAAGAGGACACTTAAACAAAGAAAACTTTTCGTGCAATATGGTGCCCTAAAGTGTCACGTTGCCGATATATTTGGAGGTAAAGTCGCCATTGACAATCATAAAAATGAACTAATCACGTGCTTAAATGCAGTAGAGTGTATTCAAATAATAGTTCCCGGCTTTGACAGACGTTATGAATAGTAAGAAGGCTGAAGCATCCAGGTTATCAGGCACCAGTCTTTCCAATGTGTATCGTGATAGTCAGTTACTGTATTGTTTATATCGGCGAGGATGATTTCAGGAAAACACATAATTATATAGACCTAGTTAAGTTTACTCGCGAAAAGTTACAAACATTAAGTCACACAAATTTTATAATATGTCTACCAACTTTTAAATATATGGATAACGGTAATATTATGTTTAACAGCCGTATAGACACTTTTAATAATTTAATATATATGGATGTGGAGACATATAGATATGCGTACATTCTGGACTCCAATTTCAACCTACCATATACCTATGATACTTACAACCATCGGAGTGGGAGCTTAAATAACAAAGGCCTAAATATTGTAATATCAGATTTGCAAGAGCTTATCCTTTACCTAAACATCATGAATGTAACTCACTTGGAAGTTGATTGTTCCCAAAAAAATCAAACTGAGTTGGTAACTGATGTACAACCCCAATCGAACTCTCAGTTTTTTCTATAGTAATTACCTTAATATTCTTCATCAAAATATTGCAGGGCTTATGAACAAATCGGATTTACTGACAATTAAATTAGAAGAGCTTTTTAATAAAGGAGTCAACATAGATGTTATATGCATCACTGAACATTTTGTTGAGACAGGTTACGAGAGCTTGGTACATCTACCTAATTACTGTCTAGGTGCCTTCTTTTCGAGAAATACTAAACGAGGAGGAACCTGTATATTTGTTCGAAGAGGTTTACATTATAGAGAGTTAATGGAAGTAGCAAAACAATCAGTAACTGGTGTTTTCGAGTGCTGTGGTATAGAGCTGATAACTCATAATATAATTATTGTCTGCGTATATAGAATACCAAAATTTAACTATAACGTGTTTTATGAAAGACTTGACGATATATTGCAAAAAAATCGTTCACTGACTAATAAAAATATAATTTTAGCAGGAGACTTCAATATCGATGTACTAAAAAGAAACAAAAGTACATTAGAATTCGAAAATTTTCTTTTACAATATGATCTTAAACTTGCTCTCTATGAACCGACCAGATTAAGTAGTAATTCTTGCATCGACAATTTTGCACACTCTTACCGAAAGGAGTGCAAAACGGAAATAATGGATTTAGTTCTTTCGGATCACACCTCTCAGTTACTCACAGTACCTATTAATAAAGTCTGTATGTTAAAATTCTGGAAAACCAAAAAACAAGACATTTCAGCATATAATTTATCTAAATTCAAAAATCACCTGAAGTGTTTATCTTTCTCGCAAGTGTACAAAGCCAAAGACGCAAATGAGTCTTACGAAAATTTTAAAGATGACTTTTTGTTCTTATATCGCTTATGCTTTCCGGAAAAAAATGTCACTATATACACTAATAAAAAGAGTAAATGGTTGTCTCGCGGAATTAAATTATGTAGTAAAAAGCAGAGACAACTGCTCTGGGCATATAGACTTAATCCTAACTCAAAAAATAAACTTGTTTTCAAAAAATATTCTACACTTTACAGGAAAATAATAAAATTAACCCAGAAAGCCCAAAATAACCATTTTATAAATGTTTCACAAAACAAATCAAGAGCAGCCTGGCAAGTAATTAACAAATCAAAATATTCTTTGCCCCAAGAACCAATACTAACGATAGTAAAAGATAACTTAATTTTAACGCAACCAATGGATATAGCAAATGAATTTAATAATTATTTTATCGAGGCTGTTGAAAATAATGTACAAACGAATTGCACGTCGACAAAAAAACCGTTTAGTGAAAATATAACATCGCATTCATTATTTATGTCGCCTGTTACAGATGATGACATAGTTAAAATAATCAACAGTCTCAAGAACACTAATACTATCGGATACGATGGCATATCAACCAAAGTGATAAAATATGTCAAAGAAGTCATAGCGCCACCACTGTCCCATATAATCAATCTCTGTATTACGGACGGTATATTCCCAGATAGTTTAAAGAAAGTAATCATTAAGCCCCTTTTTAAAAGAAATGATAGAACTAATGTTCAAAATTATAGACCAATTGCAAAAATTCCGGTATTTTCAAAAATATTAGAAAAAGTAATTTATAATTCCATTTATGCTTACTTCGAAAAATTTCAATTATTTTGTAATGAACAAAAGGGATTCAGAAAAAAAATCAACATTAATATGGCACTGTTTGACCTACTGTCAAGTGTCTTAGCGTCAGTTGATAAAAAAAAACATGTCTGTGCGATATATACAGATATGACGAAGGCGTTCGACTTTGTTGATCATAAAATCTTACTGAAAAAATTACACGGTTATGGCATTAGAGGAAACGTCCTGAAGCTTTTAGAATCATACCTAAGTGACAGATTACAATGTACGGAAATCTCTCGAATATGTCGTACAACTAAATTAGAGACCACATATATCTCTGAACCAAGGTACGTAAAATATGGCGTTCCTCAAGGTAGCGTTCTGGGACCACCGCTCTTTTTGATATATATAAATGATCTCCCAAAATTCATAGAGCAAAAAATGGTACTCTTTGCAGACGATAGCACGGCTATTATAGAATGTAACAATCCGGATAATTATCAAATTGACATTAATAATTCATTAGATAAAATAATAAATTGGCTTAATGATAATAATCTTATAATTAACTTAAATAAAACTAAAGTAATGCACTTCCACCAACGACTTGAGAAACCACTAGTTAATGTTGCTTATGATAATTGTGAAATTGGTGAAGTTAGTACTGCGAAGTTCTTAGGCATAATTATAGACGAAAAAATGACTTGGAAACCTCATTTGGAGGAAATTTGCAAGCGATTAAGTAAATCAGCATATTTACTATCTCAACTTTCAAAGAAAGTAAATCATGATACACTTTTAACAGCCTATCATGGACTAGTCGCGTCAGTTCTACGGTATGGTGTTATTTTTTGGGGACATTCAACAAATAGAGAACTTGTTTTCAGGATGCAGAAAAGATGTTTGCGATCCATGTGCGGTTTAAAAACAACTGATAGTTGCCTTCCGTATTTTAAAAAGTTAAAAATATTACCTTTACCGGCTTTATACATCCTGGAAACTGCGTTATTTGTAAAAATAAATCCGCATCTGTTCAAAAAACTTAGCTCAGTAAAGAAAACTCCGATGCGTGCTCAATATGCTAATGATTTATGCCTTTTGAAATGTAAAACTTCACTAATGAAGAAAAGCTTCTTTGGTCTTGCTCCACAAATATACAACAAAATACCCGATCAAATAAAATGTATGCCATTGCAGGAGTTTAAGAAAACACTTAACGGGTTGCTAATTGAAAAATGTTATTATACCATAGAAGACTTTCTTAATGACCAATCTCTATATTAATAATTGAATAATGCTGACATGAATGTACATATATATATTTTTTTTTTTTTTTTTGACATTAACTTCTTATCTTTAATTTTATTAGGCTGACTTAAAATTTTGACATGAAATGAAATTGATTTTTATTAATAATTTAATTTAATTGTCATGCATGTGTTATTACCATAGCATACTCACAAAAAAATAGCTGTATATTAATAATGTATATGACAGTTTGTATGCCAATTGGCAAAACATAGCGCACTACCTAATTTGTAAGATCTTATATCATTATTATTACCTATGTTTAACAAATAAATGATTTTGATTGATTGATTGATTGATTGATTGGGTGGTGGAGATCAGATTGGCAGTCACTTCATGTACTCAGCTGCAATAGGTTAGACTGCAAGCTAATCACAACATAGCTAAGCAGATTAATTGATATATTTACAAATAAACTAAATTTTACTCACCCCAGCATCAGAACTAAACTCAAATCCTTCGCTACAATGCAGAAGTATCGCAAATCCATTGGTGCACATATAGAACGACTGGCATCTCTCAGGATGGGCAATATTGCCGAAATATCCAGCCGGACAGATTGGTGCTGCCGTCGTCACTTCAGCTGGAGTTGTCGTGGCTTCTGGTGCATTGGTGGTGGTGATATCTTCAGCGGAGGCATTGTTGTCTGGGCTTGGACCTAAGGTGCAGCCTCCTTCTGCTATTCTGACGCAGGCCTGAAATGAACGTAGTTGTAAGTTAATTTGTTGATCACGGAAAAAATTGGGGTGTATAAAATTAAATTTACCCGAAGGGAAAACAAACTGATCCTATCTTCTATCCTACGTCCACTGGCAAAAAGCTAAATGAACGTAGTTGTAAGTTAATTTGTTGATCACGGAAAAAATTGGGGTGTATAAAATTAAATTTACCCGAAGGGAAAACAAACTGATCCTATCTTCTATCCAACGTCCACTGGCAAAAAGCTAAGTGAATAAAAAATCTGAATAATTCACGACGTCTGCGAGAAAAGCCAGTACTGAATGAATCTCTTATCTCTAAAAACATTTGAGGTTCGAAAAAACAACGTAATAATAAAGCTTTTCAACTCACTCTGGTCTCCGGATCAAACTCAAACCCAGCACTACATAGCAACTCTATAGCTATTCCATTGGTACACATATAGAAGCCCTCACACTTTTCCGGATGTGGGACATTTCCAATCACACCGGGTGGGCATATCGGTGCGGGCGTTGTAACTTCGACATTAGCCGTAGTCGTAACGGAAGATTCTGTAGTCTGGCCACTTTGCTCAGAATCAGTTGTTGCTTCGGTATTTTGAATTTCAGTTGTTACTTCTTGTTCAGGTTGTGTTACATTTTCATCTACTGTGGTAGTTTCTTGTGGTGGGGCTGTTGTTGTCGTAACAGCTTCAGTATCACTAACTGTCGTTGTTGCGTCTGGAGTTGGTGTTGTTGGTTCCGCAGTAGTCTCTGTTACTTCGCCAGAGTCAGGAGCTTGTGTTGGCGCCGGTGTGTTGGCAGGGCCAACAGTTGTTGGTTCTGTAGTATCTGCTGCTGGTGGAGCCAAAGTAGTGTTGTCTTCAGCTGAATTTGCGTCATCTCCAGTATCTTTAGGGGTTGTTTTGGTGCTTTGACCGAGTGTACATCCTCCCTCAGCAATGAGTACGCAAGACTGAGAAAGCAAACATAGGCAATGTTATCAAATAAGTACTTAACGATATATACGCCTTGTCAGTCTAGCAGTCGCAAGCGTTGCTGTTGAATATAAGATTCTGGGTTAGGTTAGGTAGCAGAACAGAGTATTTATTTATGCAGGAGGAAAAAAATGCAAAACAAAAAAGATAATTTTTCAAAAATATCTAACACAAAAAAAAATTGAAAATAAAAATCCAAATTAATCGCTTTTCTGTTTGAATAAGACAAAACCATCATAAAAATGTTGGATACAACTTTCCGTTTCTCTTTTTTATTTAATTTGGGTTTGCTCTTGACTCTAGTCTAGGTCATATAAGTACTATTCTATAATAGTACAGTAGGTTTTTCCCAAAAATGGGTACATAGCGTCAAGTTTTAAGGAGCAATTTCCAAGGGTAGAGTAAGATTCGAGCTATGAAAATAAAAATATTAAAAACTTACCGCTGTTACAGGATTAAATTCGTGTCCTTCTGCGCAAAACCGTTCAATTCCAGACACCCCTCCGGTACAGATGAAGAAACCATCACATCTATCTGGGTGGGGAACATTCCCAAATACTCCTGGTGGGCAAATTGGTGCCGGTGTAGTCACCTCACTCTCAGTTGTCGTTTGTACCGCTACAGATGTCGTGTCTGCTGGTTTTGATGTCGTTGTTACATCCGGTACAGGGTTTGGAACGGGAGTTGTGTTTCCATTGCCTTGGCCAAGGGTACAGCCTCCTTCAGCGATTGGCGCACAATTCTGCAAAACACAAATTATGAATAATATTCAATAAAAAAATAACGAAAGTTAAAAAAAAACAGAGAATATTCATGGCCGTACAAGTGTGCATCAGAAATAACGATTTAAAACTTAATAATCTTATTTGTGTTTAAATCTGAAAATCTCACTATCAGCCTAGCATTCTACGTGTTGTGGAATCGACTTCGATCTATCCGGATGAAGTTTAATACCAGTATTTTACATAGTTCAACAACTGACCTTGACCCAGTATTGGGTAATTAATTAATTAATTAAGAAACCTACCAAAGTAACAGGATCAAATTCATGTCCTTCAGCGCAAAACATTTCGATTCCGGACGCTCCTCCAGTACAGATGAAGAAACCATCACACCTGTCTGGGTGGGGAACATTTCCAAACACTCCTGGTGGGCAAACTGGCGCTGGTGTAGTCACCTCACTCTCTGTCGTCGTTTGAGCGGCTTCTGGAGTTGTTTGGGTGGCTTCAGTAGTTGTTGGTGTGGCTTCAGGTGTTGTTGGTGCGGCTTCAGTTGTTGTTGGTGCAGCTTCTGAAGTCGTGTCTTCCGGTTTTGATGTCGATGTTACATCCGGTACAGGGTTTGGAACGGGAGTTGTGTTTCCATTGCCTTGGCCGAGGGTACAGCCTCCTTCAGCGATTGGCGCACAATTCTGCAAAACACAAATTATGAATAATATTCAATAAAAAAATAACGAAAGTTAAAAAAAAAACAGAATATTAATGGCTGTACAAGTGTGCACCATAAATTACGATTTCAATCTTTGAACTTACTCATTATATTTGTGTTTAAATCGGAAAATACTAATAATCAGCCTAGCATTTCGCGTGTTATGGAATCTTAATACCAGTATTTTACATAGTTCAACAACCGACCTTGACCCAGTATTGGGTAATTAGTTAATTAATTAAGAAACTTACCAACGTAACAGGATCAAACTCATGTCCTTCAGCGCAAAACCGTTCAATTCCGGACGCTCCTCCAGTACAGATGAAGAACCCATCACACCTGTCTGGGTGGGGAACATTTCCAAACACTCCTGGTGGGCAAACTGGCGCTGGTGTAGTCACCTCACTCTCTGTCGTCGTTTGAGCGGCTTCTGGAGTTGTTTGGGTGGCTTCAGTAGTTGTTGGTGTGGCTTCAGGTGTTGTTGGTGCGGCTTCAGTTGTTGTTGGTGCAGCTTCTGAAGTCGTGTCTTCCGGTTTTGATGTCGTTGTTACATCCGGTACAGGGTTTGGAACGGGAGTTGTGTTTCCATTGCCTTGGCCGAGGGTACAGCCTCCTTCAGCGATTGGCGCACAATTCTGCAAAACACAAATTATGAATAATATTCAATAAAAAAAATAACGAAAGTTAAAAAAAACAGAAAATTCATGGCTGTACAAGTGTGCACCATAAATTACGATTTCAATCTTTAAACTTAATCATCTTATTTGTGTTTAAATCGGAAAATACTCATAATAAGCCTAGCATTTTACGTGTTGTGGAATCGACTTCGATCTAACTGGATGAAGCTTACTACCAGTATTTTACATAGTTCAACAACCTACCTTGACCCAGTTATTGCGTAATTAATTAATTAACTTACCAACGTAACAGGATCAAATTCATGTCCTTCAGCGCAAAACATTTCAATTCCGGACGCTCCTCCAGTACAGATGAAGAAACCATCACACCTGTCTGGGTGGGGAACATTTCCAAATACTCCTGGTGGGCAAACTGGCGCTGGCGTAGTCACCTCATTCTCTGTCGTCGTTTGAGCGGCTTCTGAAGTTGTTGGTGCGGCTTCAGGTGTTGTTGGTGCGGCTTCAGTTGTTGTTGGTGCAGCTTCTGAAGTCGTGTCTTCCGGTTTTGATGTCGTTGTTACATCCGGTACAGGGTTTGGAACGGGAGTTGTGTTTCCATTGCCTTGGCCGAAGGTACAGCCTCCTTCAGCGATTGGCGCACAATTCTGCAAAACACAAATTATGAATAATATTCAATAATAAAATAACGAAAGTTAAAAAAAATAGAGAATATTCATGGCCGTACAAGTGTGCATCAGAAATAACGATTTAAAACTTAATAATCTTATTTGTGTTTAAATCTGAAAATCTCACTATCAGCCTAGCATTCTACGTGTTGTGGAATCGACTTCGATCTATCCGGATGAAGTTTAATACCAGTATTTTACATAGTTCAACAACTGACCTTGACCCAGTATTGGGTAATTGATTAATTAATTAAGAAACTTACCAACGTAACTGGATCAAATTCATGTCCTTCAGCGCAAAACCGTTCAATTCCGGACGCTCCTCCAGTACAGATGAAGAAACCATCACACCTGTCTGGGTGGGGAACATTTCCAAACACTCCTGGTGGGCAAACTGGCGCTGGTGTAGTCACCTCACTCTCTGTCGTCGTTTGAGCGGATTCTGAAGTTGTTTGGGCGGCTTCAGTAGTTGTTGGAGCGGCTTCAGTTGTTGTTGGTGCGGCTTCAGTTGTTGTTGGTGCAGCTTCTGAAGTCGTGTCTTCCGGTTTTGATGTCGTTGTTACATCCGGTACAGGGTTTGGAACGGGAGTTGTGTTTCCATTGCCTTGGCCGAGGGTACAGCCTCCTTCAGCGATTGGCGTACAATTCTGCAAAACACAAATCATGAATAATATTCAATAAAAAAATAACGACAGTTAAAAAAAACAGAATATTCATGGCTGTACAAGTGTGCACCATAAATTACGATTTCAATCTTTGAACTTACTCATTGTATTTGTGTTTAAATTGGAAAATACTAATAATCAGCCTAGAATTTCGCGTGTTATGGAATCTTAATAACAGTATTTTATATAGTTCAACAACCTACCTTGAAACCAGTATTGGGTAATTAATTAATAAACTAAGAAACTTACCAACGTAACAGGATCAAATTCATGTCCTTCAGCGCAAAACCGTTCAATTCCGGACACTCCTCCAGTACAGATGAAGAAACCATCACACCTGTCTGGGTGGGGAACATTCCCAAATACTCCTGGTGGGCAAACTGGCGCTGGTGTAATCACCTCACTCTCTGTTGTCGTTTGAGTGGCTTCTGAAGTTGTTTGGGCGGCTTCAGTAGTTGTTGGTGTGGCTTCAGTTGTTGTTGGTGCGGCTTCAGTAGTTGTTTGAACGGTTTCAGAGGTAGTTGCCTCGTCATCAGCAGGTGTTGTTCCAGTACTGGATCCAAGGGTGCAGCCGCCTTCTGCTATGACAACGCAAGTCTGGAATATAAAAAAATAACGGCTTAATTAAATATACCCTTTAAAAATTTAATGTACTAATGGGGACTCCACCCAGTCGAATTACGACTGAGCTTACCAATTTGCGGCCTCTACTTAACACGTTGGCCGTCCAATTATATGTTCGAACCATTGCTTCGTTCTTTTTCTAATTTTCTGGGCTAAGATAGTTAGGTAAGTTCTCCCACGAGATTCAAATATAAGAGTTTTCAATCTCCCGTCTTCTCCCAACTATGTCAGGGTCAGCTTTCAGTCTATCAGTATGCAGATGAGTTCAGGTATTTTACATAGAGCGACTGTGTATGTGAACTCCACAACCCAGGAACGGGGTAACCATACTCTTTGAAAAGACTGGTGTCAGATTTTCTGGCTTCTGACTACCGACTTTCAAAGATGTTGAAGTGACAGCCGGGACCAACAGGATAACGTGCTTCCAAGGCACGGAGGAAACTCGATACGTTAAGATGGTCACCCATCCGTGAGAAGACCGCGGCAAGCATTGCCTAACCTGGAAGATCAACACGTGTGGCTGATACTATCTAGCCATGAGCGCCTCTCAAATATTAAAGCTTTACGGATAGAACTAAAACTTACCAGGGCCGCAGGATCAAATTCAAATCCATCAGCACATCGGATTAAAACTTCTCCGCCAGTCATACAAATGTAGAAAGCGTCACATATTTCTGGGTGGGCTATATTGCCAAAGACTCCAGGTGGGCAAATGGGTGCTGGTGCAGTCACTTCTCCACTCTCTGGTGCCGAGGTCGTTACAACTGGCCCCAGTGTAGTCACTTCTCCACTTTCTGGTGCTGACGTCGTTACAACTGGTGACGGAGTTGTTTCCGGACTTTCTGTAGTCGTGGGAGGTGGGGTAGTGGTTTTGTCATCACCAGGAGTTGTTCCAGTGTTGGATCCAAGGGTGCAACCTCCTTCTGCTATGGCAACGCAGTCCTAGAAGCAAGAAGACACCTAATTAATTATATTTCAGCTACTTAAACTGGCAGTTGATTCTAAAATCGCTAAATATTCAAGTTGCAGTGCTTTTGAGACTTCAAATAATATCAATATAATCATGATTATCTATCTTTAAGCAGTCTTAATATCACAAACATAGACCTCTTGAGCGACACGTTATAAACATTTGGAAACTCCGAATATAAAAATTAATAAAAATATCTAGAAAACTACATAAACGAATCCACTAACCCTTAACTCGAGGTCAAATTCATGTCCATCACTACAGGTGAGTGGAATAGCTTGGCCACCCGCGCACATGTAGAAGGAATTACACCTTTCTGGGTGGGGAATATTGCCAAAGACTCCAGGTGGGCAAATTGGTGCTGGAGTTGTTTCAAGACTTTCTGTTGTTGTGGGTGGTATGGTTGATGGGGCTGTTGTTTCGTCACCACCAGGAGTTGTTCCAGTATTGGGTCCAAGGGTGCAACCGCCTTCCGCAATAGGTACGCATTCCTAAAAGATATTTATTGTAATAACGCTATGACGATAGATATTGTTTCTGAGTGTCTTCCCAGAGAAGTCAGATAAGAAACACCGACCTAATGTAGTTTTAATTTTATTTTACAAATATTATTTAATGAGTAAAACTGCTAATTTAAACCAATTTACAGTAATAAATATAATTTATCATTTACTTACTCGGATCTCAAGGTCGAATTCGTGTCCATCAGTACATGTGAGTAAGAACTCTTGACCTGCTGCACACATGTAGTAAACATCACATCTTTCAGGGTGTGGAATATTGCCAAATACTCCAGGTGGGCAAATTGGTGGCGGAGTTGTTTGAAGACTTTCTGTTGTTGTGGGCGTTGATCCAAGGGTACAACCACCTTCCGCTATGACAACGCAATCCTAAAAAAAAATGGTTATCTGTAAAGTCGGTTTACGAACGATAGTTTAACGTGACAACGTCATAACAAAACATTGATGAAATGATCGTAACGTTACACGCTCATTGTAACGTAACGAATAAGGCATCCTTTTTCGTGCGTGCAGCCGGCATTCATCGATTTATTAGACGTTGTCACGTCAAAAACAATCACATTAACATTTTAGTGGTGGAGTTTTAGTTTAAGTTTTTGAGTAAGTCGGACCATGAAGAGCACAAAAAATAGAGAAACTTCAGGAGGTACACTAACTATTTCATTATTATAAACTGTATAAACCTGTCTTTTAGTAGATTTAGGTCTCATAAGCAAAAATTAATTTGCTGATGAGACCCATCGTATTTAAAAGTTTTCATAACCCTTCCCATTTTCAAAACCACAAAAACAAGTGGAAGACTAAAATTACGGAATTTAAATATCAATAAAATACCTGGAAAACTACAAAACGAGAGTACACTTACCCTTAACTCGAGGTCAAATTCATGTCCATCACTACAGGTAAGCAAGATAGCTTGGCCACCTGCACACATGTAGAAGGCATCACATCTATCAGGGTGGGGTATATTGCCAAAGACTCCAAGTGGGCAAATCGGTACCGGTGTAGTCACCCTTTCCGTTGTCGTTCCGACCGGTGCAGCGGTGGTAACGATTGGCGCTGGTGTAGTTTCAACTGGCGCTGGTGTTGTTTCAACTAGCGCTGGTGTTGTTTCAACTGGCACTGGTGTTGTTTCAACTGGCGCTGGTGTTGTTTCAACTGGCGCTGGTGTTGTTTCTACCGGTGCTGGTGTTGCATCGGTGACTCTTCCAAGTGTGCAACCGCCTTCTGCTATTTCTACACAGGTCTGAAATAAAAATAATATTTTAATTTTATGTGGTCTCGTTATTATTTTAAATAATATAAACGATTTGATATAGAGAAACAACAAAGCAAATCAATAAGAAGTAGATTTAAAAAAGTGAATAAAGAAACAAGTAGAAGAATTTAAACAAAAAACTCAAAATTTCCAAGCAAGGTGACTTTTGAATTAATCGATGCAGTTAATCGATAGTATAATCTATTTTAGTTCAATCTCAGATTTGATGTCGATGAACCTGTGTCTGAAAATAAATACTAATACCAAATCAACTTACCGTCAATTCAGGATCAAATTCAAAACCTTCATTGCAGACCAGTGGAATGTGGTGACCACCAGTACACAAATAGAATGCATCACACCTATCTGGATGAGGCACATTGCCATACACTCCTACAGGACATACTGGTGCTACTGTTGTCCCTTCTGAATCTTCTGGAGTCGGTGTCGTAGTAATTTCTTGATTTTCTGTTGTTTTATATGTCGAATCTGTAGTTTGATAAGACGAATCCGTTGTACTGTATCCAGCTTCTTCAGTTGTAGCCGTGTAGTCATTATTTGGATCTATTGTCGTTGATGTACCGTCTGTAGTCTCATCACTACCTGGATGGTCAGTTGTTACTGCAGGGTCTGTAATTTCGCCAGAGTAATCACTTCTTGTTGTGGACTCTGGATAATCAGTTGTACCGCCAGTCGATTCTGTTGTCTCCGCTGACGATCCTGTTGTTACATCGTAGTCGCCTGTTGTCGTAAGAGACGGATCTTCTGTTGTTGCAGATGAATCTGTCATTTCAGAAGAACTTGTGGTTACATCATAGTCCCCTATTGTTGTTAAAGACGGATCATCAGTAGTTGGTGACAACTCTGTTGTTTCAGAAGTCTCTGTGGTCACATCGTAATCACGTTCTGTTGTTGGAGACGGGTCTTCTGTTGTTATAGACGACTCTGTTGTTTCATAAGAATCAGTAGTTTCACCTGATCCAGGAGTTGTTGGCTGTTCTGTGGTCAAATCAGTTTCTGTGTACAAATTATCTACAGTAGTAGATTCATTGCTTGGTTCTTCTGTTGTCTGGTAGTTTTCGGTTGTAGAAGACACTTCTCCTGATACTTCATCCGAAGTCCCTCCTTGTTCAGTTGTAGGTGCATTGTCGTCAGAAATAATGTCATCATCTGTGGTTGAGTGCCCATTTTCTGTAGTTACTTCGTTCGAAGGTCCTGCGGTTGTTACTGTTGCTGGAGTCGTTTCAGATCCAAGAGTACAACCCCCTGGGGCTATGGCCACGCAGGTCTGAAATCATTTACTTAATTAGTGACATTGTACAATACAAGAACATTACATCTACATCACTTTCTTTCAACACATATTAACTTTGAACACAGCGTTCATTATAAGAAAATAATTTAAACTTTGTCGCTATGGTTCAGAATCCTTTGTCAGAATCAACGGATACGACTGTTATTTTTTACCCGACTGTCATAGAAATAAGATAATGTTTATATCTATTTCTTTTGCACGCCATGTAGCCTAAACAGCTGGATAGCTTTTTTTTTCTTCATGGTAAGTGCCGAAGTAGTAAAAAACTAACAAGATGGCGGCCACCGTTAGATAAGAAGTAGTCTTATTTTTTTGTGAAATTTTCATGGTTTTACCTAATTTCATATGACATAATGAACATTTCCTATAATGCACATTTCACATAATATTCATTTAGCATATTATTCATTTACTATAATATTTATAATCTCTAAGTAACTTTTAATATATTTATTTATTTATTATATACTTTATTGTACACCTCATAATAAGAACAGGACAATCATACATAAAATAAGTGCACAATGGGCGGTCTTATCGCACAAGGCAATCTCTTCCAGACAACCTTTGGATGGATTGAACGAAGGGAGATAGATTTAGGGCTGTCAGTGTACAAACGTTTTAAACAATACTAATTAGATATAATAATATAAAATACATAAAAACAATACCAATTTATATACTAATAAATATCAAATATATAATTGAGACAGGAGCGGAAAAGTTAAAGTGAAAGGTAATGCTCCTTCACCGTTATAATTTAGAAAATCTGATACGATTTTAAACGTCTGCTAGTATGGTGCTAGCAAAAATGCATCGCATTAACATTAATTGCTACAAAAGTTTGCTTTTATGCGTGAGGTGGGTAGACTGTATAAATATTATTTTTCTTACTGTCATACAGTTACAGCAAAATTATTCGTTGTGTGGCTATTGCAATCTCGATATTTGTTTTAGTTATTAAAATGACTACTATAAATTGCAGTACATTCAAAAGTTCTAAAGGTGGACTAAAACTTTCTGTAAATGGATATATTTATAACAAAAACAGGGAAGTGAAGAATAAAGTTTATTGGATTTGTGAACGACGTGGAGAAAAATGTATGTGTCGTGCCATAACAACAATAAACATGGAGATGCAGTTACATACAGTGATTAAATGTGATGAGAACCACAACCATGACCCGGAACCAGTACGGTTAGCGGTGGCATCTATAATTGATAAAATCAAATCAGATTCCTGTCAGAATACCGGTAGGAAGACGTGTCAGATTTTACAAACCGCAAAATCTAGTAGTGATGAATTGATTTTGAGCGGGTTACCTTCCATGTCTGCGTTAAGACAGGTAGTTTATCGTGAAAAATATTGTATTAAATTATTTTCTTCACTTTATACCCTATACACCTGCCACCCTCAACTATTGTTACCAGAAAAAACTGGATGCAATCTGGACCTTAGGGCACCCCGACTCGGATAGGTTAGATTAGAAGGGGATCCCCTTCGTGGTTATTTTTTTATAAACCACCCAGAAGTAGGAGCCCCGCGAAGCGGGGCTCCGTCGACCAAGCCCACCCTCGACCATGCATAGAATATTTTAAGGTTTGGTTAAGTGCCATTTGAGTTAGGCTAGAACTGTGCCCATTAAACATGAATTTTAGGTCAAAAGAATATTAGGTCAAATGAACGTTATATTAAAAGAATATTATACATATTGAAAATTATATAAAATGAACTAAATGTTATTATGTTAAATGAATATTATATGATATGAAACATTAGGTCATATGAATTTATGTCATTTGATATTGTCTGAAAATTATGTCATATGAACGTTAGTTCAAGTGAAATTAGAGCATTTGTTATTATGCCAAACATTACACACCCCCCCAAGCGTCACCGAATAAATTAAGATCTCGATTCCTGCGGACTCCACAATACACTTAAAAACAACGAAAATGAAACTCACCCTCAACTCAGGATCAAATTCAAATCCATCACTACAGAACAATTGTATTGCACTCCCGCCAGCACACATGTAGAATGAATCACATCTTTCCGGGTGGGCAACATTGCCCCACTGCCCAGGTGGGCAGATAGGTGCCGGGGTGGTTGGAGGTGGGGGCTCCGTAGTGGTGGCAGGCCCGAGTGTGCAGCCGCCTTCAGCAATTGCGACACAGGACTGAAATTAATAATAAGGTTTAGGATTGATTCTACAACTACGATAACTGATTTTATTTCGCGATTTCAAGGTTGGTCCCGTAAAAAGTAAATTCATAACTCTTTTTAGGTAGGTGTAGTTTTGCAAATGTAAATCATTTTTATTCTGAATGGTTTTTAATTATCTTAAAAAAAAGTTGAACAATCGTATTGACTTTGTTAAATAATGTTACAGGGAAAAACTCAAAGATTATGATTGTTCTCTGTTCTCCATCTCCGTATTGATTACCTATGTTTTTATTTTTTTAAGGATGGGAAATCATCAAATGACTTTCCGCTCTGAGTAGAGCGGAAGGGCGTGTCAGACTCTTACTGACTAAAACCTATTAGTCAGTAAGAGTCTGACACGCCCTTTCGCATGTTCCTTCTAAAGCCCTTTGCGTTCCAGGGCCGCGGTGACTCTTTCGAACAAATTCTGCAACCCTGCCAGGCTCTGGCCCTAGCGGACCCCGTCTTCTATGCTGAAATCTCTTTGAAGCGCGAACAAAGCGCCATCGACCCGGGCCTGGTGGCAATCGGGTCGATGGCGCGTTGTGTTCCACGCGCGCCTAAATCGTATTGATTATGTGGCATTAATTTTCACATATCAGGTTAGCGGTAGATAGAGCTTATACGAATAGTCATCGGTCAAAACTCACCTTGGTATCAGGATCAAATTCAAATCCGTCGCTGCAGAACAGTTGTATCGGAATACCACCAGCACACATGTAGAAGGAATGGCAAAGCTCTGGATGAGGCACATTGCCAAATACACCCGAAGGACAGATCGGTGGCGGAGTCACCACAGTGGTTATATCCTTTGCGGTGGTCGTTTCCAGGAAACTTGGTACTGTAGGGTCTTTCTCTGGACTCTTAGTGGTTGAAGAACCGAGTGTGCATCCTCCTTCGGCAATTAGGCCGCATTCCTGATAAAAAATGAAGATTTAGTGAGATTTAACTTGAAAATTTTAACTAAATGGGCCTCACGGTATCAAGCCCGTCTGCTGAGCGTAAGATCCTGGATTCAATTTCCAGATCGGCCAAAAGGTACTATTAGGATTGTTTCTGTGACAGCCCGCAGTTTGAAAGTTGGTTGTGTTCCGTGCTTCGGAAAGCACGTCAAGCGGTTGCAACTAACTCTGAATGACTACTCCGGCTTAACTATTTATTTGCCCCATTGCAGGGTTCCCGTGTGTATGTCGTAAGAGGCGACTAAGGGACTCACCAGAGAACGGGTAGCAGCATTCTCTGTGCTTCTGTGCATTGAAACAGCTACACTGCGATCACCAACCCGCCTGCCAAGCGTAGCAATTATGGCAAGCCCCCTTGGGGGAGGCCTATGTCCAGCAGTGAACGTCTTGCGGCTCATATGATGATTGCAAGGTTAAGGTTACAGCCCTGTTTCACATTTACGTACCTATATTTGATTGATGAAAAAAACTTAAAAGGGATCGCTCACCTTAGTTTCCGGGTCAAACTCAAATCCATCTGGGCAGGTTAGCTGCAGAGGTGTGCCACTAAGACACAAGAAGTAAACGTTGCACAGTTCAGGGTGAGGCACGTTTCCAAAGACGCCAAGAGGACATGGATCAAATGGTTCTTCCGTTGTAGTCTCTGCTCCTTCTACAGTCGTGGTCACTGTTGTTGGGTCTGATTCTCCTGCAGGGCCCGTTGGGAAAAGTGTTGTTGTTTCATCAGATTCTCCCGAATGGATGTTTTCTGTTGTTGGGTCAGTGACAACTGCTGTCGTAGATTCTGTCGTCGGGTTAGTTTCTCCTGTAGATTCTTGTGTTGGGGTAGTTTCCTCTGCAGTTGTAGATTCTGTAGCTGGGTCAGTTACTCCTGCAGTTGAAGATGCTGTGGTTGAGTCAAGTTCTCCAGCAGTTGAAGACTCTGTTGTAGAATCAGTTTCTCCAGGTACTGTTGGATCAGAATTTTCTGGAATTGTAACAACTGTCGTAGTTTCAACTTCATTGTTCTCCGTAGTCGTCTGCTGTGTTGTAGTCGACTGGAGGCTTTCGGAAGTTGTTTCGGGTCCGTTAGAAGTCGTGCCTTGGTTGTACGTGCAGCCGCCTTCAGCTATTAGGACGCACGTCTGTAAGATAATGACATTGCTTTTGAGACAAATGTTAGTCATTCTACTTCTAATCCTACTATTGTTAAAAATGTGATATGATGGGATGTTTTTTTTGTTAATTAATCATTTCTCACCGGTTACAAATAGTTTTCGATAATTTTGCTCACGTAGAGATTTGGCAATTCTTATCCTGGGATAATTTTATTCCGATAGTGCGTACCCGTGGGATTATATTCGCCACTGGCAAATCTAAGAGTCATATTTAGCAAAAACGTTACTCACCTTCGTCTCAGGATTAAACTCAAACCCTTCACTGCAGAACAGTTGGATCGCTTGCCCACCCGCGCACATGTAGAATGAGTTACAGATCTCCGGGTGGGGTACATTGCCCCACGCGCCCGGGGGACACAGTGGGCTGATGGGGTTCAGAGTGGTCGGTGCTACGGTCGTGGTGATCGAGTTGTAGGTGCAGCCACCTTCCGCAATGGGGACGCATGTCTGGAAATTGTGGGAGGTTATTTTTTGTTTTTTACTGAGGAGTTTATGGCGTTCTTATTTTACACTTAACAAATTGTTTGATTATAATACTTGATTTGTTTAAATATTTTAAATATTTGACAAGCTAATCGATCTTTTTACGCGAAATCACAACGCAGTAATAGGATTATATTGTTCATTCAAATGTGTATCTACAAGTATTAAGTAAATTTCAAGCAAATTACAGCCATTTTTTTTTAATACAAGACTCCGATAGGGAATTCCGCTCCATAGCTGTACGCACAGTGATAGTATTCTCAAAAAGTTTTGTGCAAATAAAAAAAATCTCCACTCAGAACAAGTGCGAACTAGATTTTTGGGCTTAAGACATGCCAATTTCCACACGTTTTATTTATTAATTATGTACTTTATTGTACACCTCATAATGAGAACAGGACAATCAAACATAAAGTGTACAATAGGCGGTCTTATCGCACAAGGCAATCTCTTCCAGGCAACCTTTAGATGGATTGAACGAAAGGAGATAAATTTAGGGCTGTCAGTGTACAAACGTTCTAAACAATACTAATGACACATAATAACATAAAATACATAAACACAATAGCAATTAATAAACTAATGAATATCAAACATATAATTGAGAAGGGAGCGGAAAAATTAAAATGTAAGCTAATGCTCCTTCACCATTCACACGTTGTACAACCTAAATTTAATTCGTTTGCCTTGCCTTTACCCAACTATATTGGGGTCGGCTTCCAGTCAAACCAGATTCAGCTGAATACCAGTATTTTACATGGAGCGGCTGCCTACCAGACCTCCACAACCTATTAACTGGGTAACACGGTAGTTCTTGGCAAGACTGGAGTCCGATTTACTGGCTTTTGACAATCCGTAACGACTGCAAAAGATCTACAAATGACAGCCGGGAACAACGGCTTAACGTGCTTTCCGAGGCACGGAGGAAACTCGGTACGTTAAGATGGTCACCCATCCACATGATCGACCCGTGCGGCTGTTATTCTTTAGCCACGAGCTCCTCTGAATCATCGACAATCTAAATTTAATTAATAAAAATAAATCAAAACTCACAGCACGATCAGGATCGAACTCGAAGCCTTCACTACAGAACAGTTGAATTGCATTACCAGCTGCACACATGTAGAACGAATCACATCTATACTCATGAGGTATATTGCCCCACATCCCTATAGGGCACCGGTCTGTGGGTGTCTCAGCCTCTGTGGTAGTCAGGGACGGGTCTGGAGTCGTGTTGGATAAGTCTGTAGTTGGAGTATAGTCGGTAGTTGGCTCTGTGCTGTCGCCTAGAGTACAACCGCCGGGAGCGATGACGACGCAGGTCTGAAAAGATGATTGTGTTGAAATTAGTTATGGTACACATTTATTAAGAAAACCTAAGAGATAATTGAGTCATACATACATAGATAAATATTAAATTATTATAAAATATATTACAATTGAAAACTACCAAATAATGCTAGTTGCCGCCCGCGGTTCCACCCGTGTGATTATCGAAAATTGTCCCAAGGGAACATATTCCCGGGATAAAAAGTATCCTATATGTTATTCCAGACTAGAATCTACCACTGTGTCAAATTTCATCAAAATCCGTTTGGTCGTTTTTGCGTGGAAGAGTAACAAACATCCATCCACCCATCCATACAAACTTACGCGTTTATAATATTAGTAGGATTATAACTGATCTCAAATAATTGACCTCTAAATAAGCGTTATAATTATAATTCAGTTAATTATTATTATAGTATTTAGGACATGTTTTGAAATTGTTAATTGATTATGAATTAATTTTATTTCAAATATTTTTTTGATACATTTTGCTGTGTCCTACAGGGTCCGTAATTGTACCTTAGCTTTATGCCCATTGTAAGATCTTCACACATTATGGAATACAAATAAAGACATAATTATGATATGAAGATTGAAAACCAGATTTTACGTTTAGGATGCAATCTTAAAAACTATTTGTAAAGAACAGACACTGGGATAAATTGAAGCTTTATTTGAAAGTAGATAAATATAACCGGAAAGTAAATAAATATTAAGACGATTCACCTAAGTCTAACCAGATTAACTAGCCCAAGAGTAAAAACTCCAAAAGTAACTGGCCCAGTAATGTTTTATCAGCCACAACGAATGTCAAAATACCGAAAATGTATCGGACTAAAATAATGATACTCGTAGTTCACGAAGTTCATCGCTGATAACTATGACGATATGAATAAAATAGGTAAACTCACCTTAAGTTCCGGATCAAACTCGAATCCTCCAGCACATTGCAACTCCACAGCAACCCCGCTAACACACAAGTAGAAGGAATTACACGATTCAGGATGTGCGACATTTCCATAAGTGCCAGGAGGACAAGGAGTATATTCTTCTGTTGTCGGCTCTTCTGTCGTCACTGTTGTTTCAACTTCTGTTGTTTCTGTTGAATAGTCATCAATAGCTGTTGTTGATGAGTATTCAGTTGTAGAATAATCGCTTGTTGTAGAGTCATAGTCAGAAGGTGTCGATTCGTAATCTGATGTTGAATGATCCGCTTCTGTTGTTGAGTAATCTGTCGTATCGTCGGTAGAATCTTCAGTTGTAGGCTCCTCCTGCGTGGTAAAAGATGGTTCAGTTGTGGTTTTGGTTTAATATCATGTTGATGAGTTTTGGGTTTTTGAAAAATCTGTAGGTGTGTTTGTAGTACGCGGATACTGTGTGGTCGAATTTAGAAGTGAAAACTTCTTTAGGCGCGTAGAGCACTTTTTGGGTGAACAAAAATCATGGAACTCGCGTCATCGTCATCGAACGCTTTCCATGAGCTATATGTATACTGTGTATTTGGGTGTGCTTTTTGGGTGAACAAAAATCAAGGAACTCGCGTTATCGTCACCGATCGATTAAGCTTTCGCTTAGTTTTCAGTTCTATCGGCAGTCCCCAAAGACTGCCCCGCATGTTTTTTTTCCAGTGTGTGTAGTTGATGGTTCTGGTAATGGCTCAAGTGTGGTAGCGGCTTTAAAGTTTCTGGATTTAGTGTTGTAGTCTCATGAAATGTTTGGTAAAAGTTTGGTGAAGGCTTAAAAGTAATTGTTACCTCAACTGTGGTCCTTGTGTAGTCGGGAAGCGTAGTCGGCACCTCTGTTGTTGTAGGAACCTGTGTTTAAAAAGGAAGATTAGTCAAAGATTCAAATGTTGCAGGTTTTTAAGTTGCTGTTATGATGAGTACCTCTGTGGTAACTGTAGTGGGTTCTGTTACTGTGGTTGATTCTTCAGTCGTTATAGTAGTGGGTTCTTCTGTAGTGACAGAAGTAGGTTCCTCAGTTGTGATTGTGGTAGGTTCTGTAACTGTAGTAGATTCATCAGTGGTGACAGTGGTTGGATCTGTCACAGTGGTAGGATCTGTAACTGTAGTAGGTTCCTCAGTAGTAACAGTGGTGGGTTCCTCAGTTGTCACTGTGGTGGGTTTCTCAGTTGTCACTGTGGTGGGTTCCTCAGTTGTCACTGTGGTGGGTTCCTCAGTTGTCACTGTGGTAGGATCTGTTACTGTAGTGGGCTCCTCGGTTGTCACTGTGGTGGGTTCCTGAGTGGTCACAGTGGTAGGATCTGTTACTGTAGTTGGCTCCTCAGTAGTCACAGTGGTAGGGTCTGTTACTGTTGTGGGCTCCTCAGTTGTCACTGTGGTGGGTTCCTCAGTGGTCACAGTGGTAGGATCAGTTACTGTAGTTGGCTCCTCAGTTGTTACTGTGGTGGGTTCCTCAGTGGTCACTGTGGTGGACTCCTCAGTAGTCACATTGGTAGGATCTGTAACTGTAGTTGGCTCCTCAGTTGTCACTGTTGTGGGTTCCTCAGTTGTCACTGTAGTGGGCTCCTCAGTAGTCACAGTGGTAGGGTCTGTTACTGTTGTGGGCTCCTCAGTTGTCACTGTGGTGGGTTCCTCAGTTGTCACTGTTGTGGGTTCCTCAGTTGTCACTGTGGTAGGATCTGTTACTGTAGTGGGCTCCTCGGTTGTCACTGTGGTGGGTTCCTGAGTGGTCACAGTGGTAGGATCTGTTACTGTAGTTGGCTCCTCAGTAGTCACAGTGGTAGGGTCTGTTACTGTAGTGGGCTCCTCAGTTGTCACTGTGGTGGGTTCCTGAGTGGTCACAGTGGTCGGATCTGTAACTGTAGTTGGTACCTCAGTGGTCACAGTGGTAGGATCAGTAACTGTAGTGGGCTCCTCAGTTGTCACTGTGGTGGGTTCCTCAGTGGTCACTGTGGTGGGTTCCTCAGTTGTCATAGTGGTAGGATCTGTAACTGTTGTTGGCTCCTCAGTTGTCACTGTTGTGGGTTCCTCAGTTGTCACTGTGGTGGGTTCCTCAGCGGTCACAGTGGTAGGATCTGTTACCGTAGTTGGCTCCTCAGAAGTCACAGTGGTAGGATCTGTTACTGTAGTTGGCTCCTCAGTAGTCACAGTGGTAGGGTCTGTTACTGTTGTGGGATCCTCAGTTGTCACCGTGGTGGGTTCCTGAGTGGTCACAGTGGTCGGATCTGTAACTGTGGTGGGTACCTCAGTGGTCACAGTGGTAGGATCTGTAACTGTAGTTGGCTCCTCAGTTGTCACTGTTGTGGGTTCCTCAGGTGTCACTGTGGTGGGTTCCTCAGTGGTCACTGTGGTGGGTTCCTCAGTTGTCATAGTGGTAGGATCTGTAACTGTAGTTGGCTCCTCAGTTGTCACTGTTGTGGGTTCCTCAGGTGTCACTGTGGTGGGTTCCTCAGTGGTCACTGTGGTGGGTTCCTCAGTTGTCATAGTGGTAGGATCTGTAACTGTAGTTGGCTCCTCAGTTGTCACTGTTGTGGGTTCCTCAGGTGTCACTGTGGTGGGTTCCTCAGTGGTCACTGTGGTGGGTTCCTCAGTTGTCATAGTGGTAGGATCTGTAACTGTAGTTGGCTCCTCAGTTGTCACTGTTGTGGGTTCCTCAGGTGTCACTGTGGTGGGTTCCTCAGTGGTCACTGTGGTGGGTTCCTCAGTTGTCATAGTGGTAGGATCTGTAACTGTAGTTGGCTCCTCAGTTGTCACTGTTGTGGGTTCCTCAGGTGTCACTGTGGTGGGTTCCTCAGTGGTCACTGTGGTGGGTTCCTCAGTTGTCATAGTGGTAGGATCTGTAACTGTAGTTGGCTCCTCAGTTGTCACTGTTGTGGGTTCCTCAGGTGTCACTGTGGTGGGTTCCTCAGTGGTCACTGTGGTGGGTTCCTCAGTTGTCATAGTGGTAGGATCTGTAACTGTAGTTGGCTCCTCAGTTGTCACTGTTGTGGGTTCCTCAGGTGTCACTGTGGTGGGTTCCTCAGTGGTCACTGTGGTGGGTTCCTCAGTTGTCATAGTGGTAGGATCTGTAACTGTAGTTGGCTCCTCAGTTGTCACTGTTGTGGGTTCCTCAGGTGTCACTGTGGTGGGTTCCTCAGTGGTCACTGTGGTGGGTTCCTCAGTTGTCATAGTGGTAGGATCTGTAACTGTAGTTGGCTCCTCAGTTGTCACTGTTGTGGGTTCCTCAGGTGTCACTGTGGTGGGTTCCTCAGTGGTCACTGTGGTGGGTTCCTCAGTTGTCATAGTGGTAGGATCTGTAACTGTAGTTGGCTCCTCAGTTGTCACTGTTGTGGGTTCCTCAGGTGTCACTGTGGTGGGTTCCTCAGTGGTCACTGTGGTGGGTTCCTCAGTTGTCATAGTGGTAGGATCTGTAACTGTAGTTGGCTCCTCAGTTGTCACTGTTGTGGGTTCCTCAGGTGTCACTGTGGTGGGTTCCTCAGTGGTCACTGTGGTGGGTTCCTCAGTTGTCATAGTGGTAGGATCTGTAACTGTAGTTGGCTCCTCAGTTGTCACTGTTGTGGGTTCCTCAGGTGTCACTGTGGTGGGTTCCTCAGTGGTCACTGTGGTGGGTTCCTCAGTTGTCATAGTGGTAGGATCTGTAACTGTAGTTGGCTCCTCAGTTGTCACTGTTGTGGGTTCCTCAGGTGTCACTGTGGTGGGTTCCTCAGTGGTCACTGTGGTGGGTTCCTCAGTTGTCATAGTGGTAGGATCTGTAACTGTAGTTGGCTCCTCAGTTGTCACTGTTGTGGGTTCCTCAGGTGTCACTGTGGTGGGTTCCTCAGTGGTCACTGTGGTGGGTTCCTCAGTTGTCATAGTGGTAGGATCTGTAACTGTAGTTGGCTCCTCAGTTGTCACTGTTGTGGGTTCCTCAGGTGTCACTGTGGTGGGTTCCTCAGTGGTCACTGTGGTGGGTTCCTCAGTTGTCATAGTGGTAGGATCTGTAACTGTAGTTGGCTCCTCAGTTGTCACTGTTGTGGGTTCCTCAGGTGTCACTGTGGTGGGTTCCTCAGTGGTCACTGTGGTGGGTTCCTCAGTTGTCATAGTGGTAGGATCTGTAACTGTAGTTGGCTCCTCAGTTGTCACTGTTGTGGGTTCCTCAGGTGTCACTGTGGTGGGTTCCTCAGTGGTCACTGTGGTGGGTTCCTCAGTTGTCATAGTGGTAGGATCTGTAACTGTAGTTGGCTCCTCAGTTGTCACTGTTGTGGGTTCCTCAGGTGTCACTGTGGTGGGTTCCTCAGTGGTCACTGTGGTGGGTTCCTCAGTTGTCATAGTGGTAGGATCTGTAACTGTAGTTGGCTCCTCAGTTGTCACTGTTGTGGGTTCCTCAGGTGTCACTGTGGTGGGTTCCTCAGTGGTCACTGTGGTGGGTTCCTCAGTTGTCATAGTGGTAGGATCTGTAACTGTAGTTGGCTCCTCAGTTGTCACTGTTGTGGGTTCCTCAGGTGTCACTGTGGTGGGTTCCTCAGTGGTCACTGTGGTGGGTTCCTCAGTTGTCACTGTGGAAGGATCTGTAACTGTGGTGGGTTCCTCAGTGGTCACAGTGGTAGGATCTGTTACTGTGGTTGGCTCCTCAGTAGTAACAGTGGTAGGGTCTGTTACTGTTGTGGGATCCTCAGTTGTCACTGTGGTAGGATCTGTTACCGTAGTTGGCTCCTCAGAAGTCACAGTGGTAGGATCTGTTACTATAGTTGGCTCCTCAGTTGTCACTGTTGTGGGTTCCTCAGTTGTCACTGTGGTGGGTTCCTGAGTGGTCACAGTGGTAGGGTCTGTTACTGTAGTTGGCTCCTCGGTAGTCACAGTGGTAGGGTCTGTAACTGTAGTGGGCTCCTCAGTTGTCACTGTGGTGGGTTCCTCAGTTGTCACTGTTGTGGGTTCCTCAGGTGTCACTGTGGTGGGTTCCTCAGTGGTGACAGTGGTAGGATCTGTTACTGTAGTGGGATCCTCAGTTGTCACTGTGGTAGGTTGCTCAGTTGTCACTGTGGTAGGTTGCTCAGTTGTCACTGTGGTAGGTTGCTCAGTTGTCACTGTGGTAGGTTGCTCAGTTGTCACTGTGGTAGGTTGCTCAGTTGTCACTGTGGTAGGTTGCTCAGTTGTCACTGTGGTAGGTTGCTCAGTTGTCACTGTGGTAGGTTGCTCAGTTGTCACTGTGGTAGGTTGCTCAGTTGTCACTGTGGTGGGTTCCTCAGCGGTCACAGTGGTAGGGTCTGTAACTGTAGTGGGCTCCTCAGTTGTCACTGTGGTGGGTTCCTCAGTTGTCACTGTTGTGGGTTCCTGAGTGGTCACAGTGGTAGGATCAGTAACTGTAGTTGGCTCCTCAGTAGTCACAGTGGTAGGGTCTGTTACTGTAGTGGGATCCTCAGTTGTCACTGTTGTGGGTTCCTGAGTGGTCACAGTGGTAGGATCTGTTACTGTAGTTGGCTCCTCAGTTGTCACTGTTGTGGGTTCCTCAGGTGTCACTGTGGTGGGTTCCTCAGTGGTCACTGTGGTGGGTTCCTCAGTGGTCACTGTGGTGGGTTCCTCAGTGGTCACTGTGGTGGGTTCCTCAGTGGTCACTGTGGTGGGTTCCTCAGTGGTCACTGTGGTGGGTTCCTCAGTGGTCACTGTGGTGGGTTCCTCAGTGGTCACTGTGGTGGGTTCCTCAGTGGTCACTGTGGTGGGTTCCTCAGTGGTCACTGTGGTGGGTTCCTCAGTGGTCACTGTGGTGGGTTCCTCAGTGGTCACTGTGGTGGGTTCCTCAGTGGTCACTGTGGTGGGTTCCTCAGTGGTCACTGTGGTGGGTTCCTCAGTGGTCACTGTGGTGGGTTCCTCAGTGGTCACTGTGGTGGGTTCCTCAGTGGTCACTGTGGTGGGTTCCTCAGTGGTCACTGTGGTGGGTTCCTCAGTGGTCACTGTGGTGGGTTCCTCAGTGGTCACTGTGGTGGGTTCCTCAGTGGTCACTGTGGTGGGTTCCTCAGTGGTCACTGTGGTGGGTTCCTCAGTGGTCACTGTGGTGGGTTCCTCAGTGGTCACTGTGGTGGGTTCCTCAGTGGTCACTGTGGTGGGTTCCTCAGTGGTCACTGTGGTGGGTTCCTCAGTGGTCACTGTGGTGGGTTCCTCAGTGGTCACTGTGGTGGGTTCCTCAGTGGTCACTGTGGTGGGTTCCTCAGTGGTCACTGTGGTGGGTTCCTCAGTGGTCACTGTGGTGGGTTCCTCAGTGGTCACTGTGGTGGGTTCCTCAGTGGTCACTGTGGTGGGTTCCTCAGTGGTCACTGTGGTGGGTTCCTCAGTGGTCACTGTGGTGGGTTCCTCAGTGGTCACTGTGGTGGGTTCCTCAGTGGTCACTGTGGTGGGTTCCTCAGTGGTCACTGTGGTGGGTTCCTCAGTGGTCACTGTGGTGGGTTCCTCAGTGGTCACTGTGGTGGGTTCCTCAGTGGTCACTGTGGTGGGTTCCTCAGTGGTCACTGTGGTGGGTTCCTCAGTGGTCACTGTGGTGGGTTCCTCAGTGGTCACTGTGGTGGGTTCCTCAGTGGTCACTGTGGTGGGTTCCTCAGTGGTCACTGTGGTGGGTTCCTCAGTGGTCACTGTGGTGGGTTCCTCAGTGGTCACTGTGGTGGGTTCCTCAGTGGTCACTGTGGTGGGTTCCTCAGTGGTCACTGTGGTGGGTTCCTCAGTGGTCACTGTGGTGGGTTCCTCAGTGGTCACTGTGGTGGGTTCCTCAGTGGTCACTGTGGTGGGTTCCTCAGTGGTCACTGTGGTGGGTTCCTCAGTGGTCACTGTGGTGGGTTCCTCAGTGGTCACTGTGGTGGGTTCCTCAGTGGTCACTGTGGTGGGTTCCTCAGTGGTCACTGTGGTGGGTTCCTCAGTGGTCACTGTGGTGGGTTCCTCAGTGGTCACTGTGGTGGGTTCCTCAGTGGTCACTGTGGTGGGTTCCTCAGTGGTCACTGTGGTGGGTTCCTCAGTGGTCACTGTGGTGGGTTCCTCAGTGGTCACTGTGGTGGGTTCCTCAGTGGTCACTGTGGTGGGTTCCTCAGTGGTCACTGTGGTGGGTTCCTCAGTGGTCACTGTGGTGGGTTCCTCAGTGGTCACTGTGGTGGGTTCCTCAGTGGTCACTGTGGTGGGTTCCTCAGTGGTCACTGTGGTGGGTTCCTCAGTGGTCACTGTGGTGGGTTCCTCAGTGGTCACTGTGGTGGGTTCCTCAGTGGTCACTGTGGTGGGTTCCTCAGTGGTCACTGTGGTGGGTTCCTCAGTGGTCACTGTGGTGGGTTCCTCAGTGGTCACTGTGGTGGGTTCCTCAGTGGTCACTGTGGTGGGTTCCTCAGTGGTCACTGTGGTGGGTTCCTCAGTGGTCACTGTGGTGGGTTCCTCAGTGGTCACTGTGGTGGGTTCCTCAGTGGTCACTGTGGTGGGTTCCTCAGTGGTCACTGTGGTGGGTTCCTCAGTGGTCACTGTGGTGGGTTCCTCAGTGGTCACTGTGGTGGGTTCCTCAGTGGTCACTGTGGTGGGTTCCTCAGTGGTCACTGTGGTGGGTTCCTCAGTGGTCACTGTGGTGGGTTCCTCAGTGGTCACTGTGGTGGGTTCCTCAGTGGTCACTGTGGTGGGTTCCTCAGTGGTCACTGTGGTGGGTTCCTCAGTGGTCACTGTGGTGGGTTCCTCAGTGGTCACTGTGGTGGGTTCCTCAGTGGTCACTGTGGTGGGTTCCTCAGTGGTCACTGTGGTGGGTTCCTCAGTGGTCACTGTGGTGGGTTCCTCAGTGGTCACTGTGGTGGGTTCCTCAGTGGTCACTGTGGTGGGTTCCTCAGTGGTCACTGTGGTGGGTTCCTCAGTGGTCACTGTGGTGGGTTCCTCAGTGGTCACTGTGGTGGGTTCCTCAGTGGTCACTGTGGTGGGTTCCTCAGTGGTCACTGTGGTGGGTTCCTCAGTGGTCACTGTGGTGGGTTCCTCAGTGGTCACTGTGGTGGGTTCCTCAGTGGTCACTGTGGTGGGTTCCTCAGTGGTCACTGTGGTGGGTTCCTCAGTGGTCACTGTGGTGGGTTCCTCAGTGGTCACTGTGGTGGGTTCCTCAGTGGTCACTGTGGTGGGTTCCTCAGTGGTCACTGTGGTGGGTTCCTCAGTGGTCACTGTGGTGGGTTCCTCAGTGGTCACTGTGGTGGGTTCCTCAGTGGTCACTGTGGTGGGTTCCTCAGTGGTCACTGTGGTGGGTTCCTCAGTGGTCACTGTGGTGGGTTCCTCAGTGGTCACTGTGGTGGGTTCCTCAGTGGTCACTGTGGTGGGTTCCTCAGTGGTCACTGTGGTGGGTTCCTCAGTGGTCACTGTGGTGGGTTCCTCAGTGGTCACTGTGGTGGGTTCCTCAGTGGTCACTGTGGTGGGTTCCTCAGTGGTCACTGTGGTGGGTTCCTCAGTGGTCACTGTGGTGGGTTCCTCAGTGGTCACTGTGGTGGGTTCCTCAGTGGTCACTGTGGTGGGTTCCTCAGTGGTCACTGTGGTGGGTTCCTCAGTGGTCACTGTGGTGGGTTCCTCAGTGGTCACTGTGGTGGGTTCCTCAGTGGTCACTGTGGTGGGTTCCTCAGTGGTCACTGTGGTGGGTTCCTCAGTGGTCACTGTGGTGGGTTCCTCAGTGGTCACTGTGGTGGGTTCCTCAGTGGTCACTGTGGTGGGTTCCTCAGTGGTCACTGTGGTGGGTTCCTCAGTGGTCACTGTGGTGGGTTCCTCAGTGGTCACTGTGGTGGGTTCCTCAGTGGTCACTGTGGTGGGTTCCTCAGTGGTCACTGTGGTGGGTTCCTCAGTGGTCACTGTGGTGGGTTCCTCAGTGGTCACTGTGGTGGGTTCCTCAGTGGTCACTGTGGTGGGTTCCTCAGTGGTCACTGTGGTGGGTTCCTCAGTGGTCACTGTGGTGGGTTCCTCAGTGGTCACTGTGGTGGGTTCCTCAGTGGTCACTGTGGTGGGTTCCTCAGTGGTCACTGTGGTGGGTTCCTCAGTGGTCACTGTGGTGGGTTCCTCAGTGGTCACTGTGGTGGGTTCCTCAGTGGTCACTGTGGTGGGTTCCTCAGTGGTCACTGTGGTGGGTTCCTCAGTGGTCACTGTGGTGGGTTCCTCAGTGGTCACTGTGGTGGGTTCCTCAGTGGTCACTGTGGTGGGTTCCTCAGTGGTCACTGTGGTGGGTTCCTCAGTGGTCACTGTGGTGGGTTCCTCAGTGGTCACTGTGGTGGGTTCCTCAGTGGTCACTGTGGTGGGTTCCTCAGTGGTCACTGTGGTGGGTTCCTCAGTGGTCACTGTGGTGGGTTCCTCAGTGGTCACTGTGGTGGGTTCCTCAGTGGTCACTGTGGTGGGTTCCTCAGTGGTCACTGTGGTGGGTTCCTCAGTGGTCACTGTGGTGGGTTCCTCAGTGGTCACTGTGGTGGGTTCCTCAGTGGTCACTGTGGTGGGTTCCTCAGTGGTCACTGTGGTGGGTTCCTCAGTGGTCACTGTGGTGGGTTCCTCAGTGGTCACTGTGGTGGGTTCCTCAGTGGTCACTGTGGTGGGTTCCTCAGTGGTCACTGTGGTGGGTTCCTCAGTGGTCACTGTGGTGGGTTCCTCAGTGGTCACTGTGGTGGGTTCCTCAGTGGTCACTGTGGTGGGTTCCTCAGTGGTCACTGTGGTGGGTTCCTCAGTGGTCACTGTGGTGGGTTCCTCAGTGGTCACTGTGGTGGGTTCCTCAGTGGTCACTGTGGTGGGTTCCTCAGTGGTCACTGTGGTGGGTTCCTCAGTGGTCACTGTGGTGGGTTCCTCAGTGGTCACTGTGGTGGGTTCCTCAGTGGTCACTGTGGTGGGTTCCTCAGTGGTCACTGTGGTGGGTTCCTCAGTGGTCACTGTGGTGGGTTCCTCAGTGGTCACTGTGGTGGGTTCCTCAGTGGTCACTGTGGTGGGTTCCTCAGTGGTCACTGTGGTGGGTTCCTCAGTGGTCACTGTGGTGGGTTCCTCAGTGGTCACTGTGGTGGGTTCCTCAGTGGTCACTGTGGTGGGTTCCTCAGTTGTCATAGTGGTAGGATCTGTAACTGTAGTTGGCTCCTCAGTTGTCGCTGTGCTGGGTTCCTCAGTGGTCACAGTGGTAGGGTCTGTTACTGTGGTGGGCTCCTCAGTTGTCACTGTGGTGGGTTCCTGAGTGGTCACAGTGGTAGGATCTGTTACTGTAGTTGGCTCCTCAGTAGTCACAGTGGTAGGGTCTGTTACTGTTGTGGGCTCCTCAGTTGTCACTGTGCTGTGTTCCTGAGTGGTCACAGTGGTCGGATCTGTAACTGTGGTGGGTACCTCAGTGGTCACAGTGGTAGGATCAGTAACTGTAGTGGGCTCCTCAGTTGTCACTGTGGTGGGTTCCTCAGTGGTCACTGTGGTGGGTTCCTCAGTGGTCACTGTGGTGGGTTCCTCAGTAGTCACAGTGGTAGGGTCTGTTACTGTAGTAGGCTCCTCAGTTGTCACTGTGGTGGGTTCCTCAGTGGTCACAGTGGTAGGATCTGTTACTGTAGTGGGCTCCTCAGTTGTCACTGTGGTGGGTTCCTCAGTTGTCACTGTGGTGGGTTCCTCAGTGGTCACAGTGGTAGGATCTGTAACTGTAGTTGGCTCCTCAGTTGTCACTGTGGTGGGTTCCTCAGTGGTCACTGTGGTGGGTTCCTCAGTTGTCATAGTGGTAGGATCTGTAACTGTAGTTGGCTCCTCAGTTGTCACTGTTGTGGGTTCCTCAGTTGTCACTGTGGTGGGTTCCTCAGTGGTCACAGTGGTAGGATCTGTTACTGTAGTTGGCTCCTCAGTTGTCACTGTGGTGGGTTCCTCAGTTGTCACTGTGGTGGGTTCCTCAGTGGTCACAGTGGTAGGATCTGTTACTGTAGTTGGCTCCTCAGTTGTCACTGTGGTAGGGTCTGTAACTGTGGCGGGTTCTTCAGTTGTCACTGTGGTGGATTTCTCAGTTGTTACTGTGGTAGGATCTGTAACTGTGGTGGGTTCCTCAGTTGTCACTGTGGTAGGATCTGTAACTGTGGTGGGTTTTTCAGTTGTCACTGTGGTAGGATCTGTAACTGTGGTGGGTTCTTCAGTTGTCACTGTGGTAGGGTCTGTAACTGTGGTGGGTTCCTCAGTTGTCACTGTGATAGGGTCTGTAACTGTGGTGGGTTCTTCAGTTGTCACTGTAGTAGGGTCTGTAACTGTAGTGGGTTCTTCAGTTGTCACTGTGGAAGGATCTGTAACTATGGTGGGTTCCTCAGTTGTCACTGTGGAAGGATCTGTAACTGTGGTGGGTTCCTCAGTTGTCACTGTGGTAGGGTCGGTAACTGTGGTGGGTTCCTCAGTTGTCACTGTGGTAGGGTCGGTAACTGTGGTGGGTTCTTCAGTTGTCACTGTGGTAGGGTCGGTAACTGTGGTGGGTTCTTCAGTTGTCACTGTGGTAGGGTCTGTTACTGTGGTGGGTGCTTCAGTTGTTACTGTAGTAGGGTCTGTAACTGTAGTGGGTTCCTCAGTTGTCACAGTGGTAGGATCGGTAATTATGGTATTATCTGTAACTGTAGTGGGCTCTTCAGTTGTGACTGTGGTAGGGTCTGTTACTGTAGTGGGCTCCTCAGTTGTCACTGTGGTGGGTTCCTCAGTTGTCTCTGTGGTGGGTTCCATAGTTGTTACCGTGGTTGTGTCCTCAGTTGTCGTTGTTGTTGTGGTTGGGGCTTGAGTTGTCGTTGTCACATTACATTGTACCATGAAAGGCCAGCTGCAGTACTGCAACAAAAGAGAAATTAAAATCTTATAAAGGTGCTCATAGTTTTTTCCTGCAAATCGTTTGTTTATTCATAGCCGCAAAAAAAAAATATATTTTATTGAATGAAGATGAATTTGATTTTTTTATAGCTCGGTCGTGGAGTATTTAATTGAAGAAATGATATGCTTTAAATAGATAAACTGATTATGGATAAAGCGTCTTTAATGTTATTAGTCAATCTTATTGCTGAGTTTGTTTTCACAATAACATTTTAAGTAATATTGTTTTTAATTCCGTGCAGGACTGGACAGAGTGCCCTATACGCAAAAATTAAGCACCCAGTGAAACCTAAGGGATTTTCACAACACCCACTGCAATTCTCTCTTGCTTACAAATATCAGCCATGAGAACAGGCATCTTCTGGGCTCGCTCTCCCCATCTTTGACCTCAACTTTTGCTTCCTATTCAAAAGGGTTTCGAGGTAAAAAGCTCGCTCATAACGTTATTTTGTTTTTGAGTAACAGGACTCTTTAGAGTCGAGAGTAAATGACGAAACTTAATTGTGTGTTATGCTTTTTTTGTGACTTTTAGGTATGGGGTACCTCTAAAAAGTGAAAAATAAAAAACTTTACAAAAGAATACAACCGACTTCCAAATATTAAAACACTACAAAATATAAAATAATTTTAATTTCGGAATTCGGTGTTTTTGGTTGTTTCTTCGTATTTTAACACCGACTTCCTAAATTTAAATTATTTTGTATTTTTAGTTTGGAAGTCGGTTGTATTTTTTTGTAATTTTTTTTTTTTACTTTTTAGTGGTACTCGTAAAATTCACGAAAATACAAAACACGCAATTTCGTTAACTTCGATGATATATGTATTTTCTATTTCCTCCAGCTATTTTGATTTAAAAACCAAACAACTCAACCGATTTTGATGACAACGTATATCCTTTCACATGAGAATAGATTTTTTTAAATCGGTTCATAAATGACTGAGTTATGAGGTAACAAACATAAAAATAATACAACCGCATTTAGAATCTCCTCCATTTTTCGAAGTCGCTTAATTAGATTCCATCTTACCTGTAAATTAAAGTCGAACCAGGTGCCCGGTGCGCAGCTCATCTCAACCTTGATTCCGTTCACACAACTGTAGAACTTCCCACAATCTGCCTCATGTGGCAAGAGGAGATGGGCATTGAAGTCTGCTGGACATCCATTGGGCAGGAAGCCAGGGGCTGTTGTCGTTGTTGATGGTTCAGTCGTTGTGATTGGTGCTTGTGTCGTTGTCGTTGTTGTTGTTGTGGGCTCTTCAGTTGTTGTCGTTGTAGGCTCCTCTGTAGTCGTTGTTGTGGGTGCCTGTGTCGTTGTAGTTGTTGTAGGCTCCTCTGTAGTAGTTGTTGTGGGTGCCTGTGTCGTTGTAGTTATTGTAGGCTCCTCTGTAGTAGTTGTTGTGGGTGCCTGTGTCGTTGTAGTTGTTGTAGGCTCTTCTGTAGTGGTTGTAGGCCCTTCTGTAGTGGTTGTAGGCTCTTCCGTAGTGGTTGTAGGCTCTTCTGTAGTGGTTGTCGTGGTTGCCTCTGTTGTTGTTGTAGTTGGCTCCTCTGTAGTTGTTGTTGTGGGTGCCTGTGTCGTTGTAGTAGGCTCCTCAGTTGTTGTAGTAGTTGTTGGCTCTTCAGTCGTGGTGGTTGTAGGCTCTGCAACTGTTGTTGTGGATGGAGTTGTCGTTACAGCGCCTGGTGTGCAGTCTACCAGGTGCGGCAAGTCGCAACCCTAAAATTTTCAAAAAAGAAATTTCAAATTAAATTCATTACCTGTTGTAAACCTTTAAGTTAAGTTACAAAATACTAAATGGCAGGTGCACAACCAACTCAAAAAAAAAATCGGTACTAGTTTCGTAATGATTCTTGTGTCTTCACGTCGGAATCACCAGTATAGAAGTATGCGGAACAGAGAGTACAGTCCCGCAAACCTCCACTGTGGTGGGAGGATCCTCCAACCAGACGGTTGTTCTGTCTGGTGGGCAACTGCCCGATAGCTGATATTCGGACTATTGATTCCAGACCACGTGTTCTAGCCCTCAGCCTAGTTATTTATTTATTATATACTTTATTGTACAACTCATAATAAGAACAGGACAATCATACATGAAATAAGTGCACAATGGGTGGTCTTATCGCACAAGGCAATCTCTTCCAGACAACCTTTGGATGGATTGAACGAAGGGAGATAGATTTTGGGGCTGTCAGTGTACAAACGTTTTAAACAATACTAATTAGATATAATAATATAAAATACATAAATACAATACCAATTTATATACTAATAAATATCAAATATATAATTGAGGCAGGAGCTGAAAAGCTAGTTACTCTTAAGTAAAAATGGCCTAAACTATGGAGTATTTCAGCGGCCATGTCAATATTAAACATTATGAAATAAGATATAAAATACGTACCTGTCCTTCAAAAGAAAACAGCGTTCCGGGAGCACAAGGCATCAAAATTTTTCTTCCATTGCTGCAACTGTAAAACTTGGCACAATTCGTCTCATGTGGCAACAAGAGATGTATGCTAAAGTCTGCTGGACAACCGTTTGGCAAGAACTCTATTGACGTCTCTGTCGTTGTCGTTGTATCCACTGTTGTGGTTGGCGCATCAGTTGCTGTGGTTGTTGTTGGCGCATCAGTTGTTGTAGTTGTTGTTGGCGCTTGTGTTGATGTGGTTGTTGTTGGAGCCTGTGTTGTTGTTCCTGGATTGCAGGTTACCATTGATGGCCAGTCGCAGATCTAGAAACAAGGGGTAAGGATGATTAGGCATTATAACGTAAATTGATATAGTAAGTTAAAATAAAGAGGGGTGTTTTATTTTGTGTTAATCACTAGAAAACGTGAAGGCTAACAATTCTTTTTTTTTTGTAATGATATTTTTTTTCATATTAACATTCCAGTTAGAACACTTTTATTGATATCGGAATAATGCTAGGTTCTTGTGGTATAGACTATTCGAACAAAGCCACAGGACATACTCAGTCTCTCAAGTCGAGGACGTTTATTTGAATAAACAACAAGCTATAACCCTATTTTTTTTGTGGAAAGGTTAAGTCAAGTGAATGATGGCAAAAAGTTCAATATCTATCAATATATTATAATTATATACACTTCTCATCAAAAAAATCGAAACACTTTCGTTTTTATTGTTTTTGTCCTAATTTTTTACAAAAGATAATTAATTCCATGAAAAAAAAAAACATTATTGTGTAGCTGGCAGTTTGGTCATTACAGTGAGAAGAAAAAAATCAAAATTCGAAATTAGAATTTCATTTGTTTATCCTATAAATGAAATTAATCACTGTTTTGAGACAAATGTGTATTTAGGGTTGGAGTACGTTTCTCGTTTAAAAACTAAAATTAGCGCTTGTCTTTAAACTTTTTGTTTCTTATTTCATTTACTGTGACTTTGGGACGTCTGAAAAAACTTTTTTTTCTAAAACATATGGATACTTCGCCCGCAGAAGCCGCCCAAGTGGTGGCATTGCTGGATTCTGGACTTAGTCAGCGTGTTGTGGCTGCAAGATTGCATCTAAGCTTATCATCTGTTCATAGAGTCTACAAACGCTATCGGGAGACTGGTTCGTTCACGCGCCGTTCAGGATCTGGCAGGAATCGGGTCACTTCTGAGCGAGATGATCGATTTATTGTAACAACCTCTTTACGAAATCGACGCCTTAACGCTTTTCAACTGCAGCAGCAGCTTCGCGTTGTACGAAGAGTAGCTGTAAGTGACTCTACAATAAGAAGAAGGTTGAAGGAACGCGGATTGGCACCGCATAAGCCAGCGAATGGGCCGAAATTAACTGCAGACCATCGAAGAGCGCGCCTTAACTTTGCACGCGAGCACCTAACTTGGTCATACCTTCAGTGGAGCAAAGTACTGTTTTCTGATGAGTGTAAAATTATGCTGTATGGTAACGACGGAAGGAACAAGGTCTACAGAAGAGATGGAGAACGCTTTGCACAATGCTGCATTGAAGAAAAGGTCAGCTATGGTGGCGGTTCGTGGACGGTTTGGGGAGGAATCAGCGCCGACGGTAAGACAGAACTTGCCTTTGTATCTGGGCCACGGCTGCCTGCACTAAACTCTCATCGGTACATCGAACAGTGTCTTGAACCTCATGTGATGCCCTATGCACATTTTATTGGCAACGACTTCATATTCATGCACGACAATGCTAGAGCTCACACCGCGGGCGTCGTACGAGATTATCTTACCGAAGTCGGTATCTCCATTATGGTATGGCCAGCAAGAAGCCCGGACATGAATCCCATTGAACATCTATGGGATGAATTAAAGAGACGAATTCGAGCAAGAGATCCAGCCCCAGAAACACTTAGCCAGCTGCAAAATGCAATCCAAGAGGAATGGGATAATATACCACAACATGTGATCGTGACTCTCATCCGATCGATGAAGAACCGTATGGAAGCAGTAATAAGAGCTCGCGGAGGGAATACAAGTTATTAAATAAACGTTTCTTACATTTTTTTTCATTTACGCGTGTTGTTTTACCCATTTCCTTCATATTCCATACAGGGTAAAAATTACTCATTATACAAAATACGAAACCTATGAAGACTTAATTTGAATTTAGAACATTAACATTAGGATTTAAAAACCTCATACTACTCACTATTAAATGACATTTTACATTTATTCCTAAATATACACATTTTTCTGATAATCCTTATCAAATCATAAACTGCGAGGTGTTTCGATTTTTTTGATGAGAAGTGTATTATTTCATATTTACCTGCGATTCAAAGTCAAATAACAATCCTCCTGGACATGGCATTTCAATTAAACGTCCATTACTGCAAGAATAATATCTAGAACAATCTGTTTCATGTGGCAACAAGTGATGGATGCTGAAGTCAGCCGGACAACCATTGGGCAAGTAATCTATTGACGAGCCAGTTGTTGGGGCAACTGTTGTTGTTGTTGTTGCTGCCTGTGTTGTTGTTGTTGGTGGGGACGGTGTGGTTCCTTGGTAGCAGGTTACCGCGAAAGGCCAGTTGCAGATCTAAAGACAAAAGATTTTAATTTAAAATCTCCTTTTCAAGGAAATATCTCGCCGAATGATCGACACCTTGCGTGACAGAGGGCTGCTTTATTCTTTTCTCAAAGAATTAGCATTGCCATTCAACGTGGTAATGCTGTCAGTCTTCTGGGTACGTTACCGGATGAAAGCGATGCGGAGCAATACTTTGACGCCTGAGTGTGCTTTGTTTTTGTGTATGTACATACTTAGGTTTAGTTGATGTAAATAGTTCAATTAAATAGTTTTGAGATACGATTGGAGCAGTGGTTGAGCGATTGACTGCTGCGGTGCGTGTCGCTGGTTCGATTCCCGCACGGAACAAATATTTGTATGACCTACAAATAGTTGTTCCGGGTCTGGCTGTTTGTGTATGTGAATTTGTATGTTTGTAAACGCACCCACGATACAGGAGAAATTCCTAGTGTGGGGCAACGTTTATTTAAAAAAAAAAAAAAAAAAGATAGTATATAGTTATATTATGTTAGGTTAAGTAGATTTAACCTAAGATGAAGAGTAATGTTTACATGTTTTGTACAATCAGTTTGTTGAATTTTGTCACTTCGTAAAGTAGAAAATGGTTTTCATTTTTTTAATGTACATCCATTCACATTAGAAGCAATACTATTTTTTTTCCTCGACTGCTATTAAGAATCCCAATAATACTTTGCCATACCCACTTAAGCAGCTGCACGTACGAATATACAATGTGAAGACAACCATACGACAATAAAAAACACTGGTATAGGAATATTTTGAAACTATTATAAATCCTGTCACCAAAATTAAATGTAACTTTCCAATTACATAAAACGTCAAAAAAACTCAAACTAGACCGGATAGTGACTACTATTCTGACAAAATATTCCAAGCAGTCTGTTGCAGTTAGTGACATCAAATTTGTGATGAAAGACAACATATTCGTATGAACTAGTATTGTCAGTGTTTTGATTTATTGTCGTATCGTCGTCTCGACCTTATAAACCGAAGATGCAAATTTTATTTCTAGTATTTTGACGTGACAACGTCTCATAAATCGATTAACGCCGGCAACACGCACAAAAAGGGATGACTCATTGTAATGTTACGCTCATTGTAACGTTACGATAATTTCATCAATGTTTTGTTATAACGTTGTCACGTTAAACTATCGTCCGTAAACCGACTTAACAGACAACCAATTTCTGACGTGACAACGTCTAATAAATCGATGAACGCCGGCTGCACGCACGAAAAAGGATGACTCATTGTAACGTTACGATCATTTCATCAATGTTTTGTTATGACGTTGTCACGTTTAAACTATCGTTCGTTCAGACAACCAATTTTTTTTTTCGATGATAATCACCTGCGACTGATAGTCGAATAACGTCCCGGCCCCGCAAGGCATTTCAATCTTCCGTCCATTGCTGCAGGAATAATATCTAGAACAATCTGTTTCATGAGGCAGCAAGTAATGTATGCTGAAGTCTGCCGGACAACCGTTGGGCAGGAATTGTGTTGTCCTGGTTGCTGTCGGCGCCATTTTTGTAGTTTCCGTTGCTTGTTGCTGTGATGGCGTCGAACATTTTACTGCGAACGACCAGTTGCATACCTGTGGATTTAATTAGTTTGTATAAGGTCATCATCTTCGTTTGTGAAATTCAGTTGTAACTAACTCAGAGATCTTAAAGGATAAATATATGTATACAACCCTAATCTCTTCAAAATTAGAGTGAACAGGCTTCTTCTGGATAAGCTCGCTCCATCGTCGACTTTGTCTCTGTCATCTGTGACCTAGACTAGAGTCAAGAGCAAACCCATATTATTATTATTATTTTTTTTTTTTAATTTTGTAGTTAAAAAAGTCCTGATTCTCAGGCTAATTTTGAGAAATAACTTTTAATTTCGATCTGGATCCAATCCAAGCAAAACCTAGTTTTAAGTGCAATAAAAAGAACTTTTCTTATCTACATTATTAGTATTTATATGCTCACGTTTGATCACAATCTCACCATATGTAAAGACAAGTTAAGGTCCACGATGAAACACGCATGCCTAGAAGTAACATCTTCAATATTGACTTAAAGACCCCCAGGTTGTAGTTATCATGAAACACAGACTCCGGCAGGGACTTCCACTCCTTAGACTAACTCCTAAGACTTTGACTTTGACTTTGACTTAGCTGTACGCACAATGAATGTGCGTATCAACAGTAAAACCAAAAAGACACAATGAAAGAATTATCAAATCGTTTTCTTACTTGTAAGTTAGCGTCGAACAGCGTGCCAGGCTGGCAGCTCATCTCACTCTTTTCGCCATGGAGGCAGCTGTAGAACTTGGCACAGTCGGTCTCATGAGGCAGGAGGCGCGCGCTCAAGTCGGCGGGGCATCCATTCGGCAGGAACTGGGCTGAGGACGCAGCTATCAGTGTCAGGAGCGTGATAGCTTTGTACATATCTGGAAGGGAGAAAAAAATATTAGTTGATATATAATTTAAATTTGGGGTTGAAACATTAGGCCCATGGGATCCGAGTGCTCACCGAGTCTTTCGGGACATCAGCAAACAACTCGTCGACTGTTCACGTGACCAGAGGGCAGGGCTTTTCTTGAGCCAAAGAACCAGCATTGCCATTCAACGCGGCAATGCTGCCAGTGTTCTGGGCACTTTTGCCATTGACAGCGATGTGGATGAATTTTTTGATGCCCAATGATTTATTGTTTTATACGCGTTTGTACATAATTTCGCGATTATTAGTCTAGTTGTATTTAGTTGTTACTTGTATGTATTATTCGTTAGATCTTGTAGATTTTTGATTTTACGAAAATAAATGTGGTTTAATTTAATTTTTTTTTTTTAGTCACAGAACTACCACTGTCTCTTTTCAATCTTATCATTATCAGTACATAAACATTCTTCCGCTACTGACTGACTGAGTGACTGACAGACAACGCACAGCCAAAAGAAAGCTGAACTTTGGCATGTAAGTTCCTTGGGCAGTGAATTTCGGGAACGGGAAAATACGGGATATACGCGTGCGAAGTCGCGGGTTAAAACTAGCAATAAATAAAAAATAAAATGCTGTTTATATTGGGTAAGTGCATCACTTGAGAACAAGTGGTTGAACCGATACAGTTATTTTTTAGGGTTCCAAATGTCTGAATGAAAAATGGAACCCTGATAGGTTTACTTATGTTCCATCACAGCCAATTTGCCCCGTTTCTACGGAACTGAGTCAGATGTTTGGAACAAATATGAACTTCTGCGACCCAAACACGCAATACATAGACTGAGAGACTCGTTACCAATGGTCGGAGTAAGTAAAGCTATTTCTTGTACTTGCGATACGTTGTCTTAATATGGACACTCTCGAGATCCCGGGATTTGAAATATATTATTATTAAATAAGTTAGAAATTACTTTGTGAAAAGCTATTCACGTTTTAAGGAAAGACGGGCCCGTTTCAGGTTAATAATTAATTTAAATGCTGTAGAAAGAGTCAAAAACAGGTGAATTCCTCTAGCGGCGCAGTCCGCTGTTGTATTTTTTTGTTTCCACTAGTCATATCGCGCGTTACACCTGAGCGGTAAAATCGCGGGTGTTTACATTGGAAATTAGCAACGCGTCGCTGATGTTAGTTTGACAAAGTCGTGCGCTCACTACCAATACATAAGACAAGCTTGCTTTTATCGTTGTTAACAAAAAATCAATTTATTTTTATGAATCCCGGAGTTTCAGTTAGAATCCCGGGTAATATCCATATTAACATCAACGTTTGCGGTCGTTGAACCAAAATAGCTCTACTTACTCCGATCACTGCTCATAACCAATAGGAAAGATGTCTTAGAGCCCGATCACAAATCCAGATTTCATAAAAGATAAATTGAAAACTGAATTTGTATTTGATTAATTTATCGATGAAGTTAACACATTTTAATTTCCCCCCGATTACTGAAATCCAATTAATTTAAATTCGTATCTGTTACTGTCAGCTTTTATGATTGATTGTCTACCTGTTTCGTTGAATCGATCATTATTTTAATGACAGTTATTAAAATGAGCTTTAGAATATTCGAAGGGCGTTGCGAAAAAGGGATATATTATATTCTGATGTTATCACACTAATATTATAAAGGCGAAAGTTTGTGTGTGTGTGTATGTTTGTAACTTCTTCACGCGCAAACGGCTGGATCGATTTTGATAAAATTTGGTATGCAGGAAGCTGACGCCCTGGATTAACATATAGGCTACATATTTACTAAAACCGCGGGTAACACCGCGGGGCGCAGCTAGTATTATTATTACTGTGTATTTTATCTAAATTATTTCTGTAGTTTTTACATAAAAGAGTAACACACACCCATCTCACAATTTTCACATTTATATATGAGATAAGTTTTATTTCAAATTGTTATAAAGATTAAAGTTTTCGTAACTTGTGACGCCTTCTAAGTAAAAATACCACAAATCCATTCAAGAAGAAATTTCATTCAATCCAAGAAGAAATGTAAGGATAAAAAACCGGTTTTACGGTTCTAAAAATTTACAGGACGTATAAATAAAGGTGCCATTCCATTGCTGCCCACGGCTACAATACGAACTTGCTTTATATTAAAACGTGAACCAGCCTAAGGCCTCGTTTACGGAGATGCGGGGCGTCAAGCGTCGCGTGCGGCGTGGCATCTCGCGGCGCGTCGTACTTTTTATCCCGTTTACAGATAGGCGGCGAGTGCAGCGGCCAGCATCATCACACGCGCAAACACAAACATATGGCAATGCACGCGGTTTTCACTACGTTTTACCGTGAATGGGGAATTGCAAGAATAGCTGGTCGCAACGCTGCGTACGACTCGGCCATGTCATCAGCGGGCTCCGCCTGCACATCAAGCAAACGCGTGTAAAATCGCTTCTCCGTAAACGCTCTCGTACAACGCCATATGTTTGAATTTAATGCGGGCCGCGGTGCTGAATACGACGCGCGACGCCCCGCGTCTCCGTTAACAAGGCCTAATACTACCATGCCATCATGATTCTGTTGTGAAAAAAAGGGATAGTGCCATACGGCTTGTATTGCTCAATCTCCCTAATAATGGTTTTGAGACGCCATTGTCACTGGACGAACCATTTAATTAGTCACACACAACATAATATCACGCGTGTTTTTGCACGAAGTGTAAGGCAGGGGCGTATCACCAAACCGACCAACTAAAAAAAATACAACTGTCAAAATGTGCCAGTTGTATTTCAGTCACACATCAATATTAATTAGTCACGTAAAACAACTTGTTAGATGCTCAGATAACCGACCTCCTTTTTATCAATAATTAAATCATATAGTCACGGTTAAATTGCATTGATTGCGCAATTTATATTTTCATTAGTTTTGATTTTATCTAATAAAATTATTTTTATGTAATAACGCATTTTATGTTTCTAATTTCTTTTACTTAATACAAATTAATTCAAACAAAGGGGTATCTTATTACCTAGTTACTGGATTAACCTCAACATTGTTGGGCTCAAAAAGCGGGGCAGAGTGATTTACAAATAAACTCCAAAACCTTTAAGGGGTTAAGAGTATTTCCCTAAAATTAAAATGAACGGAGTGTGTCAAAATGTGTGCCTTACGGCTGATTTTTTAATAGTCAGACAGATACCTCGGAAGAATAAAATGTATGGCATATTAAAATATTTTCCATGAATAACCGTCAAATAGCATAATTTATTGCTTAGGTAAAAGTTAACTGACTATTAAAAAACAGTGCTAAAACATATTGTACAACCCGGGTTTCTTATTACTGTGAGGGGCAGAATTCTAACACAAAAAAAAATAAAATACAGAGGTTTATTGCAAACCTCTGTATTTTTTTTTATGTATTAACATTACGGCATTATGTATAAACCATTCAGTAAATAATTTAAAAATAGGAACATACATAAAATTAAACTGAAAATCCGTCAACCGAAGATCTTCCTGCAACCTCATTTGGTAAAAATATTTAAAAAGGCCAAAATTATCACTTTTCCACTTATTTCAATATACCCTAGCAATTCCAACTTAAAACAAGAACATTAAAATCGTTAAAATCAAACTGTAAAAAATAATAGAACTTAATAATTTGAATTAAGCGTAACTAAATAGTGCTGTTTTTTAAATTAGACACTGTTTTATAGCTGAATTATTTAAAATAACACGTTATAATTAACATTAAATGAATAACTGTGTTTTATACAAACTTCTTTGACTTAATATTTTCAAAGCGGCAAGTCAATTTAAGATACAGTTGCTGTTATTTTTATTCAAAATCAAAATATTAATTTAATTTAACCATTTACAGGCACTTTTCAACTTTCAAAGAAATGGTGAGTTCGGAAAGATAAATCAAATAAAATTAGATCTGAAAGATGGTTTAAAAAAAACCGTTTCTTTTTTTAATAACTTGTTTTTAATTTAGTTAAATTAATTATAATGAGGGGACAATTTAGAATTAAAAATCAAAAAGTTAAAAAGTCGAAAAATAACCAAAAACACTTGAGAAAAAATGTAATCCGCTTCCGGACTTCCGGTACGAGCCCAACATAAGATAAAAAACACACAATAATAAAAATAGTAGCCCACTTCCGCAAGTACAAAGTCCGAATTAAAAAAAAGAATATATTTATTTTTAATATTTTATTATAAACACTATCACTTACCTTAAAATAAAAAATCACAGATCACAATTATTACTAATAATAATCCTGAATAAAAACATCACTTTTGCCCTGTAGGCACACTTGTTCAAAATACAGTTTTTATCGCACGCCTTCTGATTCGATGTTTATTTACTCGTTTATGTAAATCAATTAAAATAAAAAGGTTGGTATCGGCAAATATATCAGGGCTACTCATAATACTATCACGCAATCTCATCGCGTCACCGGAAAACATATCTATTGTCAAGTTTTTACATGTATCACTTAAAATACTTTAAGCTGATTACGCGTTTTTAATTTTTTGGTTCCTCATGTAAGTATTACACTTTATAATTGCCACCTGAAATACAGTTGAAAATGCAGTTTTTATTCTGAATATTTTTAACTATGATATCTTCTGTTTCGATCAGTTTCCGTGACTAAATACTAACAGCTTCACGGTACGATCTTCAATTCTTCAAGGTTAAGCAACGCTTGCCGAGGTCGGTTTGTGGATGGGTGACCATCTTAAAATCAAATTCTTTACTGAGAACTAAGTGTACAGAATTATTTTTAAGATGTTAACTATAGGTAGGTTCTTAGAACTTAGTTGCCTGTTAAGGCACTGCAATTTAAATGGTTATACAAACAAATTGTAAAAAAAATACACACTCAATATTAAAAAAATTACAGTTAACATTATACTCATCATCGTCATCATCATAATCATCATATCAGCCGAAAGACGTCCACTGCTGGACATAGGCCTCCCCCTAGTGTCGCCACAACAACCGGTCCTGCGCGTCTCGCATCGGTCATCGGTCTATCTTGTGTTACTTTAAACGAGATAACTATAATGGTCGGTCCAGACTATACCTACGGACTTCCATAAACTTCAATAAATGTTGTTTCTGCTACAAAACAATGCAGGCAATTATCAATGTGATAGATTTTTTTATTCCGAGTTCAGCCTGTACAGAAAAAGTATTTGTCGTATGGACCCACTATAAGGCTAGGTTATAACCGTCGCACGAGTCACACTTGCCGAGGTCGGTCTGTTGATGGATTGACCAACTATTGCATCCTCCAAGCCCCGGAAAGCACGTTAAACCACTTGTCAATTGTCGATCTTTAACAGTCGTTACGGGTTGTGAGAAGCCAGGAAATCTGAAAACGGTCTTGCCAAGGGGTATCTACATAATACCTTCCAACTGATATTTTCAAATAATAGGATTTTAGGAATGAAAAAGGTTCAATAGTCTTAAGGGGGATGCCAAGCCGCCATAGTGATTTAGGCCCTGAGTGCCCACAAGTAACATCGAATGTTCCTATTCGTATGCCCCACAAATAATATATTGATAAAATTAAATTAAATTATATAAAAATTATGGGCGTATGGGCAAACGTAGTGTGGGACGCCCTGCGGCACGATGGATCGATGATTTGAAGAAGGTGGCTGGCAGCGGATGGATGCGGACCGCTCAGAAGCGGGATGGTTAGCGATCTTTGGGGGAGGCTTACATTCAGCAGTGGAAGGCAATTGGCTGATATGATGACTGATATAAAAATTAGATTATTATTAAATTGGCAACCTAGCAAATGTCTGTATATTTCGTTGTATCGTTTAAATATTTATTATTTATTAAAAAATGTTACTGACTTGCATCGCGTCGTGAATAGAAGAGTTAATTACGTAAAATTTACATATTTTTTTTACTAAATTAAATTTCTTGGGCATCGCAAGGCCTAAAATCGGCATTCCCCTTTATTTTTACTATGCGTTCAAACCATCTAAATAAAATTTGCCACGCGACTTTGCTGCGCTGAAAAACTTCGAATGTCCAACCACCAGAACAGAAAGACTCCTGTATCTGTGTAGGTACGTTTCACAATATGCCGTTTTTTTTAAGGATGGGAAATCATCAAATGCTCGGGGTGGAGCGGAGGGGCGTGTCAGACTCTTACTGACTAAAACACATCCGTGTTCCTTCTAAAACCCTTTGCGTTCCAGGGCCGCGGTAACTCTTTCGAACAAATTCCGCAACCCTGGCAGGCTCTGGCCCTAGCGGGCCCCGTCTTCTATGCTGACATCTCTTTGAGGCGCGTGTGAAACCCAACGCGCCATCGACCCAGACCTGGTGGTGATCGGACAGCGAGCCACCCAACGCTCGCCGTCCGCAGGCCCGCGCCTACAGTGGCCGGGGATCACCCTGCAACTCCCGACGCCCGGGGCGTCTTCTCCTGTAGCGGCGATTGGGGCGAAGGCCTTGCCTCGTGCGGCCCGCCTCCTCCTCCGCTAGCATTACTGCTTCGCAGAAGGAGGTGACAATTTGATATACCTAGCTACCTCTCTACAAAGAATCATGAAAATCTGCTCAGTAATTTAGCCGTAAAACCATATCAAACCGAAGAAAAAATTCTTTAGCAATTAATTATTTTCCGTAAATTGTTCGTTTTTCATGTACACGTTTATCAAGGTTCTCTCTTAAGCCGATAGCAGTTCAATTCATGGAAAATGACGTTAACACCGTCATTCAAATTAGGTATGACAACACAAGGGCTTACGTCAAAGTCATTAATCAATTGCTTTATACCAATCACAGACTTCCGGCTGGTGATTGGTCCGTTTTAAATTGAATTGATCAATCTTATTGGTTGTCTACTTAAGCCTATTTGGCTGGGAGAGTGCCACCCTCTTATTATTGTTATATATTGTGTGTCCGTGACTGCTAAACCGGAGGTCGTGGGTTCGATTCCCACCCAGGACAAATCTTTGTGTGATGAGCATGATCATTTGTTCTGTGTCTGGCTGTAATTTGTCTTTAATATGTATGTATTTAGAAATATGTAAGTATGTTTATCAGTTGTCTGGTTGCCATAGCACAGGCTCTGCCTAGTTTGGGATCGGATGACCGTGTGTGAGTTGTCCCAAGATATTATTAAGATATTATTATTTACCTTTTTTGACTGCTTATTTTTTTTTATTCTTGGTAGGCTTGAGTTTGACTACAATCGCACCTGATGGTACGCGATGATGTGGTCGAAGATGGAGCACGCTTGCCTAGAAGTAACCTATTCACTCTTGACTTAAGACTCCCAGGTTGTAGCTATCAATTAAAGCAGACTCCGATAAGGAATACCACTCCTTAGTTGTAAGCACAATGAAACACCACTAATTGCTTTTTTCGTGTCGATACAAAAATTTTGCCCGCGACTTAGTACGCGCATATCCCGTGTTTTCCTGTTCCCGTGTAGGTTTAGCCTCATGAATGTGGTTTTTTTTTTTTTTGACGATGACCACTCGCAGTTCAGCACACTTAGGCTGGTTACTGCTTAACCGGACTATCCTGTGGTGGCCTCAAATGAATTTAAGGCCCCCAGCCAGGGCTTACAAACTAGCTAAACTATACTAAATGACCGCTCGCTAGGGCATCCCCTGCGGGATACGAACCTCGGCATAGCGGCGTCATTTCGGGAGGACAACAAGGGACAGGCTGGGTCATAACGCTATTATTTAGGGGATTTAAAACTACTGGCTCAGCGGCACGGACTGGCTCGGTAATCAAAGGTCGGGGAGGATGAATGTGGCTATCATATACCTACAGAAATAATTTTCCAAATCCGACTCGTAGGTCCAGAGATTAGCGCGTTCAAACAAACAAACAAACTCTTCAGCTTTATTATATTATATAGTAAAGATACAATCTAAAGGTGTTCGATCGATCGACGTTGATCGATTGGTGGTGTGCTAGCTTTGGCTGATCGAAGAAAAAAGTAGAAACAATCGATCGACGTCGACTAATCCATTCTACCATCGATTGATGACATCGATCGACGATCGATCGATTAGTGTGGTAACACCCTAATACTGAATTGTAGATTGCAAAAAAAATTAAGTTACATTTGATTTTGCAAGGTTCACGAGCGCATACCCCTTAAGATATTAAAATATTTCTGATTGATAATTTTAATTAGAAATATTTGAATAACTTAATATGTTGACGAAAGGAGGATTCCTTGTATCCGGTAGGTTAAAAACTAACAAACAGGTTATCTAATACATTGTTATCTGATTTTGATCATTTCTAACAATTCTAAGGACTGTCAAATCAAAATCAAATCACTATAAAAAAAAAAATAATTAGGTAGGCATGCATACACATTTATCTATTGGTAGGTATATCAGTTTGTGTGGTACCTTACACCTAAACTACTTAACCAGTTTCGATGAAGACAAAACGATAGCTCGAACATAGATATTTTTAACAAAGACTTTTTAAGATATTTTTTTTCGTGGCTAAATAATATCAGCCGCACAGTTCGATCTTCAAGGTAAAGCAACTCTTGCCGAGGTCGGTCTCTGGATGGGTGACCACCGAGGCTCCTCCGTCCCTCGGAAAGCACTTCAAGCCTCGATCTATCATTTCAAGATCTTAAACAGTCGTTACGGCACGTACAAAACCTATCGTGTTACCCAGTAATTGGGTTGTGAAGTCCAGATATACAGTCGCTACATGTAAAATAGGTACGGGTATTCACATTCGGTTAGATTGCAAGCCGACCCCAACAAGTACCTAATTTAAATTAGTTTCTAATCCACCAATTCGCACTAAACGTTTCCAAACGTATTTTATAATGCGCACAGCGAAAGACTGGAACTCTCTGCCTGCGGCTGTGTTTCCGAACGCATACAACCCTAATCTCTTCAAAATTAGAGTAAATAGGCTTCTTCTGGGTAAGCTCGCTCCATCGTCGACTTTGTCTCTGTCATCTATGACCTAGACTAGAGTCAAGAGCAAACTCATCTCAAAAAATAAAAAATAAAAATAAAAGTTTTGTTGCATTTATGTTTACTGTACCTCATTTGAAACTCTGTCCATCGTACTGAGGTTTATTGTAAGAAAACCCAATGCTGGCTTTAACTAGCCTTTGTATACAACTTGTAACAGAGTAAACGCAATACCTCTTAAGGGATCATTGTACTCAACGTTATGAACATCTTTTACTATGAGACCAACACCGGAATCGCGAAATAAAAATTTGCTGTTCAGTACAATTCGTCGAGTTATGCGCACATTAATGTATGGGGCAGTCCATTTTTTTCGCGATTTCGGGTTGATTCCCATAGTAAAAGTTGTTCATAATGTTGAGTGCAATGACCCCTTAAAAGGTATTGCGTTTATTCTGCATAATCTGTCCTGTACTTGTATGTTTTTGTATGTGTGTTACAGAATAAGAAAGTCATTACCCACGTATGTTTCCTCAAATCTATTTTAAAGCATTGTTCAGCGTTATAATAATAACATAATCCTATAAGAAAAAGATTACAAGAAACTGATAATAATCGTTTTTTTACAAATATTTCAGTGTAAACACAAAAAGATCTGCAAGGGTAATTAAAAAGATAAGTACCGGGAAAATTAGCATTAAATTACTTCGAAAAAGCCGACCAAGGGATTAAGTACTAAAGTAGCGGCATCAATGTTGCCACAAGAAAAACTAATGAAGTGAAATTTGTACGGCTACAAAAATAACCGCAACGCCATCTATCCTGTCAGCGACAGACTACCAACGAAATCCTGCATCGCGCAAGCAAAGTTCTCCGTGTGATTTGAACATATACAGTCCAAATATCAACTATCGGGCAGTTACCCACCGGATACAACAACCGTCTGGTCGGAGGATCCTCCTTTTTCAATGGACGTTTGCGGGACTTTACTTTCCATTCCGCATACCAATATACTTCTTATTCCAACTATGTGGAGTCGGCTTCCAGTCTAAGCGAATTCAAGTAAATACCAGGAGGTCATTAGCGTACTTAAAAAACCGGCCAGTCGGATTCTCACACGAAGGGTTCCGTACCATAAACCGAAAACACGTTTCAGGTATGGGAGCCACCTTTATTTTTTTATTTTATTTAATTTTGATTGTTTGTTGTTATATATAGCGGCAATAGAAATACACACTCTGTGAAAATTTCAACTGTCTACCTATTATGGTTCATGAGATACATACAACCCGCTGACAGACAGACGGATGGACGGACGGACAGCGGAGGCTTGGTCCTTTGGGTACGGAACCCTAAAAACGATCAAATTCAAGTCGCAAGTAAAAATTAGAAGTATTTTTGAGAGTTTGTGAATGCGATGCGAATACTTCTTAAAAATTTGATAATTGCCCCTGTACAATATTTTTATGTTGCAAATATACAACGTGTTTCTTTTGATATCTCACAAAACGTTGTATCAAAAAAGAAAGTTGCATTTTTACGTGGTAAAAGTCGTAGTCTTCTGTCAGCCGGGCCGGTTAGATCATCATCTGCCTAGCCTTTTCCCAATTTTATTGGGGTCGGCTTCCAGTCAAACCGGATTCAGCTGAATACCAGTATTTAACGTTGAGCGGCTTAACGTGCTTTCCGAGGCACGGAGGAGTCTCGGTATGTTAAGATGGTCACCCATCCACAGACCAACCTCGGCAAGCGTTGCTTAACCTTAAAGATCGACCCATGCGGCTGTTATTATTTTATTTATTATTTTAGATATTAAGTATTTTTATATTTTTAGTGTGTTTTCCGTATTTGTCTTTATTTGTGTGTACTTCATATATGAGTAAAGGTTGCTCGGATTTTTTTTTTTAACTTTAGTACATGCTTTTATTTACCTGTCTCGGAGTTTGTCTGTCATAAAATCTTGCTAGTTTAAATTTGACAAACTTCCCCGTTTTCCCATTTTTTTAATAAAAGCGTAGGTTATATAACATTAACAAGAAAATGTTACGCGCTTTTATTTGAAAATGGGATATAATGTACCTATAAAATAGTATATATGTCTAATCAGAATTAAATTATATGTATTTACCTTTTTAGTTATTTTTATTAAACAAGTAACAAAAGCTTTATAAAAAAAAAACTTTATTTTTTTATTGAAATAAGACCAATAAAGGACCCGTTTGAGTGTATTTTACTACTTAGTAATAAGTAGTTTTGGCTGTCAAAGCTTGTTATATTATCGAAATAAAGTAAAAACGTCGACTTTGTCTCTGTCATGTATGACCTAGACTAGAGTCAAGAGCAAACCCATTTTAATTAAAAAAATATAAAATAATAATAATAATTAGGAGCTATGTTGCGAAATCGTCCAACACATACTTCTTGATTGATTTCACAAAGAAAAAATTGTCGCTACATGAATTTCCAAAATAACAAAATTGCTAATCATCGTGACAACTTGTAAAAACAAAACATCGCCTATCAGGTTTAGGTTTATCCACACATATCCGGGCCGTGCCCGGGACGTGTACAGACCACAATCCGTCACAACGTGGTCCACGTCGCAGGTACGGCCCGGATATATGTAGATTAACCTTTTAGGTGCTATTCCATAGCCAAGCAAGTCGCCATAGAAGCGAACTGAGTCTATCTAGACAAATTGCCATTATATTAGCGAATACGATTGTCGAAATGCCAAAATACAACCCTAATCTCTTAAAAGTTAGAGTGAACCGGCTTGTTCTGGGTAAGCTCGCTCCATCGTCGACTTTCTCTGTCATCTCTGACCTAGACTAGAGTCAAGAGCAAACGCCATCACAAACAATATATATATATATATAAATGTTACCGGAAAATTGCAAACTCCGTAGTTGTAGGAGGATTGACGTGACAACGTCTAATAAATCAATGAACGCCGGCTGCACGCACCAAAAAGGATGACTCATTGTAACGTTACGATCATTTCATCAATGTGTTGTTATGACGTTGTCACGTTAAACTATCGTCCGTAAACCGACTTTACAGACAAACAATTTATATTTTATTGTGCCTATTATCTTAATGAATTATTTAATCAAAAGTCACACGCCAAGGTTGCGGAATTTGCTCGAAAGAGTCACCGCGGCCCTGGAACGCAAAGGGCTGTAGAAGGAACACGGATGGGTTTTAGTCAGTAAGAGTCTGACACGCCCTTCCGCTCCACCCAGAGCGGGAGAAGTCATTTGATGATTTCCCATCCATAAAAAAAAGAAGGGGTTGTTTATGTCGGGTACATTATGGTCCCCTTTGTAAGACGACTAAAATGGCACCGTAGGTATATAATAAGTCTTACCTAGTTTGATAAACGCCAGCTCCCTTCTCGGAGCACAGTGAACGAAGAGCTTGCTTCGATCCCTGCACTATAGTCTTCCGTTCCTGAAAAAAACAATATGTACATTTGAACACTTGTGCGCAATGTTTTATAAGTATTTGTATTTGGTTTGTTTGTCAATAGGAATAAGATTATTATGGTATAAAAACTGGGTACATTTAAGGTCTTATGACGCGCATATCCCGTTTTTTCCCGTTCCCGTAGGAATTTCTCATTAGCATTCGTCCGGCCCTGGTTGAATCCATGGTCCGGAGCGAGGAGGCTTCGGAAGCGGTCACCTCCTTCTGCGAAGCAGTAATGCTAGCGAAGGAGGAGGCGCGCCGCGCGAGGGAAAGGCAAGGCCTTCGCCCCAACCGCTGCTACAGGAGAAGACGCCCCGGGCGTCGGGAGTCGCAGGGCGATCCCCGGCCACCGTAGGCGCGGGCCTGCGGACAGCGAGCATTGGGTGGCTTTTATTTGGGCATCCTTATAAAAAAAAAGCCTATTGCATTCCTCGTGAATGTGGCTTTTATACACAAAAAAAACAAATCCGACTGGTAGTTCCAGAGCTTGGCGCAAGAAAAGAATGTCTGGAAGGGTATGAGGGAGGCCTTTGCCAAGCAGTGGGACACGACAGGCTAAGGAAAAAAAAATTAGAACGCGAGGGATGTGTTTGTTAAGACCCAATAGAATCGCTTGCACTGAGCGCGGCTAGGTAAATGAAGCAATGTTATTGGTTCTTAACAAACACATCCCTCGCTACGCATCCTCGCACATTACAGGTGGAATGCTACGGTTTGTCAAGTTCCTTCAAGTTTATATAATCTAACCATCAGTTCTCAACTTCAAATTGTGCTGACCGAATTCATTAGTCAATGAACCATGCTAAAAAACTACGTGAGCCTAACATAAAGAATAGAATAGAATAGAAAACATTTATTCGGCACAGACACAAACATACAGCGACAAAGACGAAGTAACAGAAATAATACAGTACTAGTAGGTACAGAACTGCGCTGAGCGTACCCATACCAAAAAGGTTACCACCACAGCATTTACTGGGCGTCAGACACCCAGCGCTGATTTTCAGTTGGCACCCTGCAGTGACACACGGACGAAGGTAAAAAAAATGGTTGTCTGTAAAGTCGGTTTACGGACGATAGTTTAACGTGACAACAAAAACATTGATGAAATGAGCGTAACGTTACAATGAAAGTAACGTTACAATGAGTCATCCTTTTCGTGCGTGCAGCCGGCGTTCATCGATTTATTAGACGTTGTCACGTCACGTTTGATAATTTCGCATAAAAAAAACGTGTGCGTCTCGGTACGCCCGACAGAAGTGATAACTTAAACTAATCTAAGTTGAACTATTTAATATGGGATGCTTCTGTCTGAAATACGACTAGCGCTGTGGGTTAGAGTGAGAGAGGAAGAGCCTGCCTACTGCTGCCGTATGCGTGAGAGAAAGGGAAGCCGGACAGACTGGCGCCGTAACGCGTTACGTTACGAAGGTACGGTTTACCCTCCCATAAGAAGTTATCACTTCAAAAAAACCCTTTTATCTTCGGCTATTAATAACTCCCAAGTCACCTTTTAATAACTTCAAAGCCCTGATATAAATTTGTTGCCCGCCTTACAATAAACAATTCTTAGAACTTTAATTATCTGATAAAGACAATTCAGTATTCTTAAGTAACTTTTATCGATAAACAACTTCTGTTATACATAACATTTTTATTAATATTTCAATTGATAGCACTGATTTTTTCTGGAAAATGTCGATAATGATTGGTTTTTGCACGGCCAAAGATAGACGTTAAGTATTGATATTTAGATGTGGAGGTCGAATTTCAGGGTTAGTTACAGCGTTCGATAATTAAGAGGAAATAAAATAGCTCTTTATTGCGTAAAGAAGGCAGGACGTCCGACGTCCGAAGAAAAGATGGATGGATTGTGTTAGGAGTGATATGAAAGAAAAGGGAGTTAGTGATAGCGTGACGGTTGACAGGACAGAATGCAAGAAAAAAACGTGTTGCGCCGACCCCAAGTAACATGGGATAAGGGCAGGAATATGATTATGAGAAGGCAGGACGTCCTTCTATTTTTTTATTTTTATTTATTGGAGATGAGTTTGCTCTTGACTCTAGTCTAGGTTATAGATGACAGAGACAAAGTCGACGATGGAGCGAGCTTACCCAGAAGAAGCTTGGTCACTCTAATTTTGAAGAGATTAGGGTTGTATGCGTTCGGAAACAGACGCAGGCAGAGAGTTCCACTCCTTTGCTGTGCGCATTATAAAAGACGTTTGGAAACGTTTAGTGTGAATTGGTGGAATAGCAACAAGGTAGGGATGGTAACTTGCAGTGCGTCTAGATGCCCGATGGTAGAACGGGGCCGGTGGGATGTGGTCGTGCAGCTCCTGGATACTCTCCCCGAAGTACAATCTGTAGAAGACCGACAAGCAGGCAACCTTGTGGCGAAGTCAAGCGCGGCAAGTTGGTATTTAGCTTCCCAAAGGCGCCACGAGCCATCCCAAAGGTGGCTGCAATACTCCATGCAGGATCGGACTTGTGCTTTGTAAAGGGTTAAAAGCTGTCCAGGCCTGAAGTATCGGTTCACTCTATTTGTAGCGTAAACCGCATTGTTCTGCTAGTAAAACTTTTCTTCCACCGTGAAGGTCTTCATCGAAACGGATTCCTATTGAATAAATACGTGTCGCCATAGATGAGTAGCCCACGCCTTTGAAGACCTGCATTTTAATTGACTTTTTAACGACGACAAAAACAGGAGGAGGTTCTCAATTCGGTTTTTTTTAAATGTTTGTTACCTCTTGACTCCGCCATTTATGAAACGATTTGAAAAATATATTATTTTACGTGATTGTGAATACTTTCTGATTGGACCCATAGACTCATCAAAATCAGTTCAGTATTTTGGTTTTTAAATCGAAATAGCTCAAAAAAATATGTTTTCGAAGTGAACGGAATTGCGTATTTTGCTTTCGCCAACATGTCGTCAGTTAATGTCGGTTCACAATTTCTCGGAATGACTTCGAGAGATCATTACATAATCACTAATATTATAAAGGCGAAAGTTTGTGTGTGTGTGTGTGTATGTTTGTTACCTCTTCGCGCGCAAACGGCTGGACCAATTTTTATAAAATTTTGTATGCAGGAAGCTGACACCCTGGATTAACACATAAGCTACTTTTTATATATATACTAGCTGCGTGGGTAACACTGCGGGGCGCAGCTTGTAGACTATCAAATTCTGATGCATATATAAAAGTAGGTATTCCAAATAAGTAATATCAGTAGATAATTTACAATCTTTTAGTATATTTTAGAACCAATTTTAGTCCATTGCTGGACATAGGCCCCAAGTGTTGCCACAACAACCGGTCCTGTGCGTCTCGCATTCATCGGCTACCCGCGACCCTCACCAGGTCATCGGTCCACCTTGTGGGAGGCTGCGCCAACGCTGCGTCTTCCGGTACGCGGTCGCCACTCCAAAACTTTTCAGTCACATCGACCATATGTTCTGCGAGCAATGTGCCCACAGAGCAATGTGTCCCGAGCAATAGACAGATTGGCTAGGCAGAATGATATCATTGACCATGCCATAATACTACGTAAAAAACAAAGTCAAAGCCTTCTTGGTCACGGTCAACACTATCAATTTACGAACTAACGACAGATAGCGTATGACTTTGATAACATAATCCATGAAAATAAATTTACATTATTCGTCATAGATCTGTGATATCAAAACGGCAAATAGATTTCATTTGTCATAGATGAAAATCAGTTCGATCTATGTGTGTGTTTAACTATTATATCTGTGAATATTTAATTGGGTATACCTATTGCCGGAAGCTTGAAAGGCTGATAAGAAGATTTATAAAGAACCGCGCTTTATAGAAATCTTACTACTATTTATAACTCGACTGGACTGGAGACTTACTACTATTTGGAACTGAGAATCTGGATCTTTTGAAAATTAAAGTAAAAATGTATAAAGCCCCCGACAAAAAGAAAATTAAATAGTAAAAAATAAAATGTATTAATTCTTTCAGTTTAATATAGGTACGATTCTTTGGACCAAGCGTATTCGCCTCGGGAGACCGCATTTTTTATAATTACTAGCGTTATACATAAAATACATACATACAAATCTTTTTATTTTCATTTCGTTGGTTAATATTCCTCATTCCCTTTCAATATAGTGCACATTATTCTACTAGTCAAGCCCTTTCATTTGTTACTAATATAGAGGCAGATGTGAAAAAAATATGTAATCCGCCATCTTGTGGCGGCGGTTATCTTGGACCGATTTACATCAAACATAGCTAAGAACACTCCCGACTAAGTCACCTTTTAAACAAAAACAAAAAAATCTAAATCGGTTCATCTGTTGTCACTGCTGTATGGATCATGATGCTGTATGGATACGGTGGAGATTACGGTGGATATCTGCCTTGTTTTGGCGGAGCACCGCCGTTTCCTCGTAGTGGTGATCGGTGGCGGCGTCCCCTCGCGTTTGGCCCTGATTCAACCCATGGTCCGGAGCGAGAGGGCATGGGAAGCAGTCACCTCTTTCTGCGAAGAAGTATTGCAAGCAAAGAAGGAGACAGGACGCGTGAGGGAGAGGCAAACCTCACGCCCCAGCTGCCGCAGCAGACGACGATGCCCGCGGCCTGCGGACGGTGAGCGATGGGTGGCTCGCCGTTCGATAAGGACCAGACCCGGCCAGGAAAGGCCAGGATCGATTGTGCGTTGTGTTTCATGCGCGCCTCAACAAGATGTCAGCATACGGTCGTGACTCGCTAGGGTCAGTGCCTGCCAGGGTTGCAGAATTTGGTCGAAAGAGTTACCGCGGCCCTGGAACGCAAAGGGCATTTGCAGGAACATTGGTGGGTTTAGTCAGTAAGAATCATTTGATGATTTATCATAAAAATGGGTTCAATCATCCAGTTGAAAAATGAATGAATAATAAAATGAATGACTCGAGCATGAATGACTTAAAGAAATGGGGCGCACCTATTAATAAATGCAAGAGATAATTTACTGATTTCATAGGAAATGATTGACGCATTAGCAATGACTTTTAAAAATATCTTATAGTGAGACGATAAGATTTTTTAAATTTATCTTCTTGATTTGAGAGTGCAAAGTCTGACATAACCTCACTCGGTCGGAAAAGTTCACAAATTCTTTTGTATCAAAGACGTATATCTTGCTAGCTTTTGGCCGGGGATTGGTTCGCGCTTGAAACTTTTGCACCCCTGTCTGGCTTAAACCTTTTGAATGCCAGAACGCATGGGCGTACCCCCGACGCCAAGCCACAAATTCGACGTACTTTTTGTCACATAATTGTGACGTTTGAAACTATATGTTTTTAGAACACGTCTTGATCTAGGACGTTTTGTATTACTTTTATATGTAACCTTTAATTTTTTTATATGCATAAATATATGTATGTATTATAATCTGAATCTCGGAAACGGCTCGAACGATTTTCATGAAATTTTGTATGCAGGGGGTTTTGGGGGCGATAAATCGATCTAGCTAGGTTTTATTTTTAGAAATGTTTACTAAAAAAAAAAACGAGCACAGCCCGGTCATTCAGGTACTAAAGAATATAACCATGAAGTTATGGGATAAAGGAACTCGTTGCACAAATCTTCCTCGGCACCAACATGACAGCACCTTATCAGCTCCTACCATCAGAATTACACTGCTGCACAGCAGTGGAACTGCGCCTTATTCCCCATAGAATATACATTCACATTGCATCACAAAAAACAATGACACATGCCTTGTCAACGATATCAATCAGATATCAAGATTAGATCAGAATCCTTAAGTAATTGTACATAATTAGTTAAAAATAATGAATAATATGCGTCTCTATTAATTAATTTATTCACGAATGATTATCTTTTCAAACACTAATGTGATGGGCAGATAAGTAGAATGTTGGAGACATGGTTTGGCCATTTCGCGGTGATCTGATGAACGAGCGTCCTGATAAAGGTCCGGAAAATGCTTGGATAACAGAAGTACCTATACGGGTACACGTTTTACGTCAGGTGGGTAAAACGTGATTTTGGAACTTTGGATGTTAGCCATATGTGCTCAAACCTGAGGCTGATACAGGTAGCATTCTGTCAGCGGTAGCGTGGCGAAGGTTAATGTCAATATGGCTAAGATAATGTGTGGGATTGACAAACGTTGTCGTAATGTCACGTGATCAATCCCTTGTATGTTGGCATTTCGACAATAGCGGCAGATCGCAGCCGCGCGCGATTTATCGCGTGCGTCAATACTTAGAGTATGAGAATGTATGGCACCATTTCCGAGGTGTGCGACAGACGCGTGCGACTGACTTCGAAAGCGGTGCCATACATTTCTGATTCCCGGGTGTCAGCACTCTGATGATCACCCGGAGGACACGGTGGAGCATACGGTGGAGGTCTGCCCTGCTTGGGCGTAGCACCGCCGTGTCCTCGTCGAGGCGATCAGCGGCGGGGACCTCTCGCGTCCGGCCTTGGTTAAATCCACGGTCAGGAGGAAGCAGTCACCTCCTCCTGCGAAGCAGTAATTCTAGCGAAGGAGAAGGCGGGGCCGCGCGAGGGAGAGACAAGGCCTTCGCTCCAACCGCCGCTACAGAAGACGCCCCGGGTCCCGGGTCGGGAGTCGCAGGGCACCGTAGACGCGGGCCTGCGGACGGCGAGCGTTGGGTAGCTCGCTGTCCGGTCACAACCAGGGCCGAGTCGATTACGCGTTGTGTTTCACGCGCGCCTCAAAGATATGTCAGCATAGGAGATGGGTCCCGCTAAGGCCAGAGCCTGCCAGGGTTGCGGAATTTGTTGGTAAAAAAAATAATACATTTCTGACTATTGTCGCATCGGCCGCGATGCATGGAATTGTACCTTTAAATGGTTCTTTTATAGAGCCTCTGGTCTTTGATAGTTCAAGCTTGAGGTTTCCCAGCGAGCAATGGAGCGCTTTCTGAGAGTCAGATTAACAGGCCGCGTTAGAAACACAGTGCTGCGCTAAGTAGTGATCGTAACTCACCTCCTATCCCGTCCAATGTCTCGGAATGACTTAAAGAGATTAAAAACTATTGATGCGTAAAATAGTATTCCAAAGGTTCAGCTGACAATTTATCGAGAGTTTACAATCTCTCAAGTTATTTTATAAGCTTACGGCGTTCGCCATTTTCCGGTGATAACTACAATCTAGGGTTCTTAAGTAATGAGTGAATAGTTTACTTCTAAGCAAGCGTGCTCCATTGTCGACCACATTATCACTTACCATCATCTATATACACATACAGAGCTCGCCCGTCTGCGTTCGCGCATCTAAGATCGCGAACGCTCGGGAATGAGGATTTTTCGCGACATGCGTTCGACGCCGCCGTAGACGCGCGCGCACAGTTCGCCGAGCTTTTCGTGTCAACGTGCAAAGCTCCCTGGTTGATCCTGCCAGTAGTTATATGCTTGTCTCAAAGATTTAACCATGCATGTTTCAGTGCAAACCGTATTAAGGCAATGCCGCGAATGGCTCAATATATCAGTTTTGGTTACTTACTCAGTTATTTGGATAACTGTGGTAATTCTAAAGCTAATACATGCAATAGTGGTCAAAAGGAAATCAAAAAAGACATGGGCTAAATCAACCAGTTGCCGGGAGATATAAAATGGACTTATCTAATCTAATTATTCTGTTAGATAATAAATTCTATTTGAAAAAGACAATATTGAAATTCGCACCCAGTATCAAAGAGCAAATATCTAAAATTCCAGATATTTCCACACTAATTCGTGTCTATCATAAGTACAAAAAAACAAAAATTAATTGAAATTCATTGTATGTACTTCCCGATACCATCTGTTAATCCAATTACTTTGGAGCAGTAGATGACTATTTGATAAATAATGAAATAAATACCTTTCCGATTTTAATCTTTTATTTGATTGATTCTGAGAAGAATTTTTGCTGAAGATAGCAATTCTGAATAGAGGTGCGACAATAAGTAGATAGGTACTAGGTATATACAATAAAAATAAAAACTCCTAACTAAATTAACCCTAAAATATGGCGTCAAAAAATTCATCCGCATCGCTGACTGGAAGTGTACCCAAAAGACTGGCGGCATTGCCACGTTGTATGGCAATCCTTTGTCCAAGGTAAAAGCCAGCCCTTGGGTTACGTGAAGCGTTAACTAAGTGTCTTGAGAGATCTTGAAACAAGTTATGCGCACTCGGACCCCACGACCCGAGAGTTTCAACCCCAAACGGCTCGAAAATATAACTACTAACAAGGTTATTATATTTCCGCCGCTTGAGGTTCTAACTTCTTGAGGTAGTTAACTTTGTGGGCTATGTTGCTACAAATGACCACAGTAGTCTGGATTAAAAATACCCCATTTTAATTATAATAATAATAAACGTTTATTACCAAAATATTACAAAGTTGTTTGTTACATTGGCCCCAAACTAGGTGAGTCTGTATCTTGGGTACCAATTTCGACAGTTTACCATTCAAAATGTTTGCATATTTGGTAGATAAATTTAAAAGAAAAACAAACTAAAAATGGTTTTTTGAATTAACATAAAATAAAATACTAACTCCTGTTTCAGCCTTATCGTATACGTCTTTCCAATCAGTTCCGTGGAACAGTATTACAGTGTCGTTTTGCATAAAATCTCCGCTCAGATTTGCGGACTAGTTTAGAAATTCATACAAAACCGGGAAGCGGAGCGAGGCAGCGGAGCAGGGAAGCGGAGCGGGGAAGCGGATAGGTGGCCGGTTTTATCTCAGCTTGTCACGTGAACTCGGCCCACTACGTACAGTCAATAACTCCGCACCGCACTACCTCGCTTCACATCAATTTTTGAAATACCTATCTCCACAACTGTTAGAGGGCTATAAACTCCAAAAAAGGGCGATTCGTAGGTACTATTGTCCGCATTTCTCAACGGGATAGCTGTAGACCATATTTAACCTTTTGAACGCCAGAGCATAAACGCATCGGCGTGCCCTCGACGCCAAGCTAAAAATTCGCCGTACTTTTTGTCACATATTTGTGACGTTTGGCGTACAGGGCACGCGCTTGCTTGTCATGTATGTGCGTGACCATGGCGTTCAAAAGGTTAAAAAAACTTGGTATTCTCACAGTCCCTAGCCTATACATACATATTAGTATTATTAGCATCTTTAAAATATACACTGATAACCACGAAACAGAAGAAAATAGCGAAAATACAACAAGGAAAGACTTTGGAAATAAAATAATTCCTCAATTTGGAATCGTTAAACATAGTCCACAATATCAGGCAGTTAAAACGTTTAATAAATTACCTCTTGACGTGAAAAGCATTTTGCACGCAGGTACTCACCGGACACGGATGTTACGGGAGTTACCTGTTTCGGATTCGGCGGGAGAACACAACCAGGTGTCAGCACTGTATGAATCGCCCGGAGGGCATGGTGAAGCATACGGTGGAGGAGTGCCCTGCTTGAATAGAGCACCACCGTGTCCTAGTCGAGGTGATTGGCAACGGCGACCTCTAGCGTCCAGCCCTGGTTCTGGCCTGGCCCTGGGGCATGAGAAGCAGTCACCTACTACTGCAAAGCGGTAAAGCAAGCGAAGGAGGACGCGTGAGGAAGAGACAAACCTCATGCCCCAGGCGTCAGGAGTCGCAGGGCGATTCCCGGCCACCGTAAGCGCGGGCCTGCGGACGGAGAGCAATGGCCAATGGGTGGCTTGCCGTCCGATAAGGACCAGGGCCGGGTCGACGACGCGTTCCACGCGCGCCTCACAGAGATTTCAGAATAATAGACGGAGCCCCCCCGGGTTCTGTTATTCGAAAGAATTACCGCGGCCCTGGAACGCAACGAGCACTCTGCCCTAACGGTTCGAAAATATAATTGCGACTAGGATTATAAATATACACTGATAACCACGAAACAGAAGAAATTAGGGAAAATACACGAAGGAAAGACTTTGGAAATAAAATAATTCCTCAATTTGGAATCGTTAAACATAGTCCACAATATCAGGCAGTTAAAACGTTTAATAAATTACCTCTTGACGTGAAAAGCATTTTGTACACAGGCCCTTTCAAAGTAAGGCTCAAGGCATTTCTTTTGGAAAGATGTCTCTACTCAATAGATGAGTTATAATGTGGTGTTTTGTAAGTATAGATTTGGTGACTAGTCATACTTTTTATTTTGTGTGTTTTTTTTTAATTTATTGTAATCAAAGTTATTAACAAAGTTTTAACCATTTACTTATTTATTGAACATCGTAATATTATTATGCTTGCATGTTATTTATTATGTCAATTTAATGTATTTAATTTACAGAGTTATCTAAATACATACATATTATACACAAATTACACCCAGACACAGAACAAATGATCATGCTCATCACACAAAGATTTGTCCTGGGTGGGAATCGAACTCACGACCTCCGGTTAAGCAGTTAGGGTCACTAACCACTCGACCAACAGGTCAATTTAAGTTTGGTGTTTAGTTTTTATTTTAATATTTTTGTTTTATTATGTTGGTATTCGAACACAACGTATATTGTAACTGAATAAATTGAATTGAATTGAATGGACAGGCAGCCTCGAGAACTCGGTATTGCACCTCTTGGCAAGACTGGTGTCAGATTATTATCTGACTACTGACTATTCGTAATGACTGTCAAAGATCTACAAATGACCGAGACCAATGGCTTAACGTGCTTTCCGAGGCAAGAGTTGCGGTAACTTTGTTACTTATTATATGTAAATATAATAAGTAGTAGTAACGGAAGAATTATACAATAATCAATATATTTATATTCTTCCGTTACTGAGTGAGTGACTGACAGACAACGCACAACCGAAACTACTCGTCGTAGAAAGCTGCATGTACTATATAAAATTAACAAATAAACTAAATAACAACAAACTAAAATATAGCATCAAAAAAAAATACAACCGTCTTCCAAATAAAAAGGCAGATGAGTGGTACCCTAACAACACCACTGGAAAATGCCAGGAATGCAAAACACGCAATTTCGTTAACTTGAATGATATATTTTCCATAACCTCCAGCTATATTGATATAAAAACCAAACTACTGAACCGATTTTGATAAAATTTCTATGGGACCAATCGGAATGTATATCCTTTTACATGAAATAAGATTTTTTCAAATCGAGTCATAAATGGCAGAGTTATGAGGTAACAAACATAAAAAAATAATACAACTTAAATGAGAACCCTCCTCCTTTTTTTGAAGCCGGTTAAATTTAGATCTCAACGCTGTCAACTGCTAATATGCCCAAGAGACTTGCGGCGTGGCAATCCATGTTGAATGGCAATGCCTCTAGCCAAAGTAAAAGAAGCAAATATCTTATCAATATTATACTGAACTAAAGCGCCATCCCTACCTATATCAATTTAAATAAACACAAATATCAATTAGTCTACATTAAAATAAAGAGATAAGAACACAGTCGGCTCTTTTGCATACCAAAAGAAATTCACTATCTGCTCCATCAGCCGAGATTGTCTATCTAAAAAATGGTAAAAACATTAATTTAGTTGAGTGCTAATAAAATTGATAACAATCAATTTTGGAGTGATGATTGTTATCTGTTGTCATAAAATGTTGTGTAAATTATTTTTTTGTGTGTATCAGTTTTCTGTCGTAGACAAATACAGTGCATCATACCTTGACGTCAGGAAATAGAAATGCGTCAAAGTTTCAAAGATCAATAGGTAGTGTTCGGGTCTTTCCCGCGCGAAAGTCTTTCGAGATTATTGGTATTTTATGCCTATAAATTTAGGCACGACTTCGCAATTTGCAACTAATTGTGACGCAATTTCTGTCAAGCGATAGCCGTCGGCATATACTTAGCGATTATCGCACTAATTCGCGATCCTCGCGTTCATTTGTACGGCAAAACCGGTAGATGTCCTCTGTTGCCGCGACGACGCAATGGGTTTGCGATGATCGCGTATTTGAGAAGTAATCGCTTTGTATTAGGACGACGCCATATGCGTGACTCCGTGCTGTGACATAACCCGTCGAAGGCGATGACAGTGACTTGTTAAAAATATGCTAATCGCAGCTCCACAAGTATATAAGTGGCTAGAGAAGCACCACGGCGTTCTCACCTTCCACCTGACGCAGGTACTCACCGGACACGGATGTTTCGGGAGTTACCTGTTTCGGATTCGGCGGGAGAACACAACCAGGTGTCAGCACTGTATGAATCGCCCGGAGGGCATGGTGAAGCATACGGTGGAGGAGTGCCCTGCTTGAATAGAGCACCACCGTGTCCTAGTCGAGGTGATTGGCAACGGCGACCTCTAGCGTCCAGCCCTGGTTCTGGCCTGGCCCTGGGGCATGAGAAGCAGTCACCTACTACTGCAAAGCGGTAAAGCAAGCGAAGGAGGACGCGTGAGGAAGAGAGAAACCTCATGCCCCAGGCGTCAGGAGCCGCAGGGCGATTCCCGGCCACCGTAAGTGCGGGCCTGCGGACGGCGAGCAATGGCCAATGGGTGGCTTGCCGTCCGATAAGGACCAGGGCCGGGTCGACGGCGCGTTCCACGCGCGCCTCAATAAGATTTCAGAATAATAGACGGAGCCCGCCAGGGTTCTGTTATTCGAAAGAATTACCGCGGCCCTGGAACGCAACGAGCACTCTGCCCTAACGGTTCGAAAATATAATTGCGACTAGGATTATATTTCCGCCGTTTGAGATTCTCAGCAGCCGCAGAAGCACAGCACGACGAGCTATCAAGATGGGATGGCGCAAGAGTATGGACAAAAGTAGCGTCCCATACTAAAAGCCTACCCATCTCCCATGGAAATAAAGACATACCGTCCGATTACTTGCCATCGTCGCGTGCTAGGCTATTGGGGTCAAATACGACTGGAACGCCGGCGGCAACAAGAGCGCGTCGGATAATGTCATTAATGTTTGCGTGCCGCGCTAAGCGACCTGCATTTCGACTACATGCCAGGCCGTGGTGACCAAGGCTGTTGACAGCTTCGCCATAGTGACAACGATGAGGGGTCTTTTGTAACAGACCACCAATCATTTTTACTGGTCTGGTTTATGGAACTAGCGTCGAATTAGCAAGCACAACCGAAGCAAGGGCTGGGACGTCCTACACAACATTTAGACTTGTCGAAACGGCTTCGAAATAGTCTTGTCTAATGCGCCCCCGAGACGGTCAATGCAAATTGTCAATGTGCTACGTTATTGACAATTACAATTGAAGCGCCATTGATGCAGGTTTCAATGTGTTTGCGTTCAGTTTGCTTTTTGGAACAGTTGATGTTCGCACAGGCAGCTAGGGACAATTTCACTGCTGATAGACGCACGAATGATGGAAAAGATTGTCAATAAGTCTGTTAAACGATTAGTTGGCAGCTTCAATGGCTCCTGTCATTAAGCATCAATCAAATTTTTTGTCAATTTCTTTCAATCACGTAAGTGCGATTGACAATCGCTTCAATTGTACTTGTAAACGATCAATGACAAACACCTAAAATTGACAATTGCAATTGTCTCGGGGGCGCATACCGTTGGAAAAACAACGTTTCCGTTGTGTGGTTTGAGCTGTTTCATTGTTTTTATAGTCACAGGACTGTTACTATGTCTATCAAATTCAAACTGACTAGGTCGGCTTGATAGAGAGCCCAACTGTTGTTGAGCTCTCTACCAAGCCCACCTAGTCAAGTCACCTTCCTTCGGTAAATTCCTGAATATTCCTTCATTTCTTTTTCTTTAAAATAAAAGATCGATTTCATATCAGCAGAGAGACGTCCATTGCTGGACATAGGCCTCCGCACGCATGTTGCCACAACAACCGGTCCAGTGCGTCTCGCATCCATCAGCTACCCGCGACCCTCACCAGGTCATCGGTCCACCTTGTGGGAGGCCTTCCAATGGTACGTCTTCCGTTACGCGGTTGCTACTCCAGAACCTTGGTTCTCTTGCGGATATCGTCAACCTGATTCGATCACGCAAGGAAACCCCGAGCATTGCCCTCTCCATTTGGGTGACTTTATGTCTTCTGATTATCAGTTGTCTGGTTGCCATAGCACAGGCTCTGCCTAGTTTGGGATCGGATGACCGTGTGTGAGTTGTCCCAAGATTATTATTATTATTATTAACTTCCCGAACCCGACGGTTGATCTCTTGAAAGATCGATTTCCCTCACCTTCATAAGTCATTTTATTATGTAGGGAGTCATAAACACAAGTAGTATATTTCATACAATCCACTACTGGCCTACGCGATCATCAAATATAAAAATATTATACAATAAAAGAGTAATGAGTTCTTATCATTTTTCCCAGAATTTATTATATAAGCATTATACATACTTAAAAGGTTCTTCCCCTGTTTTTATATGTGGCAATAAATTAATTTAAATAATCTTTGAATTTATTTACTGATTTGGGATTTTGAATAATGATATATGTACCTAATGCATATCATATGAGATAATATTGTTACTAATACCGTCAACTGTCTATTATTAATGATATAAAAAAATGATAACAAATACACACACTAAATAGGCCTAAAACTGTTGTTTCAATGTAAATCTTTTGTTGTAGTTCAAATATTACAGAAAAAACAAATCCCAAGCGTTTTTTAGCTTTGAGTTTTATTTTTAGGGTTCCGAACCTCTGAATGGAAAAACGAAACCCGTATAGGATCACGATTATCTGTCTGTCCAAAGTCAAAGTCAAAACGTTTATTTCAATTAGGCCATTAAACGGCACTTTTGAACGTCATCGTTTACAGTTCAGTAAAAATAATAATTACATTAATAAAGTGACTCTACTGTCCATCGGTCACAGCCGATTTTCTTCGATTCTACTAGACCGATTTCGTTGAAATTTGAAACAAAAATAATGTCATTTTGAAAATGGAGGCACTTTTTGGGGGGCAAATGAGAAAATTAAAACAAAAAAAAATCCAACTATACCGTGTGTCATATCAAATGAAAGGGCTCATTGTAAGGGTCTCTAAACTATATTTTTTCATAATTTTAAAATATTGCATTCCGAAGTTATTAAAGAAAACAGATGAAAATTGACCATTCCCCCCCTTATCTCCGAAACTACTGAGTCTAAAATTTTGAAAAAAATATAGATATATAGATCTTTACCTATAGATTACAGAAAAACCTGTAAGAAGTCGGTGATACCCAAGTAAAATTTATAAAAATATATTGGTCGTTCCTGCCTTAAAACACCAAAAATAATACCATGTATATATTATGTACACATGTTTTTGCAAATAAATGAATCTGAATCTGAACCCTTTGTTCGCGAGTCCGACTCGTACTTGGCCGATTTTTATTTTAACGCTAAATAGAGAGGACACGTGATGTTCACTGCATTGAAAGACAAGATGAATGTCAATGTGTGTTCTTGATCATTTATTACACCTAACTTATATCTACAGAAGATTACAAGAATAAAGAATTAGAACCAAGAATAACACTAATACTTGGAAACCGTTTCGGTCTCTTACGGCCGGTATCAATAACATAATCTATCTTTAACCAACTGTCAAATTAGCTACCAACAGTAGCTAAAACGTCATGTTTAAAAGGCGAAAATGACGTTTCAGCTACTGTTGGTAGCTAATTTGACAGTTGGTCAAAGATAGATACGTTATTGAAACCTACCGTTAGTGAAATAATGAAGGACAAAGATATGCCAATGTAAAGAAAATATACGAAATAGCCATGCTTATTATACGGGTGCAAGTAAATTAAAAGGAGTATTTTAGGTATAAAGGAAGGGATAGAGTGAAAGTGCAAGAAATCTAATAAATTTATAAAACAAGGTCGGGTTAGTTACACCATTTATAACTCAAGAACGGCAGGACCGATTTTAAAAGATCTTTGGTTTGTTGAATTTGTCTTTGTACCGAATAGCAGAGTAACTATTAAAATATTTCAAAAAATATACATATGTACAAAATCATTTCAACACAAAAACAAAACACAACAAATTATTCTGAGGCGGTACGAAGTTTGCCGGGAACACTAGTTAAAAATAAAATAAAATTTAAAAATGCACACACAACCTACAGACAGCTAAAATGGCGATGGACAGGACATAATGTTAAGAGAAAGTAAAGAGAAATGGACTAAGTTAGTCATAGAATTGTATCCAAGAGATAGCTAAAAAATAGAGGTAGACAAATCAAAAGATGGGAAGATGATTTCAAAAAAATAATTGGTCCGTTATGGACCCGTTTAGCAAGAGATAGAACTACGTGGAAATCTTTAGAGGAGGCCTTTTTCGAATGACAAGCTGTTCCACACACACATCCAGTTGCCGATAATTGAAATGCAAGTTAGAATTATGATTAAATCAATTTAGTTTTAGTAAGTAGGAATTTAGTAATTGTAAGAAAGAAACAGCAATAAAGGCTATTTTATTTTATTTATTTATACACCTAACTTCCCTCCAATTCAACTTATTTACTTAAATTAGTTGAGTTGGAGGGAAGTTAGGTTCGCGATCCCCGGCGTAGATGGAACACCGGGGTGGTTTTAGTCAGTAAGAGTCTTACAGATACCTCCGCTAGCCCCAGGGCGGAGGACATCCACGAGGATTTCTCCCCGATTTTCAAAAAAAATACCTTGTTCCAGCGAGTGTTCTTGATCAAAACGAACCGCATATCTAAATTTTATTAGAACTAGAGCTATAGAGAAAGAAATTTATGAAAACATAAGGCATCTGTACGTCTGCAGCTCGTAGACTCGAAGCTACGGCGTAGCATAAACGCTACGAAGCAGTGAAATTTCGTAGTTGAGACCCTACGTAGAACTTCCTCGCAGTGTTTTGCTACGGCGTAGCATTAACGCTACGAAGCAGTGAAAATTCGTAGTTGAGACCCTACGTAGAACTTCCTCGCAGTGTTTTGCTACGGCGTAGCATAACCGCTACGAAGCAGTGAAAATTCGTAGTTGAGACCCTACGTAGAACTTCCTCGCAGTGTTTTGCTACGGCGTAGCATAACCGCTACGAAGCAGTGAAAATTCGTAGTTGAGACCCTACGTAGAACTTCCTCGCAGTGTTTTGCTACGGCGTAGCATAACCGCTACGAAGCAGTGAAAATTCGTAGTTGAGACCCTACGTAGAACTTCCTCGCAGTGTTTTGCTACGGCGTAGCATAACCGCTACGAAGCAGTGAAAATTCGTAGTTGAGACCCTACGTAGAACTTCCTCGCAGTGTTTTGCTACGGCGTAGCATAACCGCTACGAAGCAGTGAAAATTCGTAGTTGAGACCCTACGTAGAACTTCCTCGCAGTGTTTTGCTACGGCGTAGCATAACCGCTACGAAGCAGTGAAAATTCGTAGTTGAGACCCTACGTAGAACTTCCTCGCAGTGTTTTGCTCTAGCGTAGCTACCAGTCTTACCACCCGAATTATTGCACTATTGAATTTAGGACTATCGGCGCAAAACCGGAGCGTTGAAAATTCAATAGTGGGCTTTTATTAATTAATTAATTTACGTGTCATCAAGTAATAGCGAAGAAGGGGATACGAGTTGCGGATTCTTCCTACCTAGGTTATACTTTATTAACAACAAGCTCACCAAGTCACCCCCCGTTAACCGTTACCCATCCTACCCTACTCTTTCTACCTACCCTACCTATCTACCTACCTATTTTTTTTTGTTTGTAACCTGGCGAACAAAACAAAAAAAAATGCGAAATTAGTCCAGCCGTTCACAAGTGATGCCATGACCAAGGGAAATAGGAATAATTTATAAAGATTTTACACTTCATTAATACGAGTATAAAAGGAAGTTAAGCAACGCTTGGGGAGATGGGTCCGTAGATGAGTGATCATCTATAACATACCGAGACTTCTAAGTGCCTCGGAAAGCCACGTAAAGCTGTTGGCCCGAACTAAGGTATGCGTACGTTAAAAGACCTACTGACACAACTCTATCCCACATATTTTTGTTCTGGAAACTTGCTCTAAATGAAAAGTGTAGCCAATGTCGTCTTTAACAACGTCATTGTGACCTGCAGCCCTACTATGACGTGCTAATGCCATCCAATTCCAATGATGTCAACGGGATAGTGCTATTCGCTATGTACAGCTCCGTCTCCCTCTTAGAATGGAATCATGACCGTTTTAAGACTTCATAGTAGGGCCCCTGCAGCTTTACGTACCTACATTACACCGTGTAGACTGAGGTGAAGTGAACATGAAGTGAGCTGTCAATCCGTACAATCAAGATGGAAATACAGTTCACTTGATGCTCACTCCACCGCAGTTTACACGGTGAGAGTTAACAAAATAGACCCACAGTAGTATATATTTTGAGCTGTAGGTATTTTATTATATATAGTCCTCCTGACCGATTTCGGCCATGGCTGCCAATCTCAATGGAGACTAGCCATCGGCTCGGAAGGAAACAGTGCACAAACACATGTGCACTCTCTCTTACATCAGTGTCATATTCCGATGGGACGGCAATCCGACACGACCGGTGAGAGATCTGGCGCAGGACCAACGGCGATGTCACACCACCAACTTCCAATCTCCGGACTTTCACAGAGAATTTCCTATTGGAAAAACCCAAAAACACTTTACCTCGACCGGTTCGAATCGATCCCAGGACTCCACGCTCGGCAGCCGTGCTTGCGACCGCGAGACCAACGGAGCAGTCCTTAGTTATAATTTTGTAAGCACCCTGTATGTACCAGTCGACAGCAAGTCTGCCATATCACAGTTAATTCTGATATCACTCAATGCCAGAGTCTTATGCTGTGATTACATTTCGGGTACAGTCAGACGAACTTCATGCTATATGTAGTCTATACCTAAATATTTTTTGAAGTGAAAACTTCTTTAGGCGCGTTGAGCACTTTTTGGGTAAAAAAAAATCATGGAACTCGCGTCATCGTCACCGAACGTTTTAGCTTTCGCTTAGTTTTCACTTCTATCATCATCATCATCATATCAGCCGAAAGACGTCCACTGCTGGACATAGGCCTCCCCTAAGTGTCGCCACAACAACCGGTCCTGTGCGTCTCGCATCCATCGGCTACCCGCGACCCTCACCAGGTCATCACTCCACCTTGTGGGAGGCCTTCCAACGCTGCGTCTTCCGGTACGCGGCCACTCCAGAACTTGTCGGCCCCATCGACCATCTGTTCTGCGAGCAATGTGCCCTGCCCACTGCCACTTCAGTTTGGCGATCCTTCGGGCTATGTCGGTAACCTTGGTTCTCTTGCGGATATCGTCATCACTTCTATCAGCAGACCCCAATTTCTTAATTGTCATTGAAAAACTCCCGTTTGACCATATTCTCACCGATAAGATAGTCAGCGATGATGTGGTCGACGATAGTATGCTTGCCTTGATGTAACCTATTTACTCTTGGCTTTAAGACCCTCAAATTGTAGCTCTATCAGGGAACAAAAGGGGAATTCCGTTTCTTAGCTGTACGCACAATGAAACCATTCCCAAAACGTTTTGTGCGTATGGGTAATATATCCACCCTGGGCAGGTGGCGAAAAACCAATATACTTAATCTTTTGAACGCCATTGTCACGTATGCATGACAAGCAAGTATGTGCCCTGTACGCCAAACGTCACAAATATGTGGCAAAAAGTACGGCGAATTTTTGGCTTGGCGTCGGGGGTACGCCGATGCGTTTATGCTCTGACGTTCAAAAGGTTAAAAGATTAGAGACCCAGTGGTAACAACCATTGCTTACCTTCACCCAGTACCTCAATTGAAAATTTGAAGTTGCTTTACCTTAAAACTAATAATTGGCCGGTTTTCATACTAGACAGTTTGACAAATTTTTAATTTCAAATTAGAAGGAGGAATTACGTGTTTACAAGTGGGTTCAAAGAATGGGCAATCATCAATGACTTCTTCCGCTTTGGGCGGATCGGAAGGGAGTGTCAGACTCTTATTAACTAAAACCCATCCTTATTCCTCCAAATGCCCTTTGCGTTCCAGGGCCGCGGTGATTATTTCGAACAAATTCCGCAACCCTAGCAGGCACTGGCCCTAGCGGGCCTCGTCTACTATGCTGACATCTCTTTGAGGCGCGCGTGGAACACAACACGCCGTCGACCCGGGCCTGGTTCTTATCTGACGGCGAGCCAGCCACCCAGCGCTCACTGTCCACAGGCCTACGGTGGCCGAGACAGGCTTTCTACTTTGTGTAATTTATTTCATCACCACTGCTCTCGATACGGTGATGGAAAACATCGTGATGAAACCGGCATGTCCAAGAACTAAATCTTCGAAAGACAGGTGACATCCACCATCCCCGCACTGTGTCTGCGTGCTGGAACACAGCCCGCTCCCTCTCACTGAGAGGAGACTTGTGTCCCAGCAGTAAGAACATAATCTGTAGACTGATTTTGCTTACTTTAATTAGTCATTTTCTAAAATTAAATAAACTACGCGAAAGACATGATGATGTGTCCAAAATACTGAAACAAGATTGTATTCCATAATTTAATATTTTATTTTTTTTATTATAAAATATAAAAAGTGAAAAACCACATAATTTCGTTTTATTATTTTGCAATATACAGCTTGATGTTATTACTTAAAGAGCAATACCTCAATTATTTGATGGTGTATAGCGAATTTAAAAGGAATATCATAGCCAAGTAGGCTTTACAAGCCAAAGAGTAATAGCCAACCAAACTATAAAATGTAACTGAATAACCAGAAAGTTCATAAAAAATCCATAGAAAATGACTTAAGACCAAATGCGTTTGTAACTTTGCAATCTTAAGGTAAAATTTGCTATTCAAAAATCATTTATTCAAATTAGGCTGAGTGCCAGCACTTTTTGAACGTCAAAGTTCGACATAAAGACAGTCCCCCAAAACGCGCGCCCGTCACCACTTCCTAGTGTAGCTGGGAAGAAGAAGTGGCGCAACAAACTCCTCAGCAACACATCTGTCTGTTAAGCTTTTAAAAACTTGAATTTATACAATAGTATGCAAAGTATTTTACAATACATGACACAGAAAATAAAATATTCAAACTGTAAATCAAATGAAATGAAATTAATTGACACTTGGTAGCTAGCACACTCCATATTATTTATTTTTTGCCACAGTTTAAGACGCAGGTAACTATAGAACCGTTGACTGTGCGTGGCCCGACACGCACTTGGCCGGTTTTTTAAACTCACCTGAGGCGCGCTTATGCTAGAGCATAAGCGTTCAAGTAGTCCAAAATGTATAGAATTGACATGCTACCGAAATATCACGAGAACAATTCCCATTTTTTTTTAAGACTTTTTTATTCAAATGAAATATCCCTATCTCATTATTTTTTATAAACGAAGTGACTACCTTGTCCACTTCTATTTGTTGCCGACAGTACCCTATTAAAAATTCCGTTTAATAAAACGAATCTAATCGTCTATCTTTATAATCTTATTTTCTCAGAAACTTCAATAAATACTCTGTTATTAGTTCGTCGGTTTTTCAAACGACCGATTATATTTGACAAATATAATTTGACCCGTCCTTATGGCGCTGCTTGCTTAGAAAAACGTCATTCAAACGTCAGATTTAGTACATTTTCGTTTAGTTCCAGTTTTCGCCACGGAGCAATTTATGCTGGGGTTTCCGTTTGTAATATCTAGGTATTTTAAAAGTATTGGACTGTGATTTCAAAGGATTTTGTGAACAATAATCCGGTTTAAATGTGATAATTATAATAGATTTAGTGATTTGATTTGATTTGTGGTACCTATTGCAACATATTTTTTGTAAAATATGATTTGTCTATCGGACGTCGCACTAGACGCATTAATTCTTCTTTGGCAATATTATTATTACTTACTTGCTTTCTTTATAATTAATCTACTCGTATGCCTTCAAGCCTTATAGCGTTTTAATATTCAAGCATTTTGCAAGTTTTCAGCGCATGTCTACTAATTTTATTATGTAAACCCTATTAATTCCTTCACGCTAACTAATTTTTATTATTTTTCAACACATTTGGTCAAAAAATGCATTGACGAAGCCTGTATACATTGTTTGAAAGTTAAAAATTACGCACCATACAATGAAACGTGCGGTAAAACCGGTACTCTCATCTAAGTACCTATTTTACCGCACTCCTCGCTGTATAGCGCCGTGCGTATCCTTTACAGTATTTTTTTTATTTCCATAAAAAAATCAAGAATTTCACATTACTAGAATAAATAAGCAGAATAATTGAACCTCCTTGGAAGCGCTTTTGCTCAATACATTTGTCTCATTTGAATACTAAAGAGAACATGAGACGAAACCTTATTAATTCCTTTACGCTAAGTTTTATCATTTTAAGAAATATCCCGATATTTCAGTCCCATTTAAGTCATAGATAAGATTTAGGTAGGTACCTACAAAAATAAAGATTATTTTCAATTCTTTAAAAGTTAATTTATAACCTGTTGCTTCGTTAATATTAAAAAAAAATCTTGACTGTATGTAAAGCCAGTCTCATTGACTAATTTAGTATAATTGATTCTAGTTGATATTAATACCGTTTAAAATAAGAACAGCCTGTACGATAGCCAGATTTCGTCCACTGATTGGCCGATTACTCCGTAATTTGATAACGATCAAAATTATATTGTAGTAGCTAATGTAATTAGTATATGACAAAGTTTATATCAGCAAAGAGATTGATGGAACTATAGCCCTTATTACATGGGCCTGATGATTTCCTATCTTTAAAAAAAAAAAAGACATTTGCTTAATCGCTGGGCAGTGTCTGGACGCAAGGACAAAATCCATCCTGATAAACGCGAAAACTTCTGAACGAGTTTTGATGAAAATTTTACTGTTAAGTAAAACTTACTTAAGCTTACTTTTCTTCTGGGTAAGCTCGCTCCATCGTCGACTTTGTCTCTGTCATCTATGACCTAGACTAGAGTCAAGAGCAAACACATCTCAAATAAAAAAGGTTTTATTCTTCAGTTTTTATGGTGAAAAAGAGTAAGTAGGTACTTTTGATTGGGTTTTTACCTATTATGGTGCGTTTTATTAACCTTTTGATCGCCAGAGCATAAACGCATCAGCGTGCCCCCGACGCCAAGCAACAAATTTGCCGTACTACCGTTCGCAATTTGACAATGGCTAACTTGGAATATCAATTTGACAATGCAAAAGTGAGTTTGTTTGTTACAACTTCACGCCCTAACCGCTGAACCTACTTTTTAAGTACATTATAAGCTACAATTCTTTGTTTGTAGAAAAAACTGTAGTAACGCGAGCGAAGCCGGGTCGGCAAAACCTAGTAGCTTATACCTTATACATTATACTTGCGCTCGACTCAGTTCTCGATACTGGCAATATCACATTGTACTGGGATCCGTCCATCGTCATTGACAGAACTATTCTGGCCAATAAGCCTGATATAGTGTTGGTGGACTGAATCGAGAGGCGTGCTGTGATTGTAGACATAACCGTCCCGCGTGACGAGAACCTCGTAAAAGCCGAGAAAGACAAGCAAATCAAATATCTTGACTTGGCTCGCGAGGTTGTCGACATGTGAGATGTGGACTCCACAACCATTATACCGATAGTCGTGTCAGCCCATGGCTTAGTAGCCACGAGCCTCGACCAACACCCCAGGAGGCTCTCGTTAGGCAGCTGGATCAAGGGCTTGATTCAGAAAGCAGTACTTCTGGACACGGCTCGCATTGTTAGGAGGTTCCTCTCTCTGGAGCCCTGACCGCCGGTAGCTTGGAACCTATTCCCGATACCGGTGCCGCGGTGGGCTAATGTTTTTTATAGGCTACCATGGGCTCTAGTTAATAGAGGAAAAGTACTAATTCAACGCGGGCGAAGCGAATTTCTAATCGAAAGAACTTGTCCAGTCATCTTTTATATCTTAATTCCAAGGCTGATTGCCAAGGGTGTGACAGTGAGGTAAAATCGACAAATTTCGATTCTCAAGAAACTCATAAAAACGTAGATTAGAAAGATAAATACACCCTGATAGAGTTGAGATCCGGATCTCTACAAATACAAAACATTTTTTCAATAACTGATTGTAATAATTGATAACGTTGCGTTATCAGTGTTATCACAAATTAGTCATAGTGTGCGTACTACGTGGGGAAAACTATGAGGAATAGGTATTGACGTAACTAAAGGTTATTAACAAGCCCGCCACACTATTTCCAAAGCCAGAATCAACAGTGGTGACAACCAGAAAAACGCCAAGTCGATGAAGCTCGACGAGTCCCGGAGAAATGTTCAACTATCTTGAATGAAAACAAATTATTCAGAGAAGGACAAACTTCCGTCCAAAATATGGCCCACTTGTTGAAGTGCTCCAAGTGCCTTTATATCTACACCATAGAGAACCTAATGAATGCCACTGATGCCACTTTATTATTTTTATTCATTACGTCATTAATCTAATCTATCTAATACCTTTAAACGAGCAATGCTTGTATATATGTATATAAATATAATCTGAATCTCGGAAACGGCTCCAAACGATTTTCATGAAATTTAGTATGCAGGAGGTTTCGGGGGCGATAAATCGATCTAGCTAGGTTTAATTTTTAGAAAACGTTTACCAAAAAAAACGAGCAAAGCTCGGTCATCCAGGTACTATTTATTATTCCTAAGGTAAGTTCGCAATCTGTCAAAAAGCCTCAATTTCCATAAATTTTTGACAGATTACGACTGAGATGTGAATGTGAACGTTGTTTAAAAGATAGTAGATTGGCCATCTGTTCTCATACTTAAAAAACGTTACAATTCAAGTTGAAATATGCAATATCATCTCCGCGACAATCACTTTCAAAAACAAAATGGCGGGAAAGAGATTTTTTACCCACCATTTTGTCTTTGTTAGACTTTGACTTTTGACAGTTTAAGACTGACATGCTTTCGCATTCGAATTCTAACGCATTTTAAGTACGACAATGGGGACTATAGAGGAATGCGGTACGGAGAGTAAAGTCCCGCAAACCTCCACTGAAAAGCACGAACTTTACTTGCGTGATGCAGGATTTCGTTGGTAGTTCGTCGCTGACAGGATAGATGGCGTTGCGGTTCTTTTTTTGCCGTACAATTTCGCTTTTTAGCTTTTTATGTGGCGGTATTGATGCCGCTACAGAGCTACCATTTTATAATATATAAAATGGTAGCCCGGGATCCGATCCTAGGACCTCAAGCTCAGCAGAAACTCTCATATCTAACCACTGTGTCCACTGGACCATCGAGGCGGTTGTAGGTAGATGATTATAATTAATCAATAGATTTTGTCAAACGGACCGACAGTCCACCTGATAATAACGGGTTTTCACCACTTAAACACCTGCAACTTCATTAGGTTTTAATGATTCATCGCCAACGTTAGAAACGTCAGCGGTTCTAAAGTGAAAGAAAACAAAAGAAAAATAATTAATTTGCACCAAACATCTGCATTATTAACCTTTTGAACGCCAGAGCATAAACGCATCAACGTGTCCCCGACGCCAAGCCACAAATTCGCCGTACTTTTTGTCACATATTTGTGACGTTTGGCGTACAGGGCACGCGCTTGCTTGTCGTGCAATTTCGTTTACTTGGGTGATATATTTTCTATTTCCCCAAGCTATTTTTTGATTTAAAAACCAAACTACTGCATCGATTTTGATAAAATTTCTAGGGCACCAATCGGAATGTATTTCCTTTTATATGAAGAAATAATTTTTCAAATCGATTCGTAAATGACGGAGTTATGAGGTAAAACATAAAAAAATACATTGAATTGAGAACCTCCTCCTTTTTTTGAAGTCGTTTAAAAATTTGTAGAATTGGCACTTTGGACTTCAAAAGTTCACCTGGGGGCCTATGTTTAGCATTGAACGATAAAATAATTTATAATGACACTTGTGTAGGCCAAAAATAAGCAAATGACGCACAAAGATATCACTAGATCAAAAACTGATAAATTTGAGGAAAAATTTGTTACAAAATTTTAGATTTAATTTAGACATACCTAATGTAGGTCGAGTAATTATGATTAATTAATTATTTTTACACTAGATTTTAATCATGAAACAATAATCGAAATCAAGCTATTCAATCTCGGAAATTATTTTTTCGACATGAAATTGATATCATCGTTTTTCCTCCCTGTATTTTTCCGGCATTCTTATGCATATCTAAAATGCACTTGCTTGTTTGTTAATGTACTTAAACTAGATGATTATATTAAAGATAAGAATGCTTGGAAACATGCTGGTCCTGCTCCATAGAACGATCGAGGGTGTAGTAGAAAAAGTCAAACTTGTTGATTTATTTACTACATTTATACGTAAGTTCTGTTTTTTTTTAATATGTAATTTAACTCACATTTTTGATATTAATCATTTTAAAATTAGGTAGGTAGGTACATACCAACAGTAAGTATAATGGATGCCCCCCCCCCCCATACCCCGATTTCTATTAAGAATTTGAAGTAGAGTATTTGTGAAACTTTATAAGTAATTTAACCTGAAATTCTGTGAAACTATGCTATTAAAGTACAGCTTAAACTTATTCATTCTTAGTTATACTCAATTCAGAAACCGGCCTTTAGATGTTCCTGACGTTGCGGTATTAGTTCGAAAGAGTCACCGCGACCCTGGAACGCAAAGGGCTTTAGAAGGAACACGGATGGGTTTTAGTCAGTAAGAGTCTGACACGCCCTTCCGCTCCACCCAGAGCGGAAGAAGTCATTTGATGATTTCCCATTTCCAATAAAAAAAAGAAGAAATTCCTGATCTAAGTGGGAGCCTCAACTTCGCAAAGGTGCCAGCCGTCCTCGTGTATCTCTCTTTAAGTGACTAAAAATAAAAAACAATCTATTTATTACAAAAATAATTATAGTACTTTTTTATGTTATTCTAGACTGTAAGCATTAATGTTGTACATATGTTGTAAGCCGTGTATACTAATAGGCATACATACCAGCACTCATATTTTGTTTTTTGCTCGCATTTGTGTATGTACTACTGTTGGTGTACCCAATAATCAATAAAAAAAAAGTGAACATTGTATCAAAATCCCTTGACAGAAATCGAAATTGTTTTATACTATTTTCAGACAGAGACAACGGACAGTAGGAAGTGAGATAGCCTCACATTTGTCCACTATCGCACCTGATGATAGCCAGGTTCAAGCTTTAACACAATACCTCTAATCATACAAGGTTACACTATCAGTGCGCGCGGATTTTAAAAGCAAATCGCTAATGTACCTAATTTATTATCTAATAAAAATCCATCTTAATCTAGTTTGAGCAGAGCCGTAATCCTTCAAAATCTCGAAAATAATTAATCCCACGTAAACATGACAGAAATCCCACAGTAGGTTTATGCATATGTTTTCCATGACGTTAGCAACGGCTTAGAAATATGATTAGAATGTCTTTAACACTTTCATTACCACCTCTTTACAATGATGGCCTTACTACGGATGCCGCATACAACTCTCCAAAAACTATGGCAACTCCCTACACCGTCGATTCTGTAAACATGTCGAAGTGAAGGCTTGGGTGCTGTGATCACAAGTTGAGCTTGACACCTCACTTCGTGATCACGTGAACTTTTGATTGTATTGATTGACAGCTCGCCTCGTGATTCCTTTCTAAACATACAGATGATATGGCTTCACACAATCCATCCTTCGTTTCTTTGATCTTCCCTTACTTTTACTTATCTCTTATACTTTCATCGTGTTTATCAGTGTACCGTGTTAATCAAAAATTAACTTCTAAAGAATTAATAACAATTTGAATTGCCATGATTCCTTATCCATATCCAATTAAATTGTTAAAATTTGCAGTAAATCCAACTAAGTACTAAGAGGGACACCCCCCGCCCCCCGGCCCCTCTGCCTCTTTTCTCGGACGCAGCTCGGATTCGATTCGGACGTAGTGCGCAACTGTTCATACAAATAATACTATGGCCACTTCGGTCCGTCAATAATCTTATCCGAAATGGAGATTCTCGGATGACGGAGAGAAATCGGATGACGGAAATCGGGTGTAGTGCGTAAGCTACCATACAAATTGTTCTACGACTACGCCGGACCGTCTTTTCACGGATACTGATCGGGTTCGGATCGGACGTAGTGCGTAAACGTTCTTACCATCTCAAGATAGATTTGATATCATCGCGGATTTACAATGAGACACCGTTTGCATTTCGAAGTGATGTTCAGAGAATAATACTAATAAACACTAGATAGGTACATACATTTTTTACGATAGTTTTCTTACAAACTTAATCACTATAAAATAAATAAAAAACTTCACTCACCGTGATGACATTCACAGAGTTCAAAATTCACTGAGATTTTCACAAACACTTATTTACATAGTGTCAAAAACATATTTTTTTGTTTAATAGTATATATTTCACTGTACACTATGGAAGACTAATCATTGGCATCTGATACTCACTTAATACATATGTTTTTAATTAATCTACAATTTGTAGCCAAAGATATGTTCGTTTTTAATTATTTATCGCTGATACAGCGTGTTGGTTTTTTTCCGCCGATTATTTTTTGTTTTAGTAACGTCACTTGTCACGAATGTCTATGCTATTTTTTGACCATTTCTTTTAAAGCTCCCGTACCTCAAAAGGTAAAAAAGGAACCCTTATAAGATCACTTTCTTGTCAGTCTGTCTGTCTGTCCGTGTGTCACCACCGATATTTTTTAAAGAAATAAATTATTCCCCACTTTTTTGTTTAAAATAGCTACGTTGATATTTTTCTGTCTTTCTCAGTTTCTTTTGAGAATTTTTAATGGTTGATTTGATAACTAATTGGCTACTATAAATAATTACTTTTAATTTTATAGATACCTACGTAAATTAAACGTAGATATAAAAGTAGGTGCTCATGACCTTGTAACCTTGCTATGGAATGTATTTTTATTTAAACATCTGCGGCGTTTATATTTCAAGCATCTATACAAGGTGTAACAGAATAAACGCAATACCTCTTAAGGGGTCATTGTACTCATCATTATGAACAATTTTCACTATGGGACCAACACTAAAATCGCGAAAAAAAAAATCTGCTGTTCAGTACATTTTGTAGAGTTATATATGGGGCAAAAGATTTCTTTCGCGATTTCAGTGTTGGTCCCATAGTGAAAATTGTTCATAATGTCATCATTATGAACAATTTTCACTATGGGACCAACACTGAAATCGCAATACCTCTAGAGGGGCCATTGTACTCATGTACAATGGCCCCTCTAGAGGTATTGCGTTTATTCTGTTACACGTTGTATACCTTTCTTTATTGAGGACGGGAAATCATCAAATGACTTCTTCCGCTCTGGGTGGAGCAGAAGGGCGTGTCAGACTCTTACTGACTAAAACCCATCCGTGTTTCTTCTAAAGCCCTTTGCGTTCCAGGGTCGCGGTGACTCTTTCGAACAAAATACCTACGTGCATTTGTGAAACTAACATCGCTGAGTTTTCAACAGAGTACCATGACTCATGAGCACTTGGGGTATCGTGCCACCCAGTTACTGGGTTGTGGCGGTCTACTGGTATTCAGCTGCTTTCGGTTAGACTAGACGCCGACCCCATATCCATCGCCCCCCATTCATCCGGACCCGAGGTGGCGGGGCGTGGTATTCCCGTGCGCCCCTCTTTGACGTAGCGGGTGGAGTCAAACACTTCACTCCCCCCGCTGACGCGAGGTGGCCCGCGAGGCGGGCCGGCACCAGCCGGGGATTGCGGAAGTCACATCCGTTCCCGCGATCCCCGGCGTAGGTGGGAGATGGAACACCGGGGTGGTTTTAGTCAGTAAGAGTCTGACAAATCCCCAGGGCGGAGGACATCCATGTGGATTTCCCCCCGAGATAAAAAAAAAGACGCCAATCCCACATAGTTGGGAAAAGACTGTGCAGATTATTTGGCTCTACGATACCGTTAAACCAATTACTTATCAATTTAAAAGTTAGGTAGGTACAGCTGAATTAAAAACGTTTGTAAATGTTGCCCGCCCCAAACTAGGAATTTCTCCTGTATCGTGGGTGCGTTTACAAACATGCAAACTCACATACACAAACAGCCAGACCTGGAACAATTATCTGTAGGCCATACAAATATCTGTTCCGTGCGGGAATTTAACACGCAGCGCAGCAGCCAATCGCTCAACCACGTGCCAAAATAAACAACCTATTTATGAAAACATCATAAAAATTAAAAGATAATTCTTAAGACGGGTCTTAAAAGCTATAAACGGCATTCAATTAAAATACGCAAGTGTACGTGCAAATTATAATTTGTATATTTAATCTGACCCTTATCAACAAAGGGTGAAGACTTATCGTATAGTAGACTAGTTTTGGCCCGCGACTTCGTACGCCCATATCCCGTTTTTTTCCCGTTCCCGTAGGAATTTTGGGAAATTCTTTCTTAGTGCTCCCCTACGGTGTATAGGGAAGCTACATGCCAAATTTCAGCTTTCTACGACCAGTAGTTTCGGCTGTGAAGTGATAACGGAAGAATTTTATAAATATTGATTATGATTATGCACCGAGGGGATAAAGCAATGGATTATATCATGAGCGTCATATTGAATATCGAACGCAATAAAAGAATCGAGAGTTAACTCCCGAGCTTAGCGAGAGTTACAAGGGAGTTAGGTTACACCTCCCAGTCGATTCTGTAAACATGTCGAAGTGAAGGCTTGGGTGAAGTGATCACGAGATGAACTGTCAATCCATATTATCAAGATAGAGTTCGTGATCACGTGACATTTTGATTATATGGATTTACAACCACCCAAGCCTTCACTTCGACATGTTAACAGAATCGACTGACTGATTGAGCTGAAATTTTGCTTTCACGTTTTGTTTGAATGACAATACACGGTTAGCTAAGTGACAACATTCTAAATCCAATATGGCCGACTCCGACGAAAAGATGGCGAAACAATTATATTGTCTGCAACTCTATGATAAGGGTATCAAATGAAAGGTGTGGATTTTTTAACCTAATCTCTCTTATCCTACCCCTCTACCACATAAATTTGACACATCTCTCTAGAGTCTAGAGGTATAGAGGCTGTAGCGGTAGGTAGTTACGAAAAACACAATCGAAGGCATTCCCTTTAACTTTGACAATTCAACAACATTCATTGCTTTATTTTTACTGTTGAACAGACGAATATATCAAACATTATGAAGCAATGGTTTAGGAATTTCTGTCAAATTCTTATGATTATGATAGCAAGTGTAATCACTGCAAGTGCGGTACTGGCTACGATTGGCGATTTGTATTCATTTCATTGACCATTCTTGAGAAACATCAAAAGAAAATATTAGGTCTTCACCAATGAAATTGCCGTGTTAATATAGCGATAGCACAGAAGAACCAAAACCCAAAGAAACAAATTAATAACTGGTTTTTTAAGAGTAATATTCAGTTTATTTGAGTTTAAAATTTCAAGCCCAACCTTCGCTACAACAATTCAAAGTTGCCCTAAGAAAAATGCCGATTACATAGGTTCTCAGTCATAAAACTTACCGTTCTAGAAATTCTCTGTCACTTTATCACCGCAAATTCTTAATACTTAATGTACACTGGTATCACTAGTTTTATAGAAATAACACTTCCACTGGTCAATATATAATAGTCCAGATATAATAAATATGGGTTTAAAAAATTACAACAAAAAACAGATCTCTCTTTGGCCCGTTTTTAAAAAGGTGATGCTGATTGCTGATCACTTTTCTTCCAAAGCTTATTGCTCTCTTAAAACAACCATGATTTCTATAAGAGAGATGCTTTTACTTTAAAAGAAAATGACAAATGGCTTAAAATAATCCCAGAGTAGGTATCCAACGAAATAAATTGAAAAATAAAGATTTAGATAAAAACTAATCCATTTTTATTGCAGTATTATAAGGGGTATTAAAGAAAAGTATGATATCGATAAAAAATATAGATTATTTGTTACATACAGATTTAGTAGTGCCTTAAATTGTCGTTAAATCATAATTAATCGCATGTTTCTCGGTATTGAGACTTAATTTTGATATTTTTTCCTTTCTTTTTAACAATAGGAAATGATACGATGTTTCATGCGGCTTTACGCGCGATATGAAAGATTATGCACCAAGGGGATAAAGCAGTGTCTTATGTCACGGGCGCCATATTGGATCTTGACCTTAATGAAGGATTCCAGAGTTAATTCTCGAGTGTAGCGAGGGATTTAATATTAGACTTCTGAATGTAGTGAAGGTTTTAAGCTAGCCCAAAGCAATTTTATCCGGAAGAGAATACCTACTCTAGTTTTCATGCTTAATGTTGAGATGATTGGAGGTACCTACTACATCACGAGGAGAAGTGACTGGCCACACGCTAAAAACAGTCATAAACCAAAAAATCAAAAATAGAAGGTCCTTATTATACCCGTGCTAAGTGGGGCCAAACTATTGCCAACCACATACCTACCATAGAATATGTAGGTAATCAACATTATACAGGCAGTTCTAAGATACAAAATAAATAATTATTTTTAAGTATTTTTGAACATCCTCTAGGTATATGGAAGGCGAGACGTCTGAGGCGTCATGCTTTGTTATCAAACATGCCAAAACGTGGTACATGTAATTAATAAGTAGGCGCAAAGGTACTCTCTTAGCATCCTGATTCATAGACACACAACATAACCGTTTTCTAATATAGAGTAGGTAATATATCTACATTTTCATTTCACCACCTGATCGAAAACGTCAAATTATAATTTGTCATGCAAACCTACCCTGTGAGTCATAAAAAACTATTTTCTCGAGCGTCTCCTGTGACGTTCTAAATTCAAAATGCATACAGCCAAGCGTCCGAACCCATTCTACCAGCGGATATAAAGCCCTGTATAAAGCTTAGTTTACACAATTTTTTTTATACCATTGCAATATTTCGAATGATTTTAGTACGCGTATTTTTATTTGGTAATTTTTTTTTCTGTCAAACAAGAGACCCCTACAAAAGACTCTAAAATACTCTGTTAATTTGACTCTGATTTTTAATTCAATTAATAGATACTTTTACTTCCTGGTTTTTGTCTTTTTGCGAAGTGGAAAGAAGCGCGTTTTTTTTTTTGTTGTTTCTTCATAATTTAACCCCGAAAAGTTTTTGTTTTTCACATTTTATTACCACACCTAACAATACCACTGGAAAGTCACAGGAAAGCAAAATACGCAATTTCGTTTACTGGAATGATATACTTTTATCAGCGATTTTGATTTAAAAATGAAACTACCCATTTGAACCAACATTTTGATGACATTTCTATGAGACCAATCGGAAAGTACATCCTTTCACATAAAAAAGAATTTTTGAAATCGGTTCATAAAAACGAAGACATGAGGTAAAAAAAAAAGTACAACCGAATTGGGAAACTCCTCCTTTTTTTGAAGTCGGATAAGAATACTGGTAATACTCAGCTGGCTCCAGGTACACTAGAAGCCGACTCCAATATACTTGGAAAAGGCAGGCAGGCATAATCCCAAGATTCCTAGATGACTAATCGGTAAATAATCTCTAAACTTTAATCAGAATTTCTTAGTCATAACGAATAACACCAAAAGTACAGAGTTAGTAAGAAGTCCAAGATAAGATTTTGAAAAATGGAAATCCCTTTGAATCATTAAATCCATGGCCAGGTGGTTGATTAATAACCATTAATTTCCTCTCGGACTAGTAAACGAAGGTACAACTGCTTAAAACGTGTTCCTGGGTTCGTTTAACGATGACTTAAAACCATCATGATTCCGGTGTGAGAGGGAGACGGAATTATACAAGACGCAAAGCACTATGGAATAGAATAGAATACGTACGTTATTATATAGGTAGGTACACCATATATGTTACAGAAAATATAAATGAAGAAAACACTACATAGGGTGAAACAATGGGCGGCCTTATCACTAAACGCGATCGCCACAACCTCCAAATCGCGAACAATGACCTCTTTTCAGTCAGTCTGTGGATGGATGGCCATTAACACGACTTGCCTCGTGCCTCGCAAAAGCACGTTTATCTGTTGGTCCCGGCTGTCATTTGTAGTTACATCTTTGAAAGTCGCAACGGATAGTCAGAAGCCAGAAAATCTGACACTGGCGTCAGTTTTTCTGGCTTCTATCTATCTATATGCCAAGGTACCTACATTGTTACTCAGTTACCGGTTAGTGGAGATCAGATAGGAAGTCCCTCCATGTAAAATACTGGTACCGAATACTGGCACTGAAGCGAACCAACATCGTTGGGAAAAATCAGGCATATTGAGAGAGTAATATCACAGGAGCAGCCCAGAGTCCCGGGGCGCGCTACGGCCAGTGCCTGCCAGGGTTGCGGAATTTGTTCGAAAGAGTCACTGCGGTCCTGGAACGAAAAGGGCATTTGGAGGAACATAGATGGGTTGTCAGAAGAGTCTGACACTCCCTTTCGCTCCGCCGAGAGTGGAAGGAGTCATTTGATGATATAATTTAAAAGCCTAGAGTTCATACCGGTTTGTAGCTGGTTATCTGTTCGCCCACTAGACCAAGCATTCAATAAATTAATTAACTGTCTTAATTGTGAGACAATATAATATATTTTATAATGTTATGTGCCTAATTAATATTTACGAAGCAAGACTGTAAATATTATGATTATGATGTGCATGACAAATGACATTGATATAATTTCATAATTTCATGATATTAATGCATGTAAGTACTAGAAATATTTGCACGACTGATAAGTCGAATTTAATGAGACTAAAATTATTTTACCATGTTATGTAAGTACCTATATTCTGGCAAATTAATAAATTTCATTCCATTTCATTTTAGGTTCCTATATTTGGAGCAATAAGAGAGTCCAAATCAAACAAAATCAAAAGTCATTCATTCAAAATAGGTAAAAAAAACTGATCTTTTTGAACGTCAAAAATTTACATGAAGACATCCGAAACGCCAGCCCGTCACCTTCCAAATACATGTCTACCTCTACGCAAAGGGGGATGCCAAGCCGCCATAGTGATTTAGGCCCTGAGTGCCCACAAGTAACATCGAATGCATTGGGACTTCTATAATCAAAAGGACAAATAAATAAAGTACAATATGTAAATGTCAAATCAATGTTTTGCAACAAATCTTTATTTTTTCCCGGATTTTAAATTGGCAACCTAGCAAAATAAATGTCTGTTTATTACGTTGTATCGTTTCAATATTTATTATTTATTAAAAAAAAATTACTGACTTGTATCGCGTCGTGAATAGAAGAGTTAATTACGTAAAATTTACATATTTTTTTATACAAAATTAAATTTCTTAGGCATCGCAAGGCCTAAAATCGGCATTCCCCTTTCAGGCTTGATGTCTCCCTCCTATATTATCCTCTTATTTTGGCGCCACATTTCTCCGAAGTCTGACGTGAACTTGTGATAAATCTTATCAGCTTTGTGCAAGCGATAAGGGTATTACGTCAAATCGTTTAAAAGAATGCACACGTTTAGCGCCACTCATCAGTTCATGCGTACTAAAACGTGCGTCGGATAACGATTCTTTTTATGTAAGAAGCCTAGCCTTTCCCCAACAATGTTAGGTCGGTTTCCAGTTTAACCTTTTGAACGCCATTGTCACATATACATGACAACCAAGCGCGTGGGCCAAACGTCACAAATATGTGACAAAAAGTAGGTACGGCGAATTTGTGGCTAGGCGTCGGCGGCACCTCGATGCGTTTATGCTCTGGCGTTCAAAAGGTTAAATGGTGTACATAATAAAGAGTATTCTATTCTATTCTTTTCTACCCTTTTTATACCTACACATACACTCACGAAAATAATACTTTTTGTCACAAATATGTGACACCGTATGCAGCTGACTAGCGTTTCACATGGAGAGACTGCTTATCTGCCCTCCACAGTACAGTACTCATTGGTATGACTGGTAGTCAGATTTCGAACCTTGTCTACTCGTAAAGACTGTCAAAGATCTACAAATGACGGCCAAGGGAGCCGGGGGAGTTTCCGAAGCAAGAAAGAATCTCGGTATTGGAATCTAAGCCGTTAGCTTTTGCATAGATCGATAGGTTTGAAAGCTAACACAAGAAAGGCTAAAAGAGGAGCCACTTCCAACTATTGGAGACTTAAAAATATCAGTATGATCTACCTAAGAAAGAGAGAGCTGAAAATAAACACAGGTACCACTGCGATCACGAAACATTGTGCCAAAAGCAATATGGCCGAGTATGGGCAGGGTTAACGTTCATATGTTCAGGGAGGTCCATGTGCAGAAGCTTACGCAAACAGACTAGTAAAATCACGTGTAGCAAAGCGTTACTTTGACAATCTTCAGAAAGACGTGCTCAAATCTTTATCTACGAAGTGTGTGATCAAAGAAACTATACCTACTCAAATAACTAAGTTCTTTACCTCTACGGGATCGAAAAAGTTAATTTTCGTTAGTGTATGGGTAGATATAAAGAAGGGTATCACTGAATTGATTGCTTCTATTCCGATCTCCCCACGAGCCATGCCTATGCCTTCGGATATAGTTGTATATTTAAAGAAAGTTAAAGTTTCTCCTTTTGAACGCCAGAGCATAAACGCATCGGCGTGCCCACGGCACGCACTTGCTTGTCATGTATAGTAATGGCGTTTAAAAGAGCCCCTTTTCAGAGACCCTACTATGAAGTCTTAAAACGATCATGATTCCGCTCTAAGAGGGAGACGGAGCTATACATAGCGAATAGCACTATCCCCTTTACATCATCGAAATTGGATCGCATTAGCACGTCATAGTAGGGCAACTGGTCTTCTCAACTATGTTGTGGTCGGATTCTATTCGAATCGGATGCAGCTGAGTACCAGTATTTTACATGAAGCGACTGCCTATCTCCACAAATCTAAACCTTGGTAAAGACTGTTGACGACTCATCTTGCAGATACCTCTATCGCCATTGGCATAATCTACTATAAGTACCGTACCTACCTATGCTGAACTGCTGAATCAACACCCACTGAACAAGACTCGTTCCTTCTGTAACTGCTCCTTTGGTTTCGTGGTCGCAAGCGCGACTGCCGAGTGTGGAGTCCTGGGTTCGATTCCCAAGTCGTGCAGTGTTATTGGGGTTTTCCATAAGGAATTTCTGTGTGAAAGCGCGGAGTTTGGAAGTTGATGGTGAGAGAACCCCGTGTTTCGGAAAGCACGTTAAGTCGTTGGTGCTGCGCCAGATCTCTCTCCGGTCGTGTCGGGTTGCCGTCCCATCGGGATATGAGAGTGATGGAAGAAAGAGCGCACCTGTATTGGCGCACACACTTGTTCACTATAATATTTCTCGCGCCGATGGCTAGTCTCCGTTTAGATTGGCCGCCACGGCCAGTCAGGAGGACTATACCTTTTCAAACCGAATAGGCCTTTTTTTTAACAGCGCACCTTCTGGGCAAAGGCCTTTTTTTGGTAACGGGGTGTAAACCCTCCTGTATGTCCTCCACCCTGGGGCGGGCGGAGGGGTCTGTCAGACTCCTACTGACTAAACCATTTCGTGTTCCCTCGCACACTTACACCGGGGGCTACGGAAACTTTCAAGTAATCTACGCAGCCCACGACTGGTCCGGACAGGACCGGCCTGCGTTTCTACTTATCTCTGCGCCAACTCTTACCAGCTCTCGCAGTATGCGCATGTTATTCTTATGGCATCACACAAACATACATATACACACACATACATACGTACCTACATAGGTTTAAAGAACTTTATTCTCATAAGAACTTAAATAACAGTTCACTTAAAATGAGATACAATCTATTTATTAGTAATGTTTGCCTCTAGGGTGTAGTCGACGTTATGGTACATACATGTCTTTTCAGCTTTGTTTTGAATATGTTGATACTGTCGCACCTCTTTACTATACATACATACATATCGGCTACATATTATAAAACAAAGTCCCTCGCAGCGTCTGTCTGTAATACTGAACGGATTTTCATGCGGTTTTTTCCAATGGATGGAGTTAGTCATGAGGAAGGTTTAGGTGTATAAGTCGTCCCGAAAACCTATGGAAACCGGGAAAAAGGGATATGCGCGATCGAAGTCGCGAGCAAAAGCAAGTATTAAATAAAACACTGTTTTTTACATTTTTCTAAACGTATATTTATTAGAAACATAGCAACAATACCCTTATTTACTCTACAGTAATTACAAATGGCGGTGGACCACCTACAGGGCCGTTTGAAGCAATTAGGGTACATAAGATAAATTAGTGTACTTGGGAGCCATTGGGAGCATTAGGGAACATTGGAGCAGTAATTAGATCAATTGGGGTGTATGGAAGTAATCAGAGCTCATGGAAGCAATTTGAGTGCATTGGAGCATTCAGGGTACATAGGGGCGATTAGGGTTCATCGGACCCACTAGGGTGCATTGGAGCAATTAGGGTGCTTGGGAGCAATTGGGGTGTTTGGGAGCAATTGGGGTGCTTGGGAGCAATTAGGGTGCACAGGGAGCAATTGGGGCGCATTGGAGCAATTATAGTTTTTGGGGAAGGCCATAGAGGCAGATCAGGAACCATGGGAACAACTGGAGTGCAGCATTGCTCGCATTCGAAACTATTCACAAGTTTGCGTTCATAGAGCATGTATGTACAGTCAACAAAGCTATTTGGTATGCAGGCGGCTAACTTGCAACTACTTTTAAACAATGTTGTGAGTGTGCTGAGTAGACAATTATTTTACACCACACTCGTAAGTATGTCATAAGCTTAAGAAGTTATAATGCACACATTAGAAATAAATACTGGTAGTGCAGTGGAAAAAAATAATTTTTTTTGGCCTGTACACTGCTTCGTTGACTGTGTACACCGAAACTAAAACTATTCTGGTTTCTAACGCATGATATTCGTGTAGATACACCACAGTTATGCTACAAAATTTATCATGCGCGTGCAGTAGGCGACGAAATTCGCATCGTCAGTATCGTGATTTCAACCTTGAATAAAGTGGTGAGTTTTTTTTTTGGGCATTATGTATGGGCTGGCCTACCCTTACTGTAGCCTACTGCACGCCCATTAAATTTATATGGAATGTGAATTTTACTGTGGCGACCATGCAAATTAAACGCACTAAAGGCTCTTGCCACAGTACCATTAAATTAACGATGGCGATTGTCGAAATGCCAAATTATAAGGGACTAGCAGTCCCGACAGACGTTGTCCTGTCCGAACGTTTGCTTTGTGTCTGACGAAAACTTATAGAAATCTATTGTAGCGCCATCTACCGGGTCCAATTGTGAATCTAAATCATTCTCGAATTCCCTTAAACACACACAAAAATTTCATCCACATCGGTGCAGCCGTTTAGGAGGAGTTCAGTGACATACACACGTACACAAGAAATATATATATTAAGATGTATCACGTGACATTTCAACAGCTTTTGTCATTCCATACATTTGACAATGACGTTTGACAATCACCTTCGCCACGCTAGCGCTGTCAGAATGACACTTGTCTAGAGTCTCTGGTCTCGCCAATAAAATCTTAGAAGAAAATGGTTTGCTCTTGCGTACCGTAAATGATGGCCCTGTCTTCTCAATTTCTTGTATTTTCTTTTATAATAACGCACTAGGCAAGCTTTGGGCTTGTGATGTATTGAATGCCTTGTGCGTTCAATGTACTTGGTTTTTAATTTTGAAGCGAGAATTTCTTTAACACCATTTTCTTGTATATTTTTCTTGTATTATTTCATAAATCCTGTTATGTATTTTCGATAATATTGAAAATTTCACTTTATTTTTTTAAATTTTTAGGATAAATAACAAAGATTTAATTAAAACCACACCATTTCATGCCATCTCATAACTGACCATATTTGAATTTAGAATTCGAGACCATTTTACAATTTTGGACTAACACACTCTATGCCATACAAGACAAAGTTCAATATCCTTTGCAACTCATACAGATTTTAGAGCCTTTATAGAATGGCCACTTAAATATCAACTTAAAATACACAACGCTACAGTCGATATTTGAGTGGGTGATCTGGAATTATAAAATTCAAGTATGAATAGGTAAAGAAATTCTCGCTTCAAGTAGATGAGATCATATATTGTATTATAATTGCACTACAAATAAACAGGGGTATAGGCAGCATTCTATTCCATTGCATTGCATTGATACATGAATTAAAATTATTTGTACTAAATTAATAATAACATATTATGGTTAAAGTAAATTATAAAATAAAATTTTAAACTTGCCAACAAATGTAAAATAATAATAATAATATATTTTTAAAATAAATTCTAACCCTCTTATTTTTTTATTCTTATAAAATAGCTTTACGCTTTACGAGGTAAGTTTATGTAACGGTAATTTTAATATGGAGTCCCGGCTACAACAGTAACTGAATATTAAACACTACTTAAAAGTTTGTCATTCTTAGTCGTTCTTCGTCATGATTACTATGAATTCTCTTAATCGGTATGATTATTATATATCATATTTATTAGTTTATTATTTTAGCATATATAGGTATGTATTTTATTAGTATTATATATATTATCTGTATATTCTTTCCGAAATGTTAAAATTCAATTTTGTATCTTAATTTTATTTATTGTACACCTACCACAGTATAGTCTTTATAACCCAAAGGTTGACTGGTAGAGAATGCCTTGATGCATTAAGTCCGCCCATGTACCACTATTGTACATAAAGTTTAAATAAATAAATATTGCACACCTTGCTTTTTAGGGTTCCATACCCAAAGGGAAAAACGGGACCCTATTACTAAGACTCTGTCTGTCTGTCACCAGGCTGTATCTCATAAACGTGATAGTTAGACAGTTGAATTGTTTTTTTGTTTCGGTTTATGGTCCGGAACCCTTCGTGTTAGAGTCCGACTAGCACTTGTCCGGTATTTATTATTAATGGTATGCTCACATGTGACCACTATCTCGATATGGTAAGCGATGATGTGGTCGACGATGGAGCACGCTTGCCTAGAAGTAACCTATTCACTCTTGACTTAAATACTCCCAGGTTGTTGCTATCAGAAAACACAGACTCCGGCAGGGAATTCCACTCCTTAGCTGTACGCACAATGATAGTATTCCCCAAAAGTTTTGTGCGTATGAGTGGGATGTCCACCATGGTACAGCCAACAAAGCTATTTGGTATGCAGGCAGCTAACTTACAACTTCTTTTAAACAATGTTGGGAATGTGCGAGTAGATATTATTGCACACCACACAAGTATGTCACAAGCTTTAAAAAGTTTTAATGCACACTTTAGAAATAAATATTGGCAGTGGAAAAAAAATATTTTTGCCTGTATACCAAATAGCTTTGTTGGCTGTATCGATCGATCCAGGGTCTTATTTTTTTGCAAAAATCTACAGGTCTTTTTAATTAAATTTTTAGAATAAGAGGGTTAGCGTCTACATTGAATAAGGAACTAATAAATAACATTTTGGTAACTTTATTGCTGAACCATTTGAACGCCATTGTCTCGTATACATGACAAGCAAGCGGTGCCCTGTACGCCGAACTTCACAAATATGTGACAAAAAGTACGGTGAATTTGTGGCTTGGCGTCGGGGGCACGTCGATGTGTCTATGCTCTGGCGTTCAAAAGGTTAATAAACATACATTTGCCGTACAGGTGATAATGGCACTATTTATTTATGCGTTAAAATGGCCTCTATGTCGGAGAGAGATACTTCTCACTGGCAAATATTATGAATGGTTGTTTAGATATATGCCCCATATTTAACGGCGGACAATAAACAATAATAATACATTTATCAATAAAAATATTACATAGCCAATTTGTATGTAACAAACTTAAGTTTTTTACATGAACACAATACAATTTGTTAACCTAAATTATAATTTTTATATATAATAATATAATTTTTCATCAAAATATACAAATAAATATATTACAATTGATTTTTAGATACTGTTAAGATAAATTCATTATTTAGACAAAAGAAAATGTACGAGTCCATTATTTTCTGTTATTCTATTAACGGACTTCATATTTTTTTTAGAGAAACAACACTATTATTAAAATCAAAATGTTTCAACTGAGTTGCGTTTTATTTTTGTCGCAGTAATAATTTCGTTATAATAATTGTTGCAAGTAAACAATTCTAAAGTAAACGATTTAATATTTTAAAGTAACATCTCAGGATAAAAATGTATATTCGTGACAATCTAAGAAGTCGGATTTGACAACTGAGTAGAGAGGGATAGAAGATCGCTTTACCACTAAGTGCGGAAGAGATTTATTTCATGGCTCTTTTATACTTACTAGTTAAGCAATATCGCATCCTTCACTTTTCAGTTTCTAAAAATCAATTGAAAAAAAAAAAATACTGATTTTTTATCACCTAATTGCAATCACAAATCACGCATTATACTAATATCAAAGTAAACACTGCGGTATATAGACATAAAATAACGCTAAGTTAAGCCAAGCATATTTTAAATTAACATAAAGGTAACGAGATACCGAATAGGTGAAAATGAGGCTTTTTAACCGCCACGGTCGGCTATAACCGACATATGAAAAAGTGCCCAACAAGCCACCGTCGGCGTTCAAACGGTGTGCCCCGACGCTTAACCACAAATTCACCGTTTTTTGTCGGCTCTAGCCGACGGCGACGGTGGCATGTTGGGCACTTTTTCATTAGTCGGCTATAGCCGACCGTGGTGGTCAATAGGTTAAGGTGCTTTTCCACTATAGATGTGCGAGGTATAAAGGCGGTCCGAGAGGATAAAATCCACCAATGGGATCACTTGAATTTCCAAGCCTGGCTTAACGCTCCTTTGGTGGACAAGAGCTAGGTGATAACATACAAAAAAACTTTTTAACAAAAAATACAACCGACTTCCAAATAAGGAAGTCGCTGTTTTTGGTTGTTTCTTCGTATTTTAACACCGACTTCCGAAATGAAAGTTATTTTATACTCTGTAGTGTTTTTGTTATTTGGAAGTTGGTCGTATTTTTATGTAATAAGTTTTTCATTTTTCAGTTTTAGTGGTACCCCACACCTTACATCACCACTGTAAAGTCACAAAAAAGCAAATACGTAATTCCGTTTATTTGGATGACATATTTTTTCTAGCTAATTTGATAAAAAAAAAGATTTTGATGAAATTTCTATGGGACCAATCGAAAGTATTTCTTTTCATATCATTAAATACTTTTTCAAATCGGTTCATAAATGACGAAGTTATGAGGTATCAAACACAAAAAAAAAATTACATCCGAATTGAGAACCTCCTCCTTTTTTTGAAGTCAGTTATCAAGCGACGGAACCCATCCTTGCACAGCTTTGTTGGAAACGATCTCACAGTTTCACAGTACACCGTTTTTTTAAGGATGGGAAATCATCAAATGACTTCACCCGCTCTGGGTGGAGCGGGAGGGCGTGTCAGACTCTTATTGACTAAAACCCATCCGTGTTCCTCCAAAAGTCCTTTGCGATCCAGGGCCGCGGTGACTCTTTCGAACAGATTCCGCAACCCTGACAGGCTCTGGCCCTAGCGGGCCCCTTCTACTTTGCTAACATCTCTTTGAGGCGCGCATGGAACACAACGCGCCGTCGACCCGGGCCTTCCCAGTTTACCCACACATCCTAGCATCGCGTAGCTACCTCGCACACCTCTGTGTTTGGTGAAAAAGCACCACCAGAAAGACATATCGAGTTCAGATTGAATTCGGCTTTGTAGAGAGAGTCATATTCGTGAGATAGTTCCTTTCTACAGATCGAGGATTCTTCTATCTTTATAAAAGCACGAGTAGGTACTATAATCTGTTTCAAGAAGATTTTTCAAGCCCGAATTCTTCTTAGCTAAAAGGTTTTTTGGTCAATAATTTAGCAAATGATTTTCAGAATAGCTATAAGTTCAAGACCATAAAAATATTATGCATACTGTTTCTATAGGCACCTCGTTTGAAGTGCTTTTAATTTGAGCGAGAAATTGTATTGTGACAGTTGCGCAACAGTGGGCCTACAGTCAGGCAACAGGTGCCACAGTTGATTAAAAGTAACGCTACAGCTACAAACTCATACGTGTTAATCGATATTAGCGTCATTGTTTAGCAACAAAAGCGATTGAGCGAGTTGATCGACAATAGTGCCATGGCTGACAAGCAATTGAAACAAATTTGTAGAGCAGCAGCCTCCTGCTCTATGTATAAGTTTCGTCCGACTGTTTGAGGCGTCAGTTGATCTTATTCACAAAAAGAATTAACACCAATATAATGCAACAAAAGCACAACAGTTGACCGACTGTATCGCCACAGTTGACTGACTGCAGCGCCACAATGGAGCGACAATCGCAGACCTATCGCCCAAATTAAAATCACTCTTTTCATGTTAGGATTTTCTTATCTTTACCTTACACATTTTGTACAATAATCACACCGCCATTTTACTAAAAAAAAAAACACTTTCAAACATATTATTTTTTACACAACTTTAGGCCAATCCTGATTTATGTGGTTTGAAAAAAAAAAAAAAAGTAAGTTGATACAAATTGAATTGACACTTTTTTAAGGATGCAGTTATGATCGGTTTTATAAAACAAATATACTACATACATTTTTATGTAATTTTCTTTAATTATTTGTGATTCGTCCAGTATTTTTTATCAAATTGTAATAATAGAATGTAACATTGGTTTTTCTACAGTTTTAACCGATTTTTATTTAACTTAATATTTTTATATTATTTTTTGGTTTCCATTATCAATGTGCAACAATTATAGAACGTTCAATACCTTTATTAGCTACCTTGGTGTATTAACATCTCTTTTCTTTGGGTAAATAGAAACCGTGGTTAAGAATAAGTAACCATGAGGTATGTATATATCTAACATAGGCTTATAAAAACGGTAACCTGTTTTTATTGGTTTGTATGTGCCTGGTAATAAAATTAATAGAACTATAGAGGTTAGCGGAACAGGGTGTAAAGTCCGCAAACCTCAACCAACAAACGGGAGGATCCTCCGACTGGACAGTTGTTGTGTCCGATGGGCAACTGCCCGATAGTTGATATTTGGACTGCTGTATGTGTTCAAATCGCGCGGCATTGATGCCGAACGTTACGGTTCCAGCTAAGAACAAGACATTTCAGTTGTAAAAATATTGGTTTCTTTGAAGTCCAAGTAAAGTTTTATGAAATTTATCTATTTGATATGGCGATTTTCTTGTCGAATGTGAAATAACCTTATTCGTAGCTGGAGTACGCAAAGTATTAACCTTCTTTAGCAACTTGTCACCATTTTTATAAAATATCTTCTTGATTGTAAGGGTGATGATAATTCAAAAGTGCCTCTATATCGTTTACTTTTTCTTTTAAGTGTCGTGTTCACGATTGGCAGATAGAACACCTGTCGGTACTTTAACTTTGGTGGATTAAGCTTGAAGTGAACAGCTGCCATGCCACCTTGATTGCATGAATGGTAGCTCACTTCATGATCCCTTCACCTAAGTCGTCACAGTGAGATTTTAAAAGAGCATTATAGTTTATTCAGCGTACTGTAGCAAATTTTGTAGTATGTATGTCTAGTTATAATCTTTGCAGCACAACATGAACTGTCCTTGTATACTTCGGGAAGATGCCACTAAATTTCTATTTACCCCAAGAAAACTACTGACGATACAAAAGCTGCACTTCAGCGACATTTTTATGTTGCAATTTATGTGGCTCGCAACAGTGCAGCGATGTTGCGATATGTTGAGCGATTTCTTGCAACTAAGCATTCTTGATAACCTGTTGAGCGATTTTTGGGCAACTATTAGTTGCTCAGTGACTACATGACTTTAAGACACCGATTATAAAATGAATATTTGAAAAAAAAAATTATATGTGTCTGTAATGTCATCGTTGTCATAAATTACATTTTTAAATATTTCAATAACCTTTATAAAAACATTTAAAAATATAAAATTAGTAGCCCACCGGCATCGGGAACAGGGTCCATGCTGCCGGCGGTCAGGGCTCCGGAGAGAACAATCGCTTTCTGAATCAAGCCCTTGATCCAGCTACCTAACGAGAGCCTCCTAAAGTGTTGGCGAGGCTTCCATCTATAAAACCATTGGTTGACACGACTATGGGGGCAATGATTGCTGAGCTGCCATTGTACTTTTATTGTTTTAATCTCTATTTATTCAATTTTCTGTGTTTATAAACAATTGATTCATAATTGATGCTCCCTTAACAATAATTTTGTACCAAACTATACAATTTTTCAGTGACTATGAACATAACTTCTACTATCTACAGCACTCTCTCAATTCATTGCTAAAGTTTTCTCCAGAACATTGTGAAAGCGGTACAAAGCTTTAAGTTACATTTTTGGGTAAAATCACATTGTTGCTTTTAAAATTGATTTTGGTAGTGAGAACGCAGCATTTTTGCTGTGTTTTTTAACTGATTATCGACCTTAAAGACTCCGTTAGTGACAACACTTAAGTAAGCCAAACGCACACTAGTGATTGAGCCCTTTTTCGAAAGCGGTGCACTGTACATACGGTACTCCCTGGGCCGCCGACACCGCTGCCTAACTTGATGTCTGATTTTACTACTACAGTATGAGCAATATGTTATATCAATTAGAGAAGTATATTTATTCCCATATCTGATTTCATGGAGATAAAAATAACTCTTAACTTCTCTATGACACAGTCGGTTAAATCACACCAAAAACGCTACGTCCCCACTACATCAGCACTGCATTTAATATCATACAAATTACAAAACTCTCATTCAGACCAAACATTTACACAAAGCAAACACACTAACAACTAATAAACGCCGCGTTTACCTGCGTCGCTACTGCGTGACAACTGCGTGGCAACTGCGGGGCGACTGCGGGGCGACAGCGTGGCAACTTTTCACCGTCCGTCGTTATTGTTGCGATATGCGATTCTATGCTAGTACCTATAATAGTTAGGTTTAAAAGGGCCGACTTTGTTTAAGCCTAGGTATTTAGCTTGTTCGTCGGTTAACTCAGTAAGATGGGCGTCGAATGTGGGCAGATGGAGGCTTGCGACGTATTCGTCCATTTTCTTAGGTAGTAGGTATACGTCAGCCTGCAACAGAAATTAATATTTTTATGAAAAAATCCTTTGCTTTTAAGACATTTTTGAAAACACAAAAACATATTCAGAAACTTTTTTTATTGAAGTAGAAGTAGGTTTTTTATTCAACCTCAGCTACCTAGCTTTTTTCCCAGCTATGTCGGCGTCCAATCGAACATCCGCAACCCAGTTACTGGGCAACCCAGTAACTGGGTTGTCAGACAGATAAACATTCTACAAAGTGATACTAAATAAAAGCTTGTAATTTGACAAACATGTGATCTCGTGATAATATATAAACACATATACATAACAATCACGTTTAACATCTCCAAAGGGGTGGATAGAAGTATATTTTACCACTTTGAGAACAACAACAGCCGGTCAATTCTGTAAACATTCACCTTGAAACTTGGGTGGAGCGAGCTTGAAGTGAAGTGCCATTTTACCATGATTGACAGCTCACTTCATGTTCACTTCACTTCAATTTTGCCCGGTGAGGTTTTTCAAAATATCAATACAGACGTCGTCGTTGGGCTAATATTAACCTTTTGAACGCCAGAGTATAAATGCATCGGCGTGCCCCCGACGCCAAACCACAAATTCGCCGTACTTTTTGTAACATATTTGTGACCTTTGGCGTACAGGGCACGCGCTTGCTTGTCATGTATACGTCACAACGACGTTCAAAAGGTTAAGAATATCTTTATAATCCGTATTTTAATATATTGTGAATGTGAGAGTTTACCGGTCTACGCTGTCCTTGCAAACATATTTATTAATACTGTAAAATGGAATGGAAAAAATCAATCAATATTTTAAGAGTAACCATAGAGTTTTTTGACGGTAGGAAACGAACATCATTAAAAAAAAAAAAACTTTTAAGAACTAATTTAAAATTTACTTTTAAATCGAAAGTTAAACATTAAATTACCTGCTGAAACTGAACTTTATCACTTAAATTTTAACAAAATATTTTTTTTATATTACAATTGATACAATCGACGATGAAGCACGCTTGCCTAGAAATAACCCATTCTCTCTCGACTTAAAGACCCCAAGTTGTAGCTATCAGGAACATACCTAAGTACTTACTAACAAGTGATACTAAAAATCCCGTAGTATAACAAACAGGTGACCTAAAAACACTTTTAAATCAAGAGCGTTTTAGTTGCATTCGAATTCGCCTGCATGCGAAGCAACCACAACGCCCTTAATCGTGAATTTGTACCTATAAAAACAAAATACACTTTGAACATGTAAACTAACTTACAACGACAACACTGAGACAGCCATCTATTATCATTCACGCGACTTACCTGTTGTTCCTTCACTCTTCCAGCCTCTTCCTGCAAGACAAAATCTTCTAAAGCAGGTATATCTACTTACTAAACACTATCCGCACAGTCCTCATGAATCGTCTTACTTACTACATTAATCTATTTTATGAACCATCGCGGACATTTGCGGTGAACCACTTTTGAACCTTATCTTCGTAGTAATAACGTCAAAAAGTGGTTCACCGCAAATGTCCACGATGGTACAGCCCTACAGGATATCAAACCAGCCCTATCAACCATATCGCTACTTCTTTCCCATTTTTCCTGAATAAACGTCCACACTGTTCCTTATTCCTCAATGTTTCTCATTTAATCACGCCCTCTTTATTTCCCCTACACTCCCCCCACATTTAATCTTTCCTCCATACTCCTTCTTATTCTTCAACACTCCCTCATTCCTTCGCAATCACTAAGCTTGTGACCTTAGAACACGTACAATAAAGTAACTTACAACGACAACACAAAGACAAATTATTTTACAGTCTATTTAAGTTTTTACATCCCATTCCATATTCCTCTTATATCTACCTTAATTTGTTTTCTTTTTAGTACCAATTAGGAATATCTACAATTGACCTACTTTTCCCTTTTTTGTGTTTTGAAAAAGTAGGTCAATCGATCGAGAGAGTTTAGAAGAATGGGGATTCTTCTAAACACTCGCATTTGTAAAATAACTCCCTTACTCCTCCACAGTCCCCCTCCCTCCCCAAATCTCCACCATATTCCTACTTATTTTTCCGTACCCCGTTTTATTCCTCAACAATACTCCTCAGTCTTCCACACTCTTACTGATTTCTCCCCATTCTCTCTATATTCTTCCTTTCACCCTCGTCATCTTCTTCGAATTCGTCATGACTTAGATGTACTCATAAATCGTCAATCTTTGTATCGTATCAAATAAATATTTTAGAAACCACTTCGCTTCCTCCATTCTCTCCTGAAGTGTTAGCGATGGCGTGGCGAGCTATATATAGAGCTCGAAAAGTGAATTCTCCTCAATCTCCTTAGATCTGTCTCAATATTAATTTATCATAATTAAATCACAGTCCCCCTGAAACCCTCCTCCGCTGTCCCCTAAACTTGTACCGGTGGTGCAGCGCATTATAATCACTCACTACCCGACACTATTCCCCCATGTTTACCTTGTATCAGTGCTGCAGCGCGAAATAATAATCTACAAGCACATTCCCCCTAACTCCTCACCATTCCTCATCAATCTCCCTCTCACCTCCCCACTCCCATCACCTTATACCGATAGTGCAGCGAGTTATAGACCTCTACAAGCACATTCCCCCTCAATCCTCCACACTCCCCCAGTCTCCTCGCCACTCCCCTCACCTTGTACCGGTGGTGCGGCGCGTTATAGAGCTCGATGAGCGCCAGAGCTTGCGTGGCGGCCGTCACAGAGACCACGAAGGAGGGTAACGATGAACAACACAAGTTGGCAAGCCGACCCTCTGCCAGTAGCACTATGCGCTTGCCGTGAGGCCAGATTATGTGGTCTACCTGTGGTGCAAACAGAGAATAGCTCATTATTTATTTATTTTCAATTACTATCTGCAATTACAGTATGTACCAACACGTACAGAGAGTCATAATCTTATTATAAATTAGATATTGCATATGTCACCGGAAAATATCTTGAGACATTTGTTCTGCAATTATATTACCTGACTCCGCACTCTCTCCCACAGCAGGTCTGGCGTGCGCAGAGCGTGCACGTCTATCTCAGTGTTGCTGTGTCCCATGTATCACGCGACACTACCTCTCTATTATATTATATTACCTGACTCCGCACTCTCTCCCACAGCAGGTCTGGCGTGCGCAGAGCGTGCACGTCTATCTCAGTGTTGCTGTGTCCCATGTATCACGCGACACTACCTCTCTATTATATTATATTACCTGACTCCGCACTCTCTCCCACAGCAGGTCTGGCGTGCGCAGAGCGTGCACGTCTATCTCAGTGTTGCTGTGTCCCATGTATCACGCGACACTACCTCTCTATTATATTATATTACCTGACTCCGCACTCTCTCCCACAGCAGGTCTGGCGTGCGCAGAGCGTGCACGTCTATCTCAGTGTTGCTGTGTCCCATGTATCACGCGACACTACCTCTCTATTATATTATATTACCTGACTCCGCACTCTCTCCCACAGCAGGTCTGGCGTGCGCAGAGCGTGCACGTCTATCTCAGTGTTGCTGTGTCCCATGTATCACGCGACACTACCTCTCTATTATATTATATTACCTGACTCCGCACTCTCTCCCACAGCAGGTCTGGCGTGCGCAGAGCGTGCACGTCTATCTCAGTGTTGCTGTGTCCCATGTATCACGCGACACTACCTCTCTATTATATTATATTACCTGACTCCGCACTCTCTCCCACAGCAGGTCTGGCGTGCGCAGAGCGTGCACGTCTATCTCAGTGTTGCTGTGTCCCATGTATCACGCGACACTACCTCTCTATTATATTATATTACCTGACTCCGCACTCTCTCCCACAGCAGGTCTGGCGTGCGCAGAGCGTGCACGTCTATCTCAGTGTTGCTGTGTCCCATGTATCACGCGACACTACCTCTCTATTATATTATATTACCTGACTCCGCACTCTCTCCCACAGCAGGTCTGGCGTGCGCAGAGCGTGCACGTCTATCTCAGTGTTGCTGTGTCCCATGTATCACGCGACACTACCTCTCTATTATATTATATTACCTGACTCCGCACTCTCTCCCACAGCAGGTCTGGCGTGCGCAGAGCGTGCACGTCTATCTCAGTGTTGCTGTGTCCCATGTATCACGCGACACTACCTCTCTATTATATTATATTACCTGACTCCGCACTCTCTCCCACAGCAGGTCTGGCGTGCGCAGAGCGTGCACGTCTATCTCAGTGTTGCTGTGTCCCATATTGCAGACGACGCAGCCATTTTTCATTCGTTCCATATGTTCGCGTGTTACTACGCCCTTGTTGCCTGTCGCTGTTATGACGATGTCTACTTGGCGTATCACCTGCAAAAGACGTATATTTGGGACGATTAGTTGTAGTTTTTTCAGTCACGATTAACTAACTTTTAATGGCTGAAACTGTTAATAGCTGTCAACACCCGAAGTTGGCTGTGTACTACCCTGTAAACATCAATACTGAACCTTCTCGACATTTCTGTACCCCATTTTGGGTATGAAGCTTTCCGTTATAACTGTGAGAGTTATGGATAGATAAAGATATATATAAACTAGCTAGCTAGCTACTCTGAGCACCAACTTTTAGTTTCAAGATATTTATTTTTCAAAAACGCTGGAACATTTTGTTTATTAATTTTTTATCAAGTGCCTAAATACAAAGGGTTTTATCTTCAATGACAACGGACTCCCATACAAACTTCCAACCCTCTTTTCACCTCCTTAACCTTTTGAACGCCATGATGGTCAAGCAAGCGCGTGCCGTGTACACCAAACGTCACAAATGTGTGACAAAAAGTACGGCAAATGTGTAGCTTGGCGTCGGGGGCACGTCGATGCGTTTATGCTCTGGAGTTCAAAAGGTTAAAGGATAATTTATGGGATAAAAACTATCCTATGCCTTTACCGCGACTCAAACTATCTGTAAACCAAATTTCATCTAAATCGGTTCAGCGGTTTAAGCGTGAAGAGGTAACAAATAGACAGGCAGACAACTTTCGCATTTATAATATTAACTAGCTGCGCCGCGCGGTGTTACCTGCGGTTAACATATTATACATATATATGTATATAAAGTGTCTAGTGCCTATGTATTAATCCAGGGTGTCAGCTTCTTGCATACTAAATTTTATCAAAATTAGTCTAGCCGTTGGCGCGTGAAGAAGTAACAAACATACACACACACACTCATACAGTAGGATAGTATGATATGGATATGAGTTTGCATTTCAATGGAGGCGTTTCTTACCTCATTTAATTTCACAACTCTAAAACCGTCCATGGCAGCTTGTAGCGCACATATGGGGTCGATTTCTGTCACGTACACCTGAAATTAATTAAATTGTACATCAATTCAGTGACAAAAAAGGGTGTGTTATTCGTATCCATTTAATAACAGGATCATCATCGTCATCTGCCTGGCCTTTTTCCGACTATATTGGGGTCGGCTTTCAGTCAAACCGGATTCAGCTGAATACCAGTATTTTACGTGGTAACACGGTACTTCTTGGCAAGACTAGAGTCAGATTTACTGGCTTCTGACAGTATATAACGACTGCCAAAGATCTACAAATGACAGCCGAGACCAACGGCTTAACGTGCGCACCGAGGCACGGAGGAGTCTCAGTATGTTAAGATGGTTACCCATCCACAAACCGACCTTGACAAGCGTTGTTTAACCTTGTTGTTAACCTTATCATTCTGCATCCTGATGGAAAAGCATTATGGAGGGTTAGCAATCTTTAGAGGGTATGCGGAACAGAGAGTAAAGTCCCGCATACCTCCGTGAGGATCCTCTGACCAGACGGTTGTTGTGTCCGGTGGGCAACTGCCCGATAGTTGATATTCGGACTGTTTATTTATTTATTTATTTATTTAAACTTAATGTACAATAGTGGTACATGGGCGGACTTAATGCATCAAGGCATTCTCTACCAGTTAACCCGTAGACCCGTAGACTGTTGTATATGTTCAAATCACACGGAGAACTTTGCTTGCGCGATGCAGGATTTCGTTGGTAGTTCGTCGCTGACATGATAGATGGCGTTGCGGTTCTTTTTGTTGCCGGACAAATTTCGCTTCTTAGTTCTTCATGTGGCGGCATTTTATTTCCTTATCAACGCTTATATAAAACATCACCAATGTCAGTCATATTGTAAGGACTGTACTGCCCCCCAAGACATACAATTAAAGAAAGTTAATTTTGCGACTACTTCAATACCCTAGGCCATTGCTTTATAGCCGCAGGAGATTACAACGCCAAACACACTTTTTGGGTGTCCAGACTCATCGTGCCCATACTCTCATGCTCGAGCTACACCACCTGCCGCCATCACACCTGCTCTGTGACATAATAAATCAATACTCACGACACAGCCGAGCGCCTTCAGCGCTTGACAGCAGCCCTTGCCGACCTCTCCGTAGCCGCAGACTACAGACTGTTTGCCGCCGAACATTAAGTCTGTACTGCGCTTTAAAGCGTCGATTATGCTTTCTCTGTAATAGAAAATAGACGAATTTTTTTTTTTTTTTTAATAATTGAGTTGATCAGATTAGAACTGAGAAAATGTTGCGTTGGTCAGCCCAAAGTCAGAGTCAGAAATCAGTCAGAGGTCAAAGTCACAAGTCAACGCCAAAAGCCAGTTGTCTTCTGACTTCAGAAATACAATGATGCAAAGTCAATTTTTTTATTTGTAAAACTCACCAACACGAGTAGTACAAGTTTTCAAACATAGTCTTGGTTACGCTGTCGTTAACGTTCATGGCGGGTGCACAGCACACAGCTTGCCGGCTTGGGATAGTTGGTGCAGGCAAGCTCTCTTGTACCGTGTACGAAGCAAATGTCAGTCAGAAGTCAAGGTCAAAGTCAAGGTCAGAAGTCAAATACAGAAGTCTAGAGTAAAAAACAATACTTAAAGTCAAAATTGTTTTACAAAAAAACTCACTGACAACGAGTACAGGTTCTCGAACTTGGTCTTGGTGACGCTGTCGTTGACGTTCATGCACACACGGCTTATCTTTGGATAGCTGGTGCAGCCAATGACGCTCTCTTGTACCGTGTGTAAAGTCAATGTCAGTCAGTACTAGTTAGAGTTGAAAATCAGAAGTCAAAGTGAGAAGGAAGTCAAAGTCAGAGTAGTAAAACTATGTTTAAAGTATTTTTTTTTTACAAAAATACGCACCGACACGAGCACCGACAGGTTATCGAACTTGGTCTTAGTGACGCTGTCATTAACGTTCATGGTTAGCACACACAGCTTGCGGGCTTTGTACAGCTGGTGCAGGCAATGACGCACTCTTGTACCGTGTATGAGTCAATGAGAAGTTCAGAAGTACGAGTCAGAAGTCAGAGCCAGAAGTGAAAGTCAGAGTCAGAAGTCAAAGTCAGAGTAAAAAAATAGTACTTATATTAAAATTGTTTTACAAAAAACTCACTGACAACGAGTACAGGTTGTCGAACTTGGTCTTGGTGACGCTGTCGTTGACGTTCATGGCGAGCACACAGCTTGCGGGCTTTGACCAGCTGGTAAAGGCATTGACGCTCTCTTGTACCGCGTACGAAGCAAATATTAGTCAGAAGTCAATTTGAGAAGTTAGAAGACAGAGTCAGAATTAAAAGTCAGAGTCATAATTCAAATTCAGAGTCAGAAGTCAAAGTCAGAGTCAAAAAATAGTACTTATATTAAAATTGATTTACAAAAAAACTCACCGACACGAGTACAGGTTATCGAACTTGGTCTTGGTGACGCTGTCGTTGACGTTCATGGCTGGTACACACAACTTGCCGGCTTTCGATAGCTGGTACAGACGGTGCACGCCTGTTACGCTTTCTTCTACGATTCCTGGAAGAAGAGATTAAGAACGTGAGAATTGCTTTCTGTTAAATAATTAGCTATAAATCCAGGCATGTCCTGGATACATTGCTAATTCTTAGGAGCTAGTGCCATATAGAACCAGACATAATGGAGGCACATTAACTTGTATTCTAATTGGAAACTTGGCGCCTCATTGGTCTTTGTTAGTGTGAGCTCATTTCTGAACAGACCAATGAGAGCCTTATTTCCAGGTTTACTATCACACGAAAAAAAATATTATTATTAAATTGTAGACTTGTTCTCTGATTGGTCGGTTGGACAGTATTTTGTTTCAGTCAATTTCTCGGAATGACTTCGAGGGATTATCAAATTTAGATGCATTAAAAAGTATTCCAAATATTCAGTTGACAATTTATCGAGAGTTTACATTCTCTCAATATATTTCATAATCTTACTGAATTTGCCATTTTCCGGTGTCATACATATAGGCGTTAGATAAACACTCATATGACCACGACTAGTTTATCAGTAGACCATTTATTAGAACACGAGTAGACCATCAGTAGACCAGGAGAAAACCATTAGTAGTGCCAACCTTTAATGTTTGAAGGTGGTTGCATCCCCTCCGTCGTCGAGGATCATGTTGGGAGTTCAGTAGACTATCAGTAGATCAAGAGTAGACCATCAGTAGATCAACCTTTAGTATGTTTGAAGGCGGCTGCATGCTCCTTCACCATGCGGTGTGTGGCGTCCCCTCCATTATCGAGTATAATGTTGGGAGTTCCGTAGACCATCAGTAGACTAGGAGTAGACCAGCAGTAGACAAACCTTTTATATTTTTGAAGGCGGCTGCATGCTTCGTCACCACTTTCGTCGTCGTGGGTCATGTTGACAGTCCAGCAGACCATTAGTAGACCACCAGTATACTATCAGTCGACCAACTGGTATACCATAAGTAGACCACCAGTATACCATCAGCAGACCAACCTTTAATATGTTTGAAGGCGGCTGCATGCTTCTTCAGCATGAGGTGTGTGGCATCCCCTCCATCATCGAGGATCATGTTAGGAGTCCAGGTGGCTGTTGGTGTGCAGCATTGATCGATGCACCACCAGAATGCCTCCTCGCTTTCACCGCGCCAGGCGAATATTGCGTATCCTGAAAAGGGAGGAAAAGTATGTAAAAAATCAAAAGTCATTTATTCATATTAGGCTGTTTTTGAACGTCAAAGTTCTACATAAAGACAGTCCCCCAAAACGCCCACCCACTTCCTTGGGAAGAAGAAGTGGCGCAACCAACTCCCTAGTTACATTATGTACTACTAACGACGTGTTTTAGAATATAGATCAATTATAATAAGTATAATAATTATGAACGTACCAGCATGTGCTAACGCAGCGGCGACCTCATTCTGCGTACTGTATATGTTGCAAGCGGCCCAGCGCACGGTGGCACCGAGAGCGGCAAGCGTCTCGATCAGGACCGCTGTTTGAGCGTTTATGTGTGTGCAGCCTACGATCTGGGGAACGAAACGTTTTGAGGGGTTAATTTTTTTTCTTAAATTCTTCAAGTACCTACCCAAAAAATCAGCATCTGCCTAGAATTTTTCCAACTATGTTGGGGTCGCTTCAAGATTTTTTTTTTAATTTTTTTATTTAATATGGGTTTGCTCTTGACTCTAGTCTAGGTCATAGATGATAGAGACAAAGTCGACGATGGAGCGAGCTTACCCAGAAGAAGCCTGTTTACTCTAATTTTGAAGAGATTAGGGTCGTATGCGTTCGGAAACACAGACGCAGGCAGAGAGTTCTACTACTTTGCTGTGCGCATTATAAAAGACGTTTAACCGGATGTAGCTGAATTTTACATGGGCGATTGCCTACCTAACCTCCTTTAACCCAGTTACTGGGTAACACAATATTGGCGTCATAAGAAAAAAGACGTATCGACACAAAACGAAGTAAGTAATCGATTTCCGACCTTAAGTTATTTTCTTAATGTCGGAAACCGGTTATGGAGTTTCTTGTCCGTTCTTCTCCATAAGAATCTACCTTTCCGAATGGACAGTAGTCACTTTATTAATTTAATATTATTATTTTTACTGAACTGTAAACGATGACATTCAAAAGTGCCGTTTAATGGCCTAATTGAAATAAACTTTTCGACTTTGACTTTGACTTTGACTTTGGTTACTTCTTTTTGTGTAGATACGCACTTTTTTCTTATGACGGCAGAATACCTCTATGCAAATCTGTCAAAGATCTACAACTGACATTTCGGTCACTCAAGACGAATCTATACACAATATCTTGAAATCAAGCCATTCGGAACCAATCGGCTGTGACAGACGGACGGACAAGAGTGATCCTAGAAGTAAAAGGGTTCCGTTTACTCATTAGGAATCCTAAAAAAACTGAACAAGAATTTTAATCAAAATCTGAATTTTCCATTATTCGTTATTATTTACACCTTTAGACGACGTAATTTCATTAAAAACTAAGTATTATTTGCAGTTAGCCGTAGTATTATGCTAAAAGCATTGCATTCATGTAAATGTTTGAAACTTTGCGACCGCGCTAATGAGGTCAGCTGTACCTAGGGCTGCCAACCGAGAGTTCCGTACCCAAAGGGTAAAACGGGACCCTATTTCTAAGACTTCTCTGAAAGTCTGTCACCAGGCTGTATCTCATGAACCGTGATAGACAGTTGAAATTTTCACAGAATCAGATGATGTATTTCTGTCGCCACTATAACAACGAATAAAACTAAAAATAAAAGGGGGCCCCATACAAGAAACATGTTTTTTTCCGCTTATGGTACGGAACCCTTCGTATGCAAGTTCAACTTGCAGTTGGCCAGTCTTTTTGTTTACTATTAATAGGCACGCGTTTGACCACTATCTCACCTGATGGTAAGCGATGATGCGGTCGAAGATGGAGCACGCTTGCCTAGAAGTAACCTATTCACTCGTGACTTAAAGACTCCCAGGTTGTAGTAATCAGGAACACAGACTCTGGATTACTCCGAATTTTGCCTAGTTTAGAGGGCATAAAGGGGTCGTACGGAAGGGGTTTTTGAAAAGGTGCCGGGTAAAATCCAGACGGTTTTGTGTCATTTTGATCTTATATATTAATCTACACTAACTAAGTAGATTTTGCTCGCGACTTCGTACGCGCATATCCCGTTTTATTCCGTTCCCGTAGGAATTTTCCGTTCCCGTGGGAATTTCCCGTTCCCGTATAACTCCTCCCTCATGAATGTGGCTATTCTAGGGTACGCGTTCAAACAAACAAACTCTTTAGCTTCACTTTGTTTGAACGCGCTAATCTCTGGAACTACCAGTCGGATTTGGAAAATTCCTTTTGTATATGATATATATATACGGGGTTATACGGGAACGGGAAAAACGGGATATGCGCGAACGAAGTCGCGGTTAAAACCTAGTTGAAGATAAGCTTTAAAATAAAATAAATCCTAATTAAATATTAATTCGTAATCGTAAGCCAAGTCTTTTATTTTTTATGGATGGGAAATCATCAAATGACTTCCTCCGCTCTGGGTGGAGCGGAAGGGCGTGTCAGACTCTTACTGACTAAAACCCATCCGTGTTCCTTCTAAAGCTCTTTGCGTTCCAGGGCCGCGGTTACTCTTACCAACAAATCGTAAGCCAAGCTGCCATGAACAAAGCTGTTCTGTCAGAAAAAAATCTACTGCCCCATACATTCATGTGCGCATAACTCGACAAAGTACTTACTGAACAGGTGATTTTTTGTTGCGATTTCAGTGTTGGTCCCATAGTAAAAGTTGTTCATAATTATAAGTACAATGACCCCTTAAGAGGTATTCCGTCAAGTTGTATATAGATAAAATAGTTAAAAAACAATCAGGGGTGTCCATGGGAAAACCTCAATATCTCCCAAATGTTCAGGAGCCCTACTATGAGGTCTTAAAACGATCATGATTCCGCTCTAAGAGGGAGACGGAGCTATACATAGCGAATAGCACTATCCCGTTTACATCATCGGAATTGGATCGCATTAGCACGTCAAAGTGGGGCACCAGGTTTTTTAATGGAGGCCCATTTAGTTGATGGCAGCCTGTTACCAACTGCTAAACTCATGTTAACAACAGCTAAACTCATGTGGGGATAATGCAAACAAATCGGCCATGTGTTTATAGGCGAGCAAATTGATGAATGTAAATTTTGAATAGAATTTCATTTTGGCTATTTGGCCGTTCGGGCCGTTACAGGAGCTTCGAGATGACCATAGATATATATTTCTATGGAGATAACGAACTGAACTCAAACAATTTATTTCAATCAAAGTCAAAGTCAAAGCATTTATTTCAAATAAACCATTATCAGGTACTTTTAAATTGTCAAAGGCAGTCCGTCAAAAACATGAAGCTATTTGCACGTTCCAAAGCGTAGATCTCTATGGAGAAGAACGTGCAAGAAACTCCACGGACACTCTTTTAAATCATTTTATGTTTACAAAAATCCTGGTTACATTAACCTTGTTGCTTCTATATATAAGAACAATGTAAAGAAAGAAAAAACAATTTATAGTATCCAATATTAAAATGAGGCAGTGGCAACTAAGGGATGATCAGTCTCCACTGACGGCGCCCGTTCACGAACATGACAATTAAATCGTTTGCTTTTGAATAGTTGCCAAGGTCGATCATTCAAAGATGGCTACAGAATAGTCGAAGACATTCGACGATCATTTGAAATGCCTCGCTCAGTAAAAAAATTATGTTACAAAAAATAAATGTTATACTCGTCTGTTTGTTTCGACTAAGCTCCGAGACTTTGAAACTTATTTTAGCAAATGTGGAATAAATTATCTGGCGCCTACTATAGTAATCAATGTAAGAGAAAAAAATACAGATCGCATTTTTGTTTGACTTGCGGCATATGCCCGGTACTTCGGTCCAATCCCGCTTAACGACTTTTGAGGTAACGTCCATGTTTTACATTTTTGCGGATAGCGTCCAACGTCCAACGCTACGCGCCAAAATGAAACACATGGACGTCGGTAAAAAAACCGGCCAAGTGATATTCGGACTCGCGCACGAAGGGTTCATTATCTATAAAAACGGTAAAAACATCACGTTTGTTGTAGAAGAGCCCCTTAAGCCTTTCTAAGGCAGAGGAAATATTTTTACCACCATATTTCACAGTTCATAAATCGATGATAACATTACCATTAGTTATTCTATTGTATTAAAATGGTATTTTCAAGACATATCAATCGTTCATTAAATATTCATTAAGGAAAAAAAAAATAAAAAACATGTTTTATCCATAATGCCTACCAAATTATGACGATTCTTGGCATATTTTTTCGATTTCCAAATTATTATGCCTGTTAAAGGGTTAAATATTTATTGTATTCTGTTTTTTAGAATTTTTTGTTATAGCGGCAACAGAAAGACTTCATCTGTGAAAAATCAACTGTCTAACTATCATGGTTTATGAGATACATCCTGGTGACAGACGGACAGACAGATAGACGAACGGACAGCGGAGTCTTAGTAATAGGATGGATGGATGGATGGATCAACGGATGTACGGATCCCTAAAAAAGAGATAAAATGAGGGACAGGGCGTAACGTTCCGCAAATCTCAACTATCACAACGAGTTGTTGCTCGAAATAAATAATTATTATTTACAAAAAAAACTAGTTCTTGTTAAATATTTAAAAAATCCCTTAATTCAATGTTTTGACTGTATGTGCTAATTTAATATAGGTTTCTTATTCTTCCTTTTTAAATTTTAATTTAGTGTTACCATTTTGTTGATCATCACATCTACACTATCTACATTATAATATTATATAGAGGAAAAATTAGTTTTTTGTATGTGTGTATGATTGTAATGAATAAACTTAAAAACTACTGGACCGATTTGAACAATTCTTTCAGCAATGGATAGCTACATTATCAGCGAGTAACATAGGCTATATTTTATCCCCGTACTCCCACGGGAACGGGAACTACGCGGGTGAAACCGCGTGACGTCCGCTAGTAATAAGGTTTAGGCGCAAAAGGCCTAATTCTCAAAATGGCAACAGAGTCGCAAAAGGACTAGTTCTCAAAATGGCTAATTCTCTAAAAGCCTAATTCTCAAAATGGCAAATTCTCTAAAAGCCTAATTCTCAAAATGGACAATTCTCCAAACGCCTAATTCTCAAAATGACCAATTCTCTAAATGGCTAATTATCAAAATGGCACATTTTCTACAATTGAGATTTTTTTTAAATAAAAGATTAATCAGTGAGTTGAAATTGTCAGATTTTGTAATGGATAAGAATAAAAAGTGTCAGTTCAGAAAAAAATCAAGCCAATTTTAAGTTATACCTGTCACTTTTGATTATTTTCAAAATTAAAGAATTTAAGACTTATCAAAACCGCTTTGAAAGCATTAAATTAAAGGATCAAACAAAACTGATAAATATAACTTAACTTTAGTTTGGCGTTATGACATAAATATCAAAACACTAGATCCTAAATGAACAACACACAATATACAACAATGACAGAGACTTTAGACCTACATTTAATAAACGTTCGCTGATTGGCCAATCAATCAAACCACTCAAGTCGTTCACTCAATCAATCACTCTGTCAATCTTTCAATCTCATGGCTGAAACTATGTCGGCCACTTGATTAACCGACTATAACGTAGAAAAATGTTTTTTTTTACCGACTTCAATAAAAGGAGGAGGTTCTCAATTCGGTTTTATTTTAATTTATGTTTTATACCTTATTACTCCGTCAATTAGTAACCGATTTGAAAAAATCTTTTTTCATGTGAAATGATATACACGGTTCCAATTGGTCCCATAGAAATTTCATCAAAATCGGTTCAGTAGTTTGGTTTTTAAATTAAAATAGCCGGAGAAAATAGAAAATATACAAATCATCGAAGTGAACGAAATTGCGTGTTTTGCTTTCCTGTGACTTTCCAGTGGTGTTGTTAGGTGTGGAAAAAAAAATACAAAGAACTTCCAAATAGTAAATAAAATAACCAAATCGATTAACTTAAAACTCAATAGAGAAAAGTAAACAGACATGAGATCGACCCTGGAACGCAAAAGGCATTTTGAAGGAAACCGGGTGGGTTTCAGTCAGTAAAACTCTGACACTTCCTCCCGCTCCACTCAGAGCACAAGAAAACATACCTTCTAGGTATCTTCATAATATAACACAACATGTGCGCGTACAAGACAACATGACCTGTATTCCTTGAAGGTTTAGGTTTAAACTACACCATGATCTTTTAGTCGTATTAGCCCATACTACCATGACCCTGGACGCGTAAAACGGCTCTTTATTTACAACTAACTACCACCCGCGGCTTAAAAATTACCCCAAGGGGACATACTCCCGGGATGATAAGTATCCTATGCGTTATTCCAGACTATAATCTACCTCTGTGCCAAATTTCATCAAGATCAGTTCAGCCGTTCTGACGTGAAAGAGTAACAAACATCCATCCATCCATCCATACTTGCACACTTTCGCGTTTATAATATTAGTAGGATTTAAATCCATATCATTTGAAAGTTCACGGACACCTGACATCCATCGATAATTTGAACTTAGATTTAAGATTTATTTGTGACAAATTTCAAGTAAGTATTGGGGCGCTTAGCGCAAAAAGTTGAAGAATTGCCAATAATAATGAATAATTCCAATTTATGATTATTATTATTATTACTCTACCATTTGGTTGCCATTTTTGTAATGTAGAACCCATCCATTTCGCAGCCCTCAACTAGTAGACGGACTAATGAGAACAGGTCTATAGTGCAGTGGGACAAATACGAGCTGTTTTTATTATATTCATATTTACCTTGGCATCTTTCAGCGGCTTATCTTCCTTAGCCCTGGCTCTAAGGGCCATGATCCCTGGCATTTCCTGTTCAGCGATCTCAATCTCCCGTCTCCCGAAGGCATGCTGTTCGATGTTCCTGACACAATAGGCTGGATTCGGAGTACCGGCCGCGATGGCTTTCTCGTGAGGCTGGACCCCTTCATCTTCGTCTGATGATGACCCTGGAACAATGGAAGGTGGAGGTTTAGTGGAGTTGATGGTGTAGTGTCTTGGTATCCCACTATTAATAATAGTGTCGTGATGAAATGTGGAGTAAAGCGGTGACCGAGTGGTGTTCGTGGGCTGAAGGAAGTGTGGGTCATCTGGTGGCGGGATGGGCAGACGAAATTGTTGCCATCGTGGGTAGATCATGGATGAGGCTGGTACAGGAACGTCGGCATTTGGCCTGCGGGTGATGGGCTTCGGGAAGTCCGGCGTCCAAGCACGCAGGCCCGAGTTGGTATCTCGTGGTGTTTCCTGTGTGCCTCTCACCAGTGTTGAAATGGTCAGGAGAAGCTTCCCCCTTACCCAAAACGGGTTTGCAAACGCAAACTTTTGCTGTCGGGGTGATTGTGAAGAATGCAAATGTGTCCCCCGCACCCCAGCCAAAAGTGATGAGGAGGAACACCGTGTGGTTTTAGTCAGTAGGAGTCTGACAGACCCCTCCGTCTGCCCGAAGACGGGGGCCATCCATGAGGATTTCCAATAGTAAAAAAAATAAGGATCGTGGAGATTGGCACAAGAAAAGAGAGGCCTATTTACTCAGCAGTAGGCGAAGTCGGGCTGTGCATGATGATGATGATTGGGTCAGTACGGAATCACCGCACCGGCAGCGAATACATACGCAATGAGCGCTGAGCAGCAGTTTTGGCAGTCAAAACCATCGCCAATATTGTCGCGAGTCGAGTTCCAAGACTAAACGGTGACACATTGACACGCTTGCATGAGGAGTTTTAGCAATTCCAGCTCTAGCAGTGGCCGCCCAGTTTCTCAATGCTCTGTGGCATAAACCTTCTGTGCATGATGTGGCGAGATAACCTTTCTGCACCCCAGGAGGGTTGGCTTGAGGCAGCGCAAGAAAAAAATAACAACGGGTTGCACTCCGGGAGTCCCGACAGAAGTGAAAACTTGAACATTTACGTTGTGCATTTTTAATATTTTGCAGATATAAAATATATTCATTTTGCAGCGGTCTACTTTCCCTCCTTCTTACGGATTTTCGATCAGGTCACGTGTCCTGACGCGAGTTTAACATTTTTTACCCATACCAAAAAGTGCACAACGCCTAGAGAAGTTTTCACTTCAAAAAATACCTTTTCAGGCTACCATAAAAAACCCCACTTTAAGAAACCTGAAAACAGCCTATGAACATACAAAGAGTCGTCTTTAAAAGTAAAACTTATAATCAACATTAAAAAATTACATCATCATCATCATATCAGCTGAAAGAAGTCCACTGCTGGACATAGGCCTCGCCCAAGTGTCGCCACAACAACCGGTCCTGCGCGTCTCGCATCCATCGGCTACCCGCGACCCTCACCAGGTCATCTTTCTACCTTATGAGAGGCCTTCCAACGCTGCGTCTCCTGGTACGCGGTCGCCACTCCAGAACTTTTCGGCCCCATCGCAAAATGTCGTTCTATTTAATTAGAATCTTAGAAGAAATTCCTCAAATGGATACTTAAAAAGCTCCGCAAACGAGAGAGTTTTATTACCTACTGGCACAAATGTAGGGCTCTTAAAGTATTTAATTCTTTGTATTTTTAGACGGCACACAAACCTGAATTAGTTTTGTCTTTTCTTGGACTTTTATTTTTATACAAATTAAATGGTATCGGATCGGCATCAAGCACCATCCCATCTCTTCCCGTGGGTGTCGTAAGACTCACCAGAGAATGACCAGCATTTTCTCTGCATTGCAACAGCTACACTGCGATCACCAACCTGCCTGCCAAGCGTGGCGATTATGGAAAACCCCTGGGAGAGGCCTATGTTCAGCAGTGGACGTCTTTCGGCTGCTATGTTGATATAATTTTCTACATTAACACTCGCTGTTCATTCTTTGACTCGAAACGACAAGGTCAATTATCAGTTGTCTGATGATGGCTATAATTTGAAGTCTAGAATGAAAAACTCCTTTTAGGCAAGCGTGCTCCATCGTCGACCACATCATCGCTTACCATCAGGTGAGATAGCCGTCAAACGCAAGGCTATTGAGACCAGAAAATAACGAGCGAGTCTTACAGAAGTCGCATAGGATGTGTAACGTCTGACGTCTCACCTTGGTAAAAAGCAACATTAATATAAAAAGTACCAACTGACAGCCAACTCGACCACTGCCGCGCGCTCATTGGTCAAATCAAATAGCGCGCTTCTTCGGCTTCCTGTTACAAACTTCCGTCCCATTTCACGAAATCACTCCCACAGATTGCAGGAGAGCGAGAGGAAAGTTGTTACACATCAAAATCAATAACGCATTGTAACAAAAAATATTGAGTTAAAAAAACACTTACAGACATCACTCCCGGAAACAATAGAATATCTCTTCTTCGATATTGCCTTAGATTTCTTCAATTCATGAATAGTTTCCATTTTAATTTACACTGACTTTATAGCAGACTGTATGCTAGAGTCCAGTAGCGAATTGTGAAGCTCAGTATTGATAGGTCAAGTAATTTTAATCGTTTTCCTATGTCGGTGAAGGTTGCCAGTCTTAGCAGATGTAAATTGAATGTTACTTATTCATATTTGTAACTCATAATCAAGGTTCACGTAACTGTAGGATCAATAGCTTATTGCATGACAGGTCCAAAATCAAGAGTCGAAAGAACTATTGGGATTGAATACTCAGGCCGCAAGTAGTGCATTTTCATTCCATATTCTTGGATTACCTACGTATAGTGATGTGTCGTAACCATTTTTCCATTACCAGTATTACCATATGGAAATATTCCCAGTAAGTTTCGATAATTACCGGCAATATTCCCTAACGGGATTAAAAAACATATAATCAGGTAACAGGAGAACTTTCAAGAATTAATTTTGCATTAAAACAAAGCTCTTCAATTTAACAGTTTAAGTACGGAACTCTAAAAACTAAGATTAAGCGCAATAAGTAATTTGCAATTTATTAAATCCCGGGATTTAATCGTCATGTTAACGATTCATCAACTCTATGTTACTTACTTCCGCGAACTGTAGGTAAATATACCCTACCTATATCGATCTCTGCTTATCATGCTTGTATGTACCTGGATATTATCATGCGGGCATAAAAACCGTACATATTCTCCAACCCCATAAGCACCATATTATTTGAAAAGAGTAACTATGGAGTTTCTTGTCCGTTCTTCTCCATAAGAATCTACCTTTCCGAATGGACAGTAGAGTCACTTTATTAATGTAATATTATTATTTTACTGAACTGTAAATGCTGACGTTCAAAAGTGCCGTTTAATGGCCTAATTGAAATAAACGTTTTGACTTTGACTTTGACCACATTACGTAAATAAAGCATAAGGATTATTGATTTATAGTTTAGTTACATACATATGTTTAAAGGCTATTCTTGGCCGACATCTGACCTTGAAGAAAAGTATGTGTTTATAATCGGGACCAACTTACCGTCATGGATACAAGAAATTTATGACGCAATGTCTGTAGACTTTAATATGTATGAATGTGATTCTATAAATTATGTATGGCGTTTTCACGAACTTGAGTTTATTCGACTAACCGATTTATATGTCTGCCCTAAACACAATTTATTTGGGACAGTATGAACGTGACGTTTGTATGCAAGCTTTTATTTAACTTGTACTGTTCGTAAGTATGTGTATTCTATGACTTAGACTAGAGACAAGAGCAAAACCATCTCAAATAAAAATGATCTCGGTTAAAAAAACAAAAATAATTTTTCGGTCATTTCTTGGTATCCGATTGAGCTGAAATTTTGCATACACCTTTAGTTCTGGTGACTATACAATGTGCAATACTCAATATTGTAATAATTTCAATATGGCCGCTGCTCCAAGATGGTGGATTACATATTTTTCACAACCACCTTAATATGAGTTTCAAATGAAAGGGCTTGAAGAGTAAATCTAAATAACGATAAAGTTAGTAACATCACACTAAATTCAATATGGCCGCCGCTCCAAGACGGCGGATAACATTTTTTTTTTGGTCAACCCCCTTAATATGGGTATCAAACGAAAGGGCTTGAAGAGTAGAAAGCAATAAAGTTAATAACAATACACTCAATTCAACATGGCCGTCATATAAAAGGATGTTATAAAAAGAAACTTCTAAACGTCTCTATGATAGTTTCCTATCTACCCATAATATCAGTTTTCACACAATCCAATTTTTATTAAAAGATGGAGAGTAGTAAAGGAACAAACCTTTGAACCTGTGACCTTTACATTAGGAAGCATTGAAGTGGCCATCATTTATGATGCAGTACCTACATACAGGCCCTCATAAGCGAAAATTCCACTTAAGCTGATACCAAGAGATTTGCTGATGATTAGCCAACCTTTTTTTTTATAGTACGGAACATCGTCAAAGAGTCTGACACGCCCTTCCGCTCCACCCAGCTCTGTGCTCTGGGTGGAGCGGAAGGGCGTGTCAGACTCTTACTGACTAAAACCCATCCGTGTTCCTTCTAAAGCCCTTTGCGTTCCAGGGCCGCGGCGACTCTTTCGAACAAATTCCGCAACTCTGGCAGTTGTGTATGAAGTCTAAATTAATAAAAAAAAATCTTGTTTATTATTTGATTAGCGAACCTTAAGGATGAAGTCTGCTTTAGTAGGTAGGTAGGTAAGTAGGTTGCATAAATGATTGAGATTTTATAGAATACGAATCGATAGAATTTTATAATTCTTTTGTATTTTTATCATTTCAGCAAAATAGATACTTTTAAATAAAATACAAAAGAGGGTCGGCTAATTGTGGTTACTGACTGTACCTACATATTTTGTGCATGAAACCTAAATTCATAAATGAAGTTAAAACATCCCTCTCCGTCGGTAACGTTTGTTAAAGTTACCTACGTCCTTCAAACCAAAACCAAGCAATACGTCTGGGAATAGTACCTAGGTCTCATCTAATTTATGTTCAACAAAAAAGTTTAAGAAACTAATTTTGGAGAAGCACTAAAAGTAATGGAGTCCCTTCTTAACGACCGGAATAATCAGGGCAGTACGGAAAAACAAAATGTGCCAATGTCGCGCCACACGGCTTTACTTACACATCGCTCAATACAAAAGTATATTTTAGTTTAATTATCTTATTTCACATAACCTACATGTGCACTTATGAAATGTAAAAAAAAAAAATCGGTTTAAAATAAAGAAAATGTTTTTTTTTTTATAGTGAAAACTTCTTTAGGCGCGTTGAACACTTTTTGGGTGAACAAAAATCATGGAACTCGCGTCATCGTCACCGAACGCTTTCCATGAGCTATATGTATACTGTGTATATATGTGTACTTTTTGGGTGAACAAAAATCATGGAACTCGCGTCATCGTCACCTAACGCATTCCATGAGCTATATGTATACTGTGTATATGTGTACTTTTGGGTGAACAAATATCATGGAACTCGCGTCATCGTCACCGAACGCTTTCCATGAGCTATATGTATACTGTGTATATATGTGTACTTTTTGGGTGAACAAATATCATGGAACTCGCGTCATCGTCACCGAACGCTTTCCAAATTCAAAAATATATAATCTAATAGCTCAACAATACAATTCACAAGTTACTTAGTTTTCACTTCTATCGGCAGTCCCCAAAGACTGCCCCACATGTTTTTTAAAGACAAGTTGCCCCATACTAGGAATTTCTCCTATATCGTGGGTGTGTTTACAAACATACGAACTCACATACACAAACAGCCAGACTCGGAACAACTATCTGTAGACCATATTGTGGCAGAACTGACATGCATACAAATAAAACTTAAATAAAATTCCTCAACTATAGCTAAAAGTATCAGGGTTCCGATTGGTTGAATAGGGTAGCTAAAAGTATCAGGGTTCCGATTGGCTGGATAGGGTAGCTTAAAGTATCAGGGTCTGATTGATGGTCGCCAGTTTATGTCAGTCCACAATTTCTCGAACCGACCGAGGAGATAAAAAGACTACTTATCAAATTTTTATGCGTAAAAAAGTATTCCAAATGTTCAGTTGACAATTTATCGAGAGTTTACAATCTCTCAAGTTATTTTATAATCTTACGGAGTTTGCAATTTTCCGGTGACATAGATACGTCCTTTTAAACCAACTTCCAAAAAAGGAGGAGATTCTCAATTCGGTGGGTATTTTTTTTTGTATACATGGACACTTTTATTCAAACAAAACTTAACGCGATCAAAGCCGCGTGCAAAAGCAAGTACAAATTTATTTCTGCCTAAGCCCTCGAGGAATAAAGGCGTGAAACTATAAAACACCAAAGACGACATACTCACAGCTCAAAAACATCAATCTCCACCCGCCAGCCAGAAATGTAATAAACTGAGCCAGACTAGGACGCCATAAAATCTAAATTACGAGTATCATGCTTGTATTACGCCATCGTCGCATCGTCCCCATAACGCCTGCGTCTGACGTTTATGGGTCAGCTGCATTTAAGGTGAAAGCGCCAGGGTAGCCCGCGAAATTCAAATTTCCATACGTTTTTTAGACCGATTTAGATGAAATTTGGTACAGAGATTGTTTGAGTCCCGGGAAAGGACATAGGAGTTTTTATCCCGGGAGTATGTTCCCTTAGGATAATTTTCGACGATCACGCGGGCGGAGGCGCGGGCGGCAACTAGTATTATATAAATGCTTGTTATTCCGTATATCTGTATGTTTGTTACCTCCTCACGTCTTAGGCTACTTTCACAGCTGTCCGGGAGACGCGTACGGACCGGGTAGCACCCGCAGAGCTCTGAAACGAGGGTTCAGTACGATATGGTAATATACCGGTTATACGGGCTCTACCCGGAGCGGGTCGTGTACGGACCGAAACGCGTAGCTGTGAAAAAAAAAAAACTGTCCAAGTGCACACGAAGGGCACGCGTACCATAAGTCGAAAAAACATGTTTCATGTATTGGGGGTCCCCCATACATGAAACATGTTTTTTTATTTTTATTTAATTTTTATTATATATTGTTATAGCATCATCAGAAATACATCATCTGTGAAATTTCAACTGTCTGACTATCACGGTTCATTAGATACAGCCTGGTGACAGACGGACAGCGGAGTCTTAATAATAGGGTCCCGTTTTACCCTTTCGGTACGGAACCCAAAACATGTTCTAGCGCCTCACGTGGGTCTCCGTTTCGGGAGCTCGAACGGGTCTCCCGGACAGCTTGTGAAACCAGCCTAAACGGCTGAACAGATTTGGACGAAACTTGCACTGACACACGTATAGACCATGTCTTGAAAAAGGACATTGATGTATTTTTATTGAGATAAGTATATTCCCTAAAGAATTTATGTACGGAACACCACGCTGCGCTCCAAAACAGGTATCATTGACGTGGGCAAAAAAGCTGCCAGGCTGAAATGGGACTGGGCGGGTCACACCAGCTGCATGCATAGTGACCGCTGGGCAAAAGTCTCCACGCAGTGGGTGCCAGAGGATGGACGGCGTCGCCGAGGCCGGCCCAGAAAGCGGTGGCGAGATGATTTGGATGCACACCGCGAAGGCTGGTTCGAGGTGGCGCAAGAAAAGAATGTCTGGAAGGATATGGGGGAGGCCTTTGCCTAGCAGTGGGACACAACAGGCTTAGGAAAAAAAAAAAGTATATTCCCTTATAATAATTTTTGACTTTCACGAAGGGCAATCCGCTGGCAGGAGCTAGTATAGGTTATATAATAATGTCAGGTCAATCATGCATGCATAAAATAAACTGTTTATTGCCCGCGTATAGGGCTGCCATCACCAAAATTGCCGACGCCGCACAAAATCTTAAAAACCCGGACATTTGAGTGAAATTGAATATTTTCCCGGACATCCCCAAAAAAAAAGTCGGTTAAAAAAAAAACATTTCTGAATAATAATAACAGCTTGTTTGCAATATAAACTACAGCGTCGGCTATTTTGCAGCACCGGATTTAGCTTGTAAGCGGCTTACGATTCTGCCAGGGTTGCGGAATTTGTTCGAAAGAGCCACCGCGGCCCTGGAACGCAAAGGGCTTTAGAAGGAACACGGATGGGTTTTAGTCAGTAAGAGTCTGACACGCCCTTCCGCTCCACCCAGAGCGGAAGAAGTCATTTGACGATTTCCCACCCTTAAAAAAAAAATGCGGCTTACGATATCGAATGATTTTTTAACTAAGTTTAGTTTTCATTAGTTGCTTCTCTTTTAAGTTTTCAATCAATTGAGTTGCCCTTCACACAAAAAGTGTTGAAGACCCCGCCCGGACGCTCCCCGGACGGATGGCAACCCTACCCGCGTAACTAGAGCTAACTAGATACTAAGGTCAAAATGAGGTCAATATAGAGGAAAAAATATACTAGAAGTCAAGTGTTCTAAACCCAAACCTGTTTGGGTACCTTGATTCTAGCCACAGAGCAAAGAAATTCCTTAAGAACGTTTACTCCTCAGGCTCGGCTCCTTGAGATGGACGTGTGGAGTATCGAGAATGGATAAATTGAGGAATGAGTTCATTAGAGGTAGCTTAAAAGTGGCGCCAGTAACGGAAAAGTTAAAAGGGAACCGTTTGTCTTGGTATGGTCATGTGAAGAGGAGGGATGAAATGCACGTAACTAAAAGAGTTATGAATATAAATGTGGATGGATGGAGAGGGAGAGGGAGGCCGAAGAAAAGATGGATGGATTGTGTCAGGAGTGATATGAAAGAAAAGGGAGTTAGTGATAGCGTGACGGCTGACAGGACAGAATGGAAGAAAAAAACGTGTTGCGCCGACCCCAAGTAACATGGGATAAGGGCAGGAAGATGATGATGATGACTCCTCAGGCTCGGGATAAGTAGCTAGAGTTCTAAATTCCTAACACACTAGAGAATACTTTAAATATCTTCTAAACAATATTATGTCATCTTTGCACTAAAACAGTGATAAAATCACTTACATTCTTTAGGGAAATGACGCATCTCCCTTAGGAATTTGATCAAATCCCGGATTTCATCATTTCCCTGCGGCATATGAACCGATTTGAATGAAACTTGATAGTGGTACGAGTACGCAAGGTACTAAAGTATTAAAAAAAAAATTTTTAGATGCCGAGAGAGTAATAATTTAAGTTTACTATAAAAAAACCGGCCAAGTGCAAGTCAGGCTCGCGAACGAAGGGCCCCGTACCATTATCTATAAAAACGGCAAAAAATCACTATCACTTCAACTGTCTAACTATCACGGTTCATGATATACAAGCCTGGTGACAGACGGACAGTGTAGTCTTAGTAATAGTGTCCAGTTTTACCCTTTGGGTACGGAACCCCAAAAAGGGTAACCAAGAGAGAGAGAGAGAGAGAGAGAGAGAGAGAGAGAGAGAGAGAGAGAGATTGTTATCGACATAGCCCGAAGGATCGCCAAACTGAAGTGGCAGTGGTGTTCACATTGCTCACAGAACATATGGTCGATGGGGCCGAAAATTTCTGAAGTGTCGACCGTGTACCGGAAGACGTAGCGTTGGAAGGGCTCCCACAAGGTGGACCGATAACCTGGTAAGGGTCGCGGGTAGCCGATGAATGCGAGACGCACAGGACCGGTTGTTGTGACGACACTTGGGGAGGCCTGTGTCCAGCAGTGGACGTCTTCTGGCTGATATGATGATGATGATGATATTGAAAAAAAAAGAGAAAAATCACTCTCAAAAAATTTGAGTAATAATGTCTATAGTCGCTATAGGTTCCAAGCTCTATGATTCTAATAAAATATCTAAACAGATAAATTGTTGCAAATATGGTGTTTTACATCAACGCCGGTTTGTCGGCAATTGAGTGTCCTAGTTGTCAACTTCCTCTGTTAATACGGTCATGGTTATGTGACGGACTGACATAACATTATGTACTGTAAGAGCGATTCATACTACGTCCGATCCGAACTCGATCAGTATCCGTGAAAAGACGGTCCGGCGTAGTCGTAGAACAATTTGTATGGTAGCTTAAGCACTACACCCGATTTCCATCATCCGATTTCTGTCCGTCATCCGAGAATCTCCATTTCGGATAAGATTATTGACGGATCGAAGTGGCCATAGTATCATTTGTATGAACAGTTGCGAACTACGTCCAAACCGAACTCGAGCTGCGTCCGAGAAAATATGCAGAGGGGCCGGGGCCGGGGGGTGACGTGACTCGGAGATGTTTTTGCGTTAATTAAAAATGTGGAAAATAGACCCTGTTTATGGGACAAATCTATAGACGACTACAAAAACACAATATCTACAAGAAATGCATGGACCAAAGAGTAATATAATACAGTGACGTGAACGCTCTGTAGCAGCTCCGCGTGAAATGATGTCTGAATCACGGATGAAGTTCGGTCCGAGTTTTCTCGGACAGTATTTGACGGATTCGGATCGGACGTAGTACGCAACGCGTACGCGTACGATATAATCAATTGATCAATGTACCTATGTATACAAAATATTGTAAAACTTATATTTGAAAGAGTAACTATGGAGTTTCTTGTCCGTTCTTCTCCATAAGAATCTACTTTTTGCGAATGGACAACTAGAGTCACTTATATTTTAATTTTAAACTGTAAATTTGACGTTCAAAAGTGCCTTTTAATGGTCTAGTTGAAATAAATGAATTGACTTTGACTAAGTGTCTATTTCCAAGGAAAGCACGTTAAGCCGTTGGTCCTCTCGTCGGCTGTAATTTGTAGATCTTTGGCAGTCGTTATGGATTGTCAGAAGCCCGAAAATCTGACACCAATCTTGCCAAGAAGTACCCTGTTACCCAGTTAATGGGTTGTGGGGGTCTGGTAGGCAGCCGCTCCACGAAAAATATTGTTATTGAAGTGAAGTGACAGTGAAGATCGACGAATCCCGTAAATTTAGTCCCAAAGGCATCGTGCTGCGCGCAAACATAGCGCCATTTACTCTCAACGAAATATGCACTATCGAGTAGTGGCTTCTGTCCTTTAAAGCTCTAAATAATTCTGCCAGTCATATCGATCATCCCATAAGATATATTTCGTAGCATATATAGTTTTTCACGTCAAAAAATTGTCGCTAGAAATAATCAAAATACGCTGCAAGTTGAGCAAAGTCCAAGAGCCGAGCCAATACAAAAAGAAATAAAGTACATATATTTATATTAACAAAGGTGAAAGGTCAAAATGTAGTATGTTAGGAGCATTAACTTATTAAGCATTAGAAACATAACAAAATACTTAAGTTTAAAAAAAACTACAACCTGGACCTATTAAGATAATCTAGCTTTATTATTTTGGGACACGGTTAAATGATAACAACTATACTGTTTATAACTGTAATGACTCAAATTGTTGTTTTTAGGGTTCCGTACCCAAAGGGTAAAACGGGACCCAAGTACTAAGACTCCGCTGTCCATCCGTCCGTTGTCTATCCGTCTGTCACCAGGCTGTATCTCATGAACCGTGGTAGCTAGACTGTTGGAATTTTCACAGATGGTGTATTTCTGTTGCCGCTATAACAAAAAATACTAAAAAACAAGATAAAATAAATATTTAAGGGGGCTCCCGTACAACAAACGCGATTATTTTGCACGTTTTTATTCGATATTGATAACGGCAACAGGTAGAGCCTTGAAATATTCACAGAATATTTCGTTATAAATTCACTTTAAAAATAAATAATTCAATTAAAATAAAACAAATATTGAAGGGGGGCTCAAAACTAACTCAAAACAAGGATCGTAAAGATTGATATTCGAAAACTAACCTTTAAAGTAGGTGGAGAGGATTTAGAATTTGCATTTTCCACTTACTTACAACAGATTTTTATTTATTTATTTAAACTTTATGTACAATAGTGGTACATGGGCGGACTTAATGCATCAAGGCATTCTCTACCAGTCAACCTATGGGTTATAAAGACTATACTGTGGTAGGTGTACAATAAATAAAAATAAGATACAAAATTTAATTTTAACATTTCGGAAAGAATATACAGATAATATATATAATACTAATAAAATACATATAAAATATATTCCTTAGATTTTCAAAATGATCACAAGTAGTTATTTTGTTAAATTATGTTGAATTCCAGTAATTATAAATAACCATTTTGGGGTTCCAAAATCCACGCAGACGAAGACGCGACCGAGGTGCTAGTTCAATATAAACGAAAATGCAAACATTAAGAGGACACAGCGATGCCAAACAACTTTCAATGAATGCTAATGTTCTGTTTAGAATTTTCTTAGAACTTCAAGTCAAAACTGAACCGACAAATAAGGATAACCATTGCAATATTTGACTGGCCTGTTGGTCGAGTGGATAGTGACCCTGACTGCTAAACCGGAGGTCGTGGGTTTTGATTCCCACCCAGGACAAATCTTTGTGTGATGAGCATGATCATTTGTTCTGTGTCTGGGTGTAATTTGTCTATAATATGTATGTATTTAGTAATATATAAGCATGTTTATCAGTTGTCTGGTTGCCATAGCACAGGCTCTGCCTAGTTTGGGATCGGATGACCGTGTGTAAGTTGGCCCAAGATATTATTAGAGATTAATATGGAATGCCATTACAGAGGCTACATACATACATGCAATGGCGAAGATACCAACACATATTTATCTTTTGTTTTATTTGTAAAAGTCACCGGAAAATAGCAAACGCAGTAATATTTTAAGATATCGCGTGAAATTGTAAACTATGTTTTCTTAATATGACACGGATTAATATTGGAAATTATTGAATTTGGATGGGATTTATATATTTTTATATTTCGACGACACGATTGGCGCAGTGGTTGAGCGATTGACTGCTGCGGGGCGTGTCGCGGGTTCGATTCCCGCACGGAACAAATATTTGTATGGCCTACAGATAGTTGTTCCGGGTCTGGCTGTTTGTGTATGTGAATTTGTATGTTTGTAAACGCACCCACGATACAGGAGAAATTCCTAGTGTGGGGCAACGTTTTTTCTTTAAAAAAAAAAAAAAAAATTGTGTGCCACTGCAGGGCAAATGCCTCCCTTTCTTCCTTCCGTTCCTCCCGGCTTTGGACAAGTGTGGACCAATCTGGCCGATAGGCGTCAAGCTCGTACCGCCATCTTCGCCTGGGTCTCCCGCGATGTCGTCGGGCATTTTCTGGGACCCACATTGTGGTTGCTTTAGCCCATGAACCGTTCGACATGCGGCAGACGTGGCCGGATTTATTGTTTACAAAACGTTTCTTTTTTTCATAACATATCGAGAAATTGCAATCTAATAAAGATTTATTACAATCTTACGGAGCCTGCAATTTTCCGGTGACATACACAAGCGACGCGCCCCGGCAACGCACAGGTGCAAATTATACATCGTGTTTCTTTTGATATCCCATAACTCTAGGGTATTAATCAGACCATCTCAGAGAATCGGATAGCATATTAAACATTTTCGATTCAATTTTTTTGAAGTGGAAAAACACCCGACGCGTAGCGAGACTCCATGCCGCGCGCCGTACGTGACGCGCAACTCCCCGCGTCTCCGTAAACGAGGTCTAACCCTATAGTTACTCAACCCCTACCCTACTTTCTAAACTGCCCATTTCAAAGTCCCCTCTTAAAGCAATCAACAAAGTAAATCTGCGAACGAGCTGGCCGGCAACTAATAATGAATAAACTTAACTATTAATAACTAACAGTAACAGTAATAATATCAATAAAGAACTTTGTACTTTAGATCGCCACAGACGTTATAAAAACTTAGCTGAGAGAACTTTGATCTAAAGCTGAGTGGAAAATACCGGGCATAGACGTCATTGCAAAATGTCTTAGGGCTTGTTTATATTGATCCAGTATTTTACTCTCGCTCTGCCATCGCCGCATACCCAGTAACTGAGCAACACGATACCCATCCCTTGGCAAGACTAGTGCCAGATTTTCCGGCTTCTGACTACCCGTAACGACTGTGTAAAATCTACAAATGGCCGCCGGGCCAATCGGCTTAACGTGTATTTCGAGCCACGGAGGAAAGTCGGTTTGGTCAGTGGTCACCCATCAACTGGCTGGCCTTGGCAAGCCTCGCTTAACCTCGAAAATCGACTTATTATTTAGCTACAAGCACAAAGAGACCAATAAAGTAAAAAAAAACTAAATTCGCGCGCTAACAACAAAGAACTTTGGAGTTTAGACTGCCACAGACGTTATAAAAACTTAGCTGAGAGAACTTTGATCTACACCTGTGTGGAAATACCATGCATAGACGTCATTGCAAAAAGTATTAGTAAAGGCTTATTCACATTGAACCAGTATTCTAAAACCTGCCATTGGATCTGCCATCAACCAATAAGCACCCAAACTACTCCGTCGGATGGAACGTGGTCTGTTTTTTTAGGATTCCGTACGTTCGAAAGAAAAAACGGAACCCTTATTCCGATTCAAACACCAAAACAAATTTTTCAGACTGTGCAGTGCACATATGGAAGGAAAGGGTTTACTGTGATTTCTTTAAATATAGGTCTAATGTTATTCTAGAAAATATATAAGGGGGGTGCATACCCCTCTTATCTTCGAAAGTGCTGAGCATGCAATTTTGAAAAAGAAAATATAGAAAATAATTTCTTTTATTTAATATTTCTTCTATATTTTCGAGACACACAACACACACACACACGACATGGACACAGGAAATCTATGACAAAATCTGTGGTTTTGAAATAACATACTAAAAGCTGTGATTCGGGCTAAAACCTATGCGCGTGGTCCAACTCGCACTTGACCGTTTTTTTATTTTTTTTATTATGAGTTCCTACTAAGAAATGGAAAGACTACAAGAGAAAAAAGTTCAGATAATGATCCAGTGTCACTGGGTTCCAGCACTGGTCCAAAATACTGGCTCAATATGAATGAGCCTTTATTTCTTTAGTTGTATTATTTGATTGAACATCGTGATATGGAACCGATCAGATAATAATTTAGAATTCATTTTTAGGAATCCTCGTAGTCGATATTCTTATAGTCATTCTTTTTAATTGTTTTTATATAAGAAAAAAACAACAGATTTGTTGCTGGGGAGTTTGTTGCGTAACTTCTTCCCAGCTAACGCACTAAGAAGAGGTGACGGGCGAGACTGTTTCATATAAGGAACTTTTTTTTATGTATTGAAAATCATCCGCTCTGGGCGGAGCGGAAGAGAGTGTCACTCTTACTGACTAAAACCCATCCGTGTTCCTCCAAATGCCCTTTGCGTACCAGGGCCGCGGTGACTTTTTCGAACAAATTCCGCAACCCTGGCAATATCCTGTTTTCTATTACTTTTTATGTTTTTACTCGTGTGAACCTGTAATTAGCTCTATGTCTCATATACAATTGTTATCCATCTGTGATATCTGTTGGTTCTCCTATGATGAAAAACAAACAAACTCAAGCATTAACAAGTAAATCAAACTAATTAAGCCTCCAGGCATAAATGGTGTGCCCGCTTACACGTGCAATGGTATAATCTAACAACAGATTGTGACTGGAGCCACAAGTGATGAACTGCGGCCAAAAAGCTGGGCATCCTAAATAGAGTGAAGCGATACTTCACTCCTGGACAGCTTTTAACCCTCTACAAAGCACAAGTCCGATCCTGCATGGAGTATTGCAGCCACCTTTGGGATGGCTCAGCTAAATACCAACTTGCCGCGCTTGACTCGGTGGAACACAGAGCTAAAAGGCTCATTGGCGACGTAAG